>CP116447.1:94358429-94878187 GCA_028216015.1 Quercus dentata
GGTTCATGCCCCCCATGGGAATTATGCATAAGCTAAATGGACTGGAGGTGGAGGTTTAAGAGTTGTCACTTGGTTTAGGTTCAAGAACTAAATTAGGCCTTTTAGGCCACTTACTTACATTTATAGGTCTACATACTAAGTTAGGCACCCAATATTGCCCTGTTTGTAGGCCGGCCTCCATTATGTAATGTTAGACCATGTTTAAATAAAAAAGTTGTTAAAAGAGCCCTAATCTTTAACCTAAATATATATCATGCACTAAATAAATAACACACAACATGTTAAAGATCACATCACAACATGAAAAGAAACACATTAAAACACAATCAAATAATAGGAAGATCATGGCCATGGGGAAAAGGATTTGCCACAGGTAAGTGATATTATTAGAAAGCTACATGCTTTCCTTTCTTATGGCATTCTGGGTGTTTCTCCTTTTTTTTAAGTTAGTGGTGCTTCCTCTCAGGTCCCAGCATTTACTAATACTCTCTATTCCCTTTTTATTTTTGGTCAAAAAAAGCTAATAAAAAAACTTAAATAAGAAAGGCGTGTTTCATTATGTTCACTTTAAAAATTCAATTTTAGTTAGATTTATATTTTGAAAATTCTACCATTGAATTACAAATCCCCATTGTGCATAACAAGCACCAAAAATTTCATGTATAATCTCCAAGTAGGAAAAAAAAAAAAAAAAATAAACTATAACCATTTTTGCATCTAAAATTTTATTACTTACTCTTTTTTTTTTTGAAAAACAGTAAATTATTAAGTAAATAATATTAGCTTTTGATACTTTTGAAAGATAAGAATTTAAAAAAAAAATTTATTTTATAACAATCTTATTCCTTGGATCAAAGCTTTCAAACATTTTTTTTTTATTGCTAATCTAATCTAATTTAATACTATATATAATAGCAGAAGCCTTTAACCACGTGCTGTCACGTTAGGAAAAATGGCTGTCTAAAATTCTGACACGTATGACTTAAAAAAATGATACATTATATTAGTGGGTAACTCTATAACACCGTTTAAAAGCCTCACATTATAAGTTAAAAAAAACTTTCTCAAAACAAAAAAAAAAATTAACTGGTTAAACTTAAATGTACACCACGATAGAGACAGAGAGAGGCGATGAGAACACGGAGACAGAAGCAAAGAAAGAGAGAGGCGATGAAATCAAAAGCCTAGGTAGAACGGTAAAAGGCACGGAGTGGGGACTCGGGAGAGAGTAAATCTGCCACCATCATCCGTTTTTCTTCACGCTGCCACTCTCTAATACGCAAACCCAAATCGTGAGATAGAGTTCGTAAGAGGGATAATCGTTTCAAGACAAATCAAAAGAAAAAAGACTGGGATAGAGAGAGGGAGTTCACTAAGTCGTATGCCCGCAAAAGTCCGATCTTCCACCACCATCAGACTCCTGTAACTCCACAGGTAAATTTTTTTTTGTTCATTGTTAAAATTTATGGATTAATTATTATTTAGATTTTATTATTTTGGTCGGATTGATATCGATTTAGGTGTTTGGATTAAATTTGATTTTGATTAAGGTATCCGGGTAAGAATGCTTTAGTTTGGGGTATTGGAGTTAAATTAGGGATTGGGTTTATATTTTTATTTTTCCTCTTTTTCTTTTCTTAGGTCTAAACGTGGGAATTGGAGTCTATTTTTTGGTAGGAGTGTAGAATTGTGGCGGTGGGAGTGCTTTTTTTTTTTTTTTTTTTTTTAAAAATAAATTCTAATCGTGTTAGTGTTTTGATATAATTATATTCCATCTTCCCAATTAAATTTTTCGTTTCTCTTCCATCTTTTTCTCCAATAGCAGAATACTATTTTTTTGTGCCAATAAAACCGTTGGGTCTTTTGCAAAAAGAATTACTCAATCAAGGTTTAAGGTTTGGCCACCTATTACCCTAATTTCCCTTCTTTTTTTTTTTTTTTCAAATTCTTGAGTTATGTTTTGTCAACTATTGTATTGGTTAGATTTTGTTTTTGTTTGGAAGATTTTTGTTAGATTTGTACTTTTTGTTTGCCCCTGAAATTTGAATTGATTTATGTTTTATTGATTTTTGTATTTAGGTTACATTTGATTTTTATTTTGGCCTTTTTTTTGTTAGATTTGTATTTCTTTTTTTGCTTTCCCCTGAATTTTGAATTCATAGGAAAAAACATAGAAATTCTTTTTTCGTTTTCCTACAATTAATGATGTTGTGACACATAGGAAAAAACACCGATCTAAAAATTTGTCATGTTCACAATTAAAAAGTGAAACATTAATTAAAAAAATTCCAAATTTAAATTTTTTTTTTTTTTGGTTGATGAATGGCTTTGATTATCCGTTAAAGCATAGTGGGTCACCACACATTCAATTCCATTGCTAAGGACAACTTAGTGGTTCAACATTCCCTGGTGGTTAGTCACCTAACTTTTTCTTGACCTGTCTATATTTGATAGATGATGGTAACTTGGTAAAGAAGTGGACTACTAAAGAAAATCTTTACCCAATCCATAAAGCTTGATTAGTCTAAAGTAAGTATTGATAGTGTATTATTATTATTATTATTATTAGAAAGGGACTAATTTTTATTGTTTGAAATTTCCCCTTCTCTAAAATCTTTCTCATGTGGTTTTTTTAGCTCACATTAGAAGAAAAGAACTCTGACAGGGTTTTAGTGGTTATAAGTAATGAAGATTCAAGTGATTGTATGAACTTGTCTAAAAAGTGATTTGGGTTTTGAAAGATTGGATCTTGAGGGCAAAGAGTAGCTGGAAACAGATCTTTAAGTTACAGGACTAAATTAAATGGTTGGTGTTTGATAGTTATTTGGACTACGGTTTAATTATATATTGGAGGGTTTAATTTGAGAGATTATATAAGTTTACCACAATATTTATGTTTATTGTGCGTGAGTTCATATTAGTAGGTTTTTAAAATTTTGCTCAAGTTTTATTGACAAAAAAGTATTAAAACTATTGATTTTCATATACATATTTTGTGGCCTTTGGTGAACTTGCATTGGGTTAGTGATGTGAAATTAAGTTAAATAAGACCATTTGGTGTCAAAGCATATGAGAAAGTGGATTATTGATATATGGATGCATTTACAATTTCTTATAGCATTATTCTTGACAAATCAAAAGTAATCTATTACTCCTTTATGCAAAGCTTTTTTGTGCAATTGGCCTTATACTTTTTAGAATGGTAAGCTTTGATTTAGAACCATTAGATTTTCCCCATGAGGATCTTCACTTGGAAATCAGATTGAATTGCATATTTGAGGTTTGAACTTGAAGTTACAAAATTAGTCAAGATTGACAGATAAGTTTTGAAGACAAGATAAAAATCGGATTATAGACAGATGTGCTCTAGGATTTCCGAATTTTTTTATTTGCTAGGCTTGCATTGGATTGGTTTTTTTGGGATAGTGCTTTGAGATTCCTTTATATAGTGGTTTGTGGAAAATGAGTTTCCACAGCTTTTAGGGTAGTTTTAGGAAACTTCAAGAAGTGTCAATCAAGTTGCAAAACTTTGGCTTTCTAGGTATTTTAAAATAAATATTAAAAATGCTTTGTGTTTTCTTTCCCTTTTTATTTTGCTTTCCTATTCATCAACTGTATGTATATATATATATATCAAACCAAGGAATTTTGAGTTTTAGTTCACAATTTTACATTTTTTTAAAACCTAATGAGAAAGCTAATGAAACAAGCCGGATCGCTCTCGGCTTTTTTTTTTCTGGAGCCAAAACCACATAAACCTTAAACTAGAGAGAGAGAGAAAAGAAGAATAGGAGGTTGTGGGTTATTACTTATTAGCAAAAAATAACATTGAAGTTATGCCTGAATTTGTATGCAGGAACTCACACTGTTTTTGATTGTCCATGAATGGGTTTTTTTTTTTTTGGTTGAAGAAGCATTGGAAATGTGAATTGCAAAATTTTGTCACCACAAAAGACAAATTTGGATTTGAATCTTATTGTCATACAATATTTGTTTAGTTAAGGAGAAAAAAGTGGATTCAGTTTTAAAGTTCAAAGTAAAGTTTATTTCCCTGTAACACTGAATTGTTCATATTGTAATTTGATTCACTTTGTCAATTTGGTGATGCCCAAGAAACTTGAGGAGATTGCATTTGGATGTCTCATACCTAATTACTCAGGAGGCAAGTAATCTCCACTTATTATGACAGAAAAAGTCCACAACAACTGCGAAGGTCAAATAGCCAAATTGTTTTCCTTCCCTAAATGTGCTACCCTTTCGTCAGACTCTTCTTTTACATTAAACCTTCATCTCTTGGTTTCACAACCACCACATCAGACCCTTTCTCCCTTCTATTCCTAAATTTGCAACCCCTCTGTTCCTTATATTTCTTATGATTCTTGAAGATTACAAACCTCTCCAACACTGTAACTATTTAGTCAAAAGCCTCTCTAATCTGTGAAATTATAATATAATCTCAAGTATTTGTTTTGCTATGACCCAATTACAATGTCATAAACACTCTGCTTATCTATGTAAGGAGGTCAGTTTTTCTTTGATTTTTTGGGTATTTTCTGATTATTTTTGAGAGTTTTTTCTACATATGATTATGTAGATTGGATTTCTATGTGGGTTATGTTCTGTGTAAGTCTGTCTTTCTTGGGAAATTTCAGTTCCTTTTTTTTTTCCTTAAACTTCTCTCTGTGATTTATCGGTTTTGAAAGATTTAAGTTTTCAAGACAAGCAATGAGTTTTACATTTTAAAAAAATATTTAATTTTTACCAAAACGTTGAAGCAAACAGAATTTGTACTGCTTTATTTAATTAATTGGGTTGGTAGAGGAATTCTGTTGATGGGCTTTGTTAGTGATAGAATGAGATATTTGAAAGATCATTTTGAACAATTTAGAAACTACAAGATGGGACCAACCCAGATTTTGTGGTTGAGGTTTTGTCTATTTTAGAAGCTATGCCTAGAGCAATCGACTCATGAGTATTTGTAATCTATGTAGTTAATTTAGGGAAAAGTTTGTTTATTGATTTATTTTTTGTTTATGGGTAAAAGGAAATACTTTACTAATAGGAAAGATGTTTACTAATTTATTTATATATTTCATACAGAGAGAACTGAAAATTGAGGCTTTAAAATAGGTAGATGTCCATGTTCATCGGTTTGAGTAGTAATACTAATGCCAAATATTTACCCTTTTTTCTCCTTTATTCTCTATTGTCTCTTTCTACATCATTATTGGTAGTATGTCTTGAGAAAGAATAAATTCTTTCAAACAATTAAGATGATCCTTTCACTTTGAGAGAGATAAATGTACACACATGGAAATGAATATATCATTTTTTATGTTTTCTAGCAAACATAGTTTTAACTTTTAATGAGCATTTTGCCTCATAAAACTTTTGTTTTTCATGTAGACACTAAATACTGAATATTAAATTTGATGTTTGTGATGTTCTTTCGTGATCAGATTTGTATTAATAGAAGGGTCATTTTTTAGTGTATGTTTCTTGAAGTTGTTCTCTTTGAATTTTGGAACTGTCTCTATATTTAATTTAGTTTAGTGTAGTTGTTCATCTTTTCTTTGCGGGATCTCTTATTGTCACTCTCATATATAACAAATTTTTGGGGAAACATCATTGTTTGATCCTTTAAGCAAAAATATAGATATTAATATAAAAGTGATTTGCACAATGAATGCACCATTGTCATCTTTTATTCATGATGAGTTTCACTTTCACGATTCAGAACCTATTCACAATTATGGGGTGCTAATGCTGGATGGCACAATGGCAAAACAATAAGCCACATGGAGCAAACGGACGGAAGTTTATATACTTGAGGGTGGCGATGCAATAATAGATTTGCCATGAAATGTTCATAAAAGAAATGTTCAACCCGTGTTGATGCAAAGGATAACTTCCACTCTTTTAAGTTTATGAAATTTTATATGTATTACTTTTGTGATCTATTGCCTTTATGAAATTGTAGATATGTTTCTGCAAATATTGTGGTTTAAAATGTGACAAAATGTATTGTTTTAAATGTTGTAAACTAAACAAAAAATGAGAAACCTTTAAATATTTGAATTCTTATTTTCAAATATGCCTTAGTGTTTTGCAAAAGAGTCCTACGCTTCTTTATAATAAAGGCATTCTCTTTGTTGGTGTAAAAGTAAAGCCTTTTTGGTTGCTATGCTAATCCAAAAGTATGCATTTATAGTCTTTCAATTGCTATTAAAAGTGTGAGGAAAATTATTAAATATAACAAGATGCTAACTTTTGTTTTTTGCTTGACTTTGTGATTTATTAGATTGATTAGAAAAGCTTTAAGAAATTAAAAAGCTTTAGTTGGTTTTTGAAGTGGTGCATCAATTTTATTTGTCTACATAATTTCAAAATCATATAATTATGATACAATTTTGTCTGTTTTGATGAAATAACTTAAATTGAAGTATTTCACTATAGGTGCTAGAAAGCCATCTTCACATGGAATTGAAGTTGGTATTGTCATTGCAATTTTATCATGTTCTATCATGTCCGATACTTTGTACCTGTTGGATGACATTTGGTGAGTTGGGATGGTTGTTTATGACGTAATCTAATGTTAAAAAATTTAGAGGAATTACCACACATTATATTTTTATCTTAGTATTAAAATTCAATTTTTAAATTCTAACTCGGATCTCAAGCTTCAGAGAATACACCTGAATTAAATTTATTTTTACACCAAATTTCATGATTTTAACATATTTAGCACACCCACTCCTATTCTTGCCTTTGTTTTTTTTTCTTCTTGGTATTTAATTTTACTATTATTTCTCTTTTGATTGATGGCTCTGATTTATTGGAATGCTTTTTTTTTTTTCCTCTTGATATTTAATTAAAAATTGTTCTATTAGACTTGGTATCTATTAATTTTTGTACTGCTCAGGCTATTAGGTTTAGTTTATTGGCAAGGTTTTTAAATATGTTGTTGTTGTTAGCTTTGCTTATTTTGTTTATTCATTTGTTTTTTTATTGTGTATGTCACATTCTTAGTATTAAACAGAGGCAAACCAGGTCATATGGTGCCTATGTTGTTGAATAGTAGCTAACCTCCTAACTTCTAAAATTCTTATTCCTTTTAAGTTTGACATTAATTATGATTGAATTATAGTCAAAGCTGACAGTATTTTTTTTTTTTTTAAATAGTTGCATTTTCTATTGATTTAGGAATTACTACTATTCTGACAAGTAATAACGTAATAACTCAATTGTTATACACACACAAAAAAGAAAAAAAGAAAAAAAAAGAGAGTATTGTGAAAAATATGTTGTAGATGATGAATGATTTATTTAGCAAAAAATAAAAGATAACAGAAAGATTCAAAAGACTGAACATTTACTCGACGATATATGTTGTCACTATTGTTTTGTTGAAATATATATATATTGTCACTTGGATCATACATGATCCATGCATTTGATGAAAGATTTAGAAGACTTAAATGGGCTATGTTCAGTATTGACTTTGAAGTCTTTTATCTAGGAGTTCATGTTTTACCAGAAAGACTTAATATAACGATAGATGTGGCCAATCCGTTGAATGAAGGGCCAAGAGAGAGCAATGAAATCTAGAACTTGAGTTTTGACTCAAAAGACAATTAAAGAGAAAGTTATGTTTGACGAGAAGGAGATTCCGAGTGCATTACAGCTTTTTAGTTGTATCATCTTAATATCTTTTGGTTAATTTTTTGTTTATAGTTTGTGAAATTTCTATTGCTATGGCAACCTTGAAATTTTTTTTTTCCCCCTAATTTTCTGGGGTGGTGGTGTTGTTCTTTTATCTTCTCCTTTCTTTTTTTTCTTTTATCTGCATATGGGATTTGATGATTTGCATATGTAATTACATTTTACTAAATTTATACGCCTTGATGTTTGAATAAAAATGAGCTTAATAATCTCATATTGATTTCGCTATATCTTTTTTTATTTTATTTTATAGGTGAGAGCGGTAGCTATTCTTTGATGATAACTTGATATTATCTAACCAACTGATGTGAATGCTCTTAGGGTGTGTATGTGTGTATGTATCTATATCTATCACACACACATTGCATCCCTATATTTACTTGAAATTAAAAGTTCTTTTTTGGCTCATATATGCAACACTATTCATTCTAAATAAACAAATGGATTACTTTACTTTAACTTGGTTGATTCAAGCAAATTTAAAAATTGGTCATCCTTATGTTTAGTTTATTGCTTTACCATCAACCTACAATTCTTTCATATGACTTTCTAATTTTACTTCATATCATGAACTTTCGAATTTTATATATGCGAGTTATAGAATACAACTTTTATGATCTGCACGATTACTTACTTTAATAATGATATCTTGATTGTGGATGCAAGCTAATGATAATCTGGTATTGCATGCTTTCTTGACATTTGGTACCATGATAGCTTTTTTCTCATATCAAGGAAGTACACACAAGAAGTGATTTGAAGAAACAAATTTTTAGTTGGTTATAATATTGAAACTTAAGCTTCAGACATTAGTTTTGGTGAATGACTTTCATAAACCTGTAGCCATTATTTCCATTTAAACATTTTTGGTTGTAAAATTGAAATTGTCTTGCAAGTTTTAGTTCGGTGTGATTCATTGGGGTTCCTAGGAATAGTAGATTTGCTATTGGAAATTGTCATGTAAGTTCTAATTGCTTAAAGTTAGATTTATTTTTAGTCTCTCATAGCAGGGAAGTACACACAAGAAGCGATTTGAAGAAACTAATTTTGTAAATTTTGACTTTTAACCACAATAGATAAGGACAAAATCCCTAATGTTACCAAAAATTAAAGAAGACAGAGGGATAATTTAAAACCAAAGCATCCAAAGAAAGAGGATCAACCCATCTATTTTTTTAAAAGGGGTAAAAGAACAACCCTAGAAAATTATGCAAGGGGAACTACCAGTTTTGAATTCAAAATTGAAGATTTAAGATTCTAATTTGAATAGAGAATGCAATGGTGAGGAGTTTCAGTCTGTCTTTTGAACAACAAAACAGTATTTGAAGAGGAAAGGAGTATAATAACCTTCATTACAAAAAAACAGAGACTATACCGGTGGAGGCTAAGAAAACTTACTTTGTTTTGTATAACCAAATTTGTAGTCCAACTTGCAATAGATTTTGATTGCAAGGAGATATGGGTACACTTTTTGCAATTTCATATTCTCGCCTAATGTTACAACTACCCATACACTTTCAATAACGCAATGATAAAAAAAAAAAAAAAAAATTTGGTGTCTTGTTTATTGTAGATTATGATCAAACTTTGTGATTTATATGCATTTATGATTTTTTTTTTTTTATATAATTGTATAGTTTCTTATCAAGCTTCTAAGATACATTTACTTTGTGCAATATATAAATGTTGGGGTTGAACGGAATCTACAAAGGTCTATATTTATTCGTCACAAAAGGGACATGATAGGTGGAAAATAAGAAGGGGAAACGATATTTGGTCGATTGGAAAGGAGCAAGAACAAAAAGAACAATTGAGATATGAAATGAACATTGAGCACATAACCACACAAAAAGCAATGCAGAGGCACATTGGAATTCAAAAGAAAAAAAAGTTAGGCGATGTTGAATCAAAGCATCTTCAAATTGTTTTAGATTTAGATATTTGAGTTAGATTTGGTTCTAATTATTGTATTGGTTTAAAATAAATTTTGTTTTGAGTATTTTGTATTAGATTTGGGTTAAATTAGTTTTTGGTATCTACCTATGGTGTTTCTAATTAGATTTGTAAATGGAGACGTGTGTTGGGTGTTTAGTATGTTGGAAAAGTGTATTTAAATATTATTAAAAAAATTTCTTTCTAATAAATATAAATAAAAGGTTCCCGCACATAGTGCGGGTTAAAAAGCTAGTTAGCATAACATTTAAAGAATTGTATATTTGTTTCAGAAAGATGGTTTTATAATTTGATATTAAAATTACAAGTTTATCCCAAATCATGTGCATGTTGTACAATAACATTCCAAAAATCATTTGCTGCTTGGTATGTCGAAGTTTTTTACTTGAAGTTGCAGTTCTAAATGGGCTCTCCTCTTTTATAGGTTATGGAAGCATTGAGAAAGGATGGTCTAGCTTCATTCAACATCATCCTTGGAATTGTTTCCAATCACACCAAAGATTTGTGGAAGTACTTAAGTCAAAATCGACTCATTTATATGGTAGTAAATTTATTGTAATCTTTTTAGGAATAATTCTAGTTGGAAATTATGTTCCTTGAAATCTTTTGTTAGAGATAGTGGCTTAAATTCAAGTCGTAGTTGCCTTTGTAAAAGCTACTTAATTATTTAACACTTTATTTTCTTCTTTCTTATTACTTGGATACCAAATTGGCCGCCTCAAGCAATCATCCTTGACTGGATAGGGCTTTTGTCGTCCTCACTTTTCTTCATGAGTAAGACTAGCTAGACTTAATACTGTGGAAAGTCTAAATTCAGATCCCATCAAACCTTATTTACATTAATATACCTCCAAGGGGACTAGTGGGTTGACCATGTTTGAGCAAGTATAAGTGAACAAACTGATACTTCTGTCAAGTGATGTAGGTGAGATAAGGATCAAGGACTACTATATCAGCTTCACTTTACTAAATCCCTACTTTTCCCGAAGGTGGAGGATTTCTTTGTTTATGAATATCTATTGCATGTTATTTCCTTTTTTTGCTTAGACATATGTCTTTATCGTTTTAACATTTCGTTTATGTCATGTGGATTTTAATTATCTTAATTACAGTCTCTTATTTGCTTTGATAATAAAGAGTAATTATCATGGAGTAAACGTCATAGATATGAAATACTATTATATAATCAACAATAATTTTCAAAACTCAGCTCCCTCATATATTATATATGACCCCAGTTTTTAGTGCTGAAAACTTGAAATCTTCTCTATGTTCCTTTCGTTTAGTTTTAGGACTATTAAGTCATTTAATACCTAAATCGCTTCACTTTTAAACAATAAATAAAAGGGGCAAAACTTAGATACAGCACCCTACGTGCAGTATGTTAGGTACCCCTTTTAAAATTAAAACACATGTCCACTAAGTTAACAGTAAAACTAGCGTTAAGTCTCCGTCTATTTTTTTTTTTCCCTGTTCATCGACTCTTGAACTCCGGCGGAAAACCTCAAACACAAACCCAGCTCCTAACGTTCTCTCTCTCCCTTTTTTTTCTTCTCTTTCTCTCTTTCTTTCCTTCTCTCTCGCTCATATTAGATGAAAAAGACGAATCCAGCTCTTTGAATTCTCTATCTCGCTCTGTTTTCGCAGATTAATTGGCTGGAACTAAAGTGATTCGTTGGTATGTATTGGCTAAATCTCATTGTAGGTTTTCAATTCTAGTTGCTAGGTTTGTGTTATTTTGAGGTTTGGTAGAGTTTTTCTTTGTTGATTATGATCCTGGTATCAATTTTTGTTAATGGGTTTGTGTCATTATTGCTTTGGTTTGTTTTGTTTGGGTTTTCAATTCTAGCTTCTGAGTTTGTGTTATTTTGAGGTTTAGAAGAGTTTTCCTTTGGGTATTTCTGATGAAGGTTTCAATTTTGGTTAATGGGTCTGTCTTAGTATTGCTTTGGTTAATTTTAATTTGGGTTTTCAATTATAGTTGTTGGGTTTGTGTTATTTTGAAGTTTGGAAGAGTTTTCAAATGGCTATTCTGATTTGGGTGTCAATTTATGATGCACCCTCTACATAATTCCTCGCAACAATTGAGCAAACTAATATTCCATGCCCTTCCATGTTCCTTGTAGAGTTCATTCTAATCTTGAAGTTGGGTTCATTAGTCATCAAACCCTTGTAAAAGCTCCTAGCATATATGAGCTTTGCATTACACATTGATGAATTGAAATCTTATTTTCTACAAAGTATGAGGCATGGATTGGTTGCTAATTTAGAACACCAATCCATGTTACTTCTATTGATTCTTTCTTCATGCATATACATTGCAAAACATTTGTTTTTTAAGCTTCTTTCAACGATTCCTTTATATATTGTAGTAATTTTTTATATTTTTAGTGAACTTTGTTCATCAAAAGCAATAAAGTTGTGTCTGTTAATTTACGGGTTATGGAGAAAGATGGGAAGAGCAACCTTGAAGAAGTTGTGTTTATTGACTAAGAGGAAGATTTTTTTTTTGAGAAATAACTCAGAGGAAGATACAAATCCAAAAATTTGAGAAAATATAGACCCTAAGAAGATATAACTCCAAAAATTGGAATGGAGTTTGATTCAAAGGATGAGGCATATCTATTGATGTGATTAATAAATCATGAGTTCTTTGTTTGGCGACCAACGTTGTGTTAGCATGGACAAGGAGTTTAGCATGCAAGAAGTTTAGCGTGGTTTTGGATGAAGATGAGAACATCTCTTTAATGATTGCTACAAGTGACATTAATTTATTTATTGATTGCTACAAGTGGCATTACTTTGTTTTGTTGTCGCTTATCGGTTTATTTACCGATGTGTGTTTTGGGTACTTTTATTGTTATAACTTATCAGCTGTAACTTCTTTAATATTGGGTACTTTTTTTTACCCAAATTCACTACTAACTTTTGATAATTTGAATTGTCTTGCCTTACTTTCTTTATTACAATCATCTCAAACTTGATAGGACAGGGACCTATAGTTGAATGCAAACAATGCAACTCTTTTGTTGAATGTGAGTGAGATAGTATGTTTTTCTTGAAGGACATCAACACTTTGGCGGGAATTGGGGCAAAATCCTGGAACAAAATCCCATGTTTGACATTGAGATTCACTTTTAGTTCAATTGGCACACTTTTGCAACCAATGTTCAAGATGGTTTTCTTTGATAGCGAGAATCTTACATAACTTCTCTTTTGGAACAAGTTCCTTGTCATTATATAAATGAACTAGCTCAATTTTTTATTTGGGGGACTGATAAGAGTAAAAGCACTCAAATTAATTGATCCTTTTCTAATAATTTACTTTTTGAAAAATGTTGTTAGGTGATTTGATAAGAGAGTCCACAACTTGGACAGCCAAGCTGGTTGCATCCACCCCACCATTAGCCCTTAGTTAAACATCCATATCATTTTGCTCAAAAGTTTAAACATTTCCACGTGTTGAAATTTGACTCATCTTTAGCAGTGAACAAATCTTTACAGTTTATGGCTTGCAAACAAATGTACCAATGTATTTTCCACTTGTTTCTCTTTTGGATTGAATGTGCAGAGAATGACGTTACTATAGATGGAGTTAAAGACTAAGAATTTGATAGAAGTCCCAATATGTTTATGATTGCTATAGGCATAGGTGATACAAGCAGTTTAATATTCAACCACCTCAATTAAAGACATCTAGTGAACTGTCCGACGGACCAACACTATCCAAGCCGAGTCCTAGCATAGCCGGATATTTGATATTGCTTAGCAACACTTAATATGCCGAGTTGATGCCCCAATTCCTGCCAAAGGTTTGAAGTCCTTCAAGAAAAACATACTATCTCACTCACATTCAACAAAAGAGCTGCATTGTTTGCATTCAATTATAAAACAAAAACTATAGGTCCCCGGTTTCCTGCACTATTAGTTCCCACTATAATCTTTAAGTGCAAGCAAATGAAGGCAGGTGTGGACTCTTTTTAGAAAGGATGAGGCAACCTGTGGTGAAGATATAGCCAAAACTCGCAATAAATTCAAATGAAATGGCATAAATGCCCCACTTATAACTCAAAAAAAAAAAAAAAAAAAAAAAAAAAAAACAAAAGGAGCTTAGTTTTGATAATAAAATGAAGTAAATGGTGTTTTATTAAATTGTGAACTCACATTACAAATATCACATCGCATATTGCAAAACAGAATAATACAATGCTTATTGTGCAAGTTTTAAATAACTTGCAATTGTACAGAATAATTTGAATATATTCAATAGCTTAAGTCCTATTGCCTATTCAACCTAACACCAACTGCCTCTCTGCCGTTTGAGATGGTTGAGCTGCAAATTACTTTATGTCTCCATTAAACCGCCATGTCTTCTAAGAAGCAAGCGATAAAAGGAAAAGGTAAGTAAACACCTTCTTCTCGTAGAAAATCGGACAAAAAACGGACAAGAGCAACCTTGCATCTTGTGACATGGTAATGAAGATTTTACTTGAGAACATGCTTCAACCGAAAGGTCGAGTAAAAAATGAACAAATCCTTAATCATGCTAACCCAATTGTCATTATTTTCCTGCAATAATGAGAAGTTATAGATTCAGTTGATACCACATTTAAAAATCAAGCTACAATGTTAGAGCAATCTTAAAAGATATGAAAAATAAACCAAAAAAATTCACTAGCCATTAAAACATCTTCAAGTATTGCTAATATCAATCCAAAGAACTTTCAAAATATGCAAATCAAGATATTTGTATTTAATTCTCTAAGATTAGTATATGATTGTTGTACTAAGAATCTTTTGCCTTCCCAATTTCAAATTTCAGATTTGAACTATCAATCAAACACCAAAGACAAACATCAGACGTTGAAAAAATAATTAGAACTCGGCTTCATCAAGGTGAACAGAGAAATCAATGTCCATCTGCTGTTAATTTTCCTTTGAACAATTGACACCCAAATCAGAATAACCAATGGAAAACTCTTCCAAACCTCAAAATAACACAAACCCAAAGAACTATAATTGAAAACCCAAATTAAAGTTAATCAAGGCAATAGTAAGATAGACCCATTAACCAAAATTGAAACCTTCATAAGAAATACCCAAAGGAAAACTCTTCCAAACCTCAAAATAACACAAACTCAACAGCTAGAATTGAAAACCCAAACAAAACAAACCAAAGCAATAATGACACAAACCCATTAACAAAAATTGATACCCGGATCATAATCAACAAAGAATAACTCTACCAAATCTCAAAATAACACAAACCCAAAGAACTAGAATTGAAAACCTACAATGAGATTTAGCCAATACATACCAACGAATCACTTTAGTTCCAGCCAATTAATCTGCAAAAACAAAGCGAGATAGAGAATTCGAGAGAGCTGGATTCGTCTGTTTTCATCTAATATGAGCGAGAGAGAAGGAAAGAAAGAGAGAAGGAGAAGAAAAGATAGGGAGAGAGAGAACGTTAGGAGCTGGGTTTGTGTTTGAGGTTTTCCGCCGGAGTTCAAGAGTCGATAACAGGGGAAAGAAAAAAAAATAGACGGAGACTTAACGCTAGCTTCACTGTTAACTCGGTGGGCAGTGTTTTAATTTTAAGAGGGGTACCTAACATACTGTACGTAAGGTACTGTATCTAAGTTTTGTCCAAATAAAAGACTATTGGGCTCTTAAATTATATAAAAACTATGTCTTAGAGCTGGCAACTTTACAGCCGAATTGGTGAAAGGAAAGTGTACACTCGAGTATGTCCATGCGTCTCCAATAGAGTCACCATTCAAAGTTAGCATGCCTAAGAAGTAAGATCATACTTTAGCAAAACCAAAGCTCCATTCACTATTATGTCCTATGTACATTTGTATATTTGATGTATGCTTATATTATATCACAAAAACAAAGAAGAGCTATTATTGTACTCCATAACTCATCAGTCCCATTTGTCCTACACCACATGATACATTAGAGAACCCAAAACACATATAACATTCAGCCATAAGAACCAATAAACAAATCACATATAAGGCAGCTAACATAAATCACCTAACACCATTTTTCCTAATTGGGTAGAGAAACTACATATGAGAGGACACAAATTACGGACAACATTCATACAGGAGCAAACCAAATGAAACTCTGCATTAACAAGCACGGGTCTTGAAAAGTTTCTTTTGTATCCTGGGGATCAAATTATTAACTTGATTCCAAACCCAGTAATCAATATGCTATGATCAATGAAATAACATTACGATGGCTAGACTTGTTTTTCACTATGACATTGCTAGGACTAGAAAGAGAAGTAAACATTTGTTGATAAGTAACAGTCATAACTGATTTTGTCCATCTACATAAAAAGAAAGAAAACACAACAATAACATAGGTACAAAAACTTCCCAACAGAGATTTTACTTGATATAACAACAGACCTGTCAATGTGAATTTCAAAGATGACCACTTTATGGTTTACTCATTGAGCAAAAGTAAGCTCTCCAAGAGATTAGCGATGTAAACCACCTCTGTAAAATTTAGAATTCCATAACCATTCTCATTTTGACTCACACGGTCAAATGAAAAGACTAGATTATCTGACTTCATAATCACAAGTTCACCACTTCTCGTGCAGCCTAAGAAGTTCTTAACACCTGGCAATGGTACGTAAATTTTTGGAGTCCAAGAATTAGCAAGACCATTCTGCCCCATCACCCAAATGTGGCACACTCCATCTTGGTCCAAAGCAATCAAAGCCAGCGATCCCTTGAACACCGCAAGTTCTAGAGATAATGAGAAATTATGCGGCTGTTTTATCTCCTGGAATTGCTCATGATCAACATCGAAGCACAAAATGAATCCGTAGCCCCGAGAAGTGGTAGCTATAAAGTGCAAAGCTCCATTAAAAAATAAACAAGATGATGTTAAAAGCAAGGAAGAATGCACTCAAGCTATTAATGGATATAAGACCAGAGATGGAGAACAGGCGGAGAACAAAGGGCAAAGACTCAAGGAACTCAAATACGAGAGATTGGATTAGTCCAGAATCATAGAAGTTATTGAATCGATCCCTTATCATGAACACTTTATTCACATGCATGAAGGAGCCTTGCCACGTGGATAGGAGGATGACACATGGATAGAAGGATGACATAAGCAGAAATATAGCTTGCACAAGTGGGACTGTTGTAACCATTTTTCCTCTTTTTACGGAATTAGTTACTTTCCTTTACTTCCACAGATTGTATATATAGATAGCTACGATTAATGCAGTTAAGTTGTATTCTCATATTCAATCAATAAAGCTCATTCATTCTATTTAGAGAGAGAGAGTTCCCAAATTCTTTATATGGTATCAGAGCTTCGGTGAAGCACAACAATGGCATCCTCTCGATCCAATAATCCCTCCGATCCTCAACCATCACAGTCTGCCTTGAATTTCAATAACGATCCTCCTAATTTTACTCTTCCTAACCCTAATTCCATTCCTCTCAATCCCTATTTTCTTAGCTCGAGTGAAAATCTAGGCGAGATCTTGGTTACGCAACCATTGCTTGGAATGAGGAATTACCAATCATGGTCAAGGAAGATGATTCTTGCTCTTCTGACCAAGAAGAAGATTGGTTTTGTCAATGGCAAGATCATCAAACCAGATTTGGATTCACCTCTGTATGAAGATTGGGAGAGCTACAATACTATGGTATCATCTTGGATGATCAATTCGATGCATGTGGATGTATCAAGCGGTATTATGTCTTGTGAGACTGCGAGGAGATGTGGATTGAGTTGCGAACCCGGTTTTCACAAGGGAATGGTCCTAAAATCTACAATTTACGTGACGCGATTTCACACCTCCGCCAAAATCGGATGTCGGTTTCTAAATATTACACTAAATTCAAGAGACTTTGGGATCAATTGCTCAATTTTGAGCCACTTCCACAATGTTCGTGTGGTGCTATGAAGCTGCTAAGCACTTCACACAACAAGGCAAATGTGATGAGGTTTTTAATGGGGCTTAATGAGAACTATGAGACTCTTCGTAGTCAAATTCTCACATATGATCCGTTTCCTTCAATGAACAAGGTTTACTCTTTGGTTCTACAAGAAGAATCACATAAAAATCTTGGTCATGAAGGATCAAGCTCATCACAGGGAGATGTAGTAGCAATTTATGCTAATTCAAAGAACAATTCAGGAGGTTATTCTTCTTGGAACAAAGGAAATGGGAAGAAAGAAAGGCCATTTTGCACACATTGTAACATGTCCGGGCATACTGTTGAAAAGTGTTATAAACTTCATGGTTACCCGGCAGGATACAAGCCAAAAGGGAAAAATAATGCTAGTGCAAATCGGGTCTCTTCACATTTGAGCAATGGAACCGAGAATTTCACATCGGGAAGCAATTTGTGTCCTATTTCCAAGGCACAATGTGAGCGATTTATTGGCTTTTCTCAGTGCAGTTCAGGGATCTCGCTTCGGAGGTGATGGATCACACCATGTAGCTAATGTGCAAGCTTCTTCAAGTATGGCTGGTGTGGAAGGACATTCTCGTGGCACTTTTGATGTGTTTTCTTCACAATCACAAGTTAATTCCTCAGCCAATCCTTGTTCTGACCTCATGTCAGGTACTTCCTCTAATTTTCTTTTTAGTCCTAATTTGTCACACTCTATATTTTCTGCTAAAAATGTCAATAGAGATGCCTTTAGGAATTCTGATTGGGTCATAGACACAGGAGCTACAGACCACATGGTTCATTCTATTCTTGTTTTACCTCTATCACTGCCACTCTAAACACATTTGTGAATCTTCCAAATGGTGAATCAGCCTTAGTGACTCACATAGGAACAGTTAAAGTCTCGAGAAAATCTTGTTCTTTCTAATGTGCTTTGTGTTCCTTCCTTCAATTTTAATCGATTTACTGTACAATTGGCAAAATCCATTCTCTGTTGTCTCATATTTTTTGGTAATCTATGCTTTATTCCGGACCTAGCTCATTGGAGCACGATTGGTCCAGGTAAGGAGATCAATGGTCTCTATTTGCTGTTAAAGGGAGAATCGGCATCAACTTCAAATTCTGTTTCTTTGTCATTTACGCTAATAAGGTTACGCCACACATATGGCATGCTAGATTAGGACACATATTAGATGCCAAATTGGCTTTATTGAATAAGAACAATGTACATTGTATCAATTCTAATGCAAATTTTCATTGTGACATTAGTCCACTTGCTAAACAGAAGAGATTACCCTTCAATATCAGTACAACTATTTCCAATGAATGTTTTGATTTACTTCATTGTGATATATGGGGACCTTTCTCTGTTCCCACCATTCATGGTTGTAGATTTTTTCTAACCATTGTAGATGATTGTTCAAGATGTACATGGGTATATCTGTTGAAGCATAAATCCCAAACTGCATCTTATTTAGACCAATTTTGTACAATGGTTGAAACACAATTTGCAAGGAAAGTGAAATGCATTAGATCGGACAATGGTACTAAGTTTTTCCTTAAAGATTTCTTTACTAAAAGAGGCATCTTACATCAATTAAGTTATGTTGAAACTCCACAACAAAATGTTGTTGTGGAGAGAAAACATCAACACATCTTAAATGTTGCAAGAGCTCTTAAATTCCAATCAATGTACCTTTACACCTTTGGGGTTATTGCATCTTAACTGCTTTTTTACTTGATAAAATGAGACTCCCTTCCTCTATTTTAAACCATAAAACTCCTTATGAAGTTTTATTTGGTCATTCCCCCACTTATTCTCATTTAAGGTCTTTTGGATGTCTTTGTTATGCTTGCACTCTCTCTCATAATAGGACCAAGTTTGATCCAAGAGCTAAAAAATGCATTTTTTTGGGCTATCCTTTTGGGGTTAAAGGCTATAGAGTTTTGGATTTGTCTACCAAAACTGTGTTTACATCTAGAGATGTTGTTTTTCATGAAAATCATTTTCCTTATGTTCAAGGCAATACTGATTTCAATGATCCTTTTGTTACAACTGATGTTGGTTCTCATTCTCCTACATACAGCAATTTAGATTCTTTTGTCACTCCTATCGGTATTTCAGAGGTCCATATTCCATCTCATACTTTAGATGTCATTGGTCTTCCACCTCATACTTCAAATATTCCAATTACATTGTCTCCATCTCACAATGATAATCTTGTGACTCTACATCCATTCCCCATCACATTGTTTTGTCTAATTCAAATTCTTTAGAAATTACTTCTATTTCACCTACTGTTCCTATACCTTTCTTCGCACTTCCACACACTAGAAAATCCACCAGGGTCCATAAAACACCCGCCTACCTGCAAGAGTATGCTTGCAATTTAGCTACAATAGTTGCTGATCCGGGTTGCACTTTAGCCGCAAAAGTTCCCGCTTCAGGTTGCCCATATGATATGGCTGATTTTCTCGATTATTCACACATGAATCCTTCCTATCGCCTTATCTCCCGATCACAATGCCTGTCATCCGAAACCTCGCTACTTTCCCCAAGCCGTTCAAATTCTGTTTGGAGAGAGGCAATGGATAAGGAAATTCAGGCTTTGGAGAAGACTGGCCTTGGATTCTTACTCCTCTACTGCTGGAAAGACCCCCATTGGCTGTAAATGGGTGTATAGGGTGAAGTTCAACTCGGATGGTAGTGTTGAGAGATACAAGGCCAAACTTGTGGCCAAAGGTTATACCCAAAGAGAAGGTTTAGATTTTCTGGAAACCTTTTCTCCGATTGCAAAACTGTATCTCTCAGAGTTCTTCTTGCACTTGCTTGAGCCAAAGGTTGGCCTCTTCATCAACTAGACATTAACAATGCCTTTTTGAATGGAGACTTAGATGAAGAAGTATATATGAGTTTGCCCCCTGGTTTTCACAATGAAGGGGAGTGTTCTTCACCACATTCTTCCGCCCCTTTGGTTTGTAAACTTGTGAAATCTCTTTATGGATTGAAGCAAGCATCAAGGCAATGGAATGCAAAGTTGTCTACCACCATCCTACGACTTGGTTTCATTCAATTTGAGGCAGATCATTCTTTGTTTATTCATTCTAATGGTGATTTGTTCATTGCATTATTGGTATATGTGGATGATATGGTTCTAACAGGTAATAATCCAGGTTGTATTGCCTCAATTAAAGTCATCCTAGACCGTAAGTTTGGAATTAAGGACCTAGGTTCTCTCAAATACTTCTTGGGCTTAGAAATTGCAAGGAGTGATAAGGGTATTAGCCTAAATCGGAGAAAATATGTTCTTGAAGTACTTAAAGAGGCTAGCATGGTTGGTTGTAAACCTACCAAAACACCTATGGAACAACGATTAAAATTGTCCAAGGGTGATGGTGAGTTACTTAAGGAGCCGGGTTAGTTCGGAAGGTTAATAGGGAAGCTAATGTATCTTACACTTAGCAGGGCCGATATTACCTACTCGTTCACGACTTAGTCGGTTTTATCACGACCTAGAGTCCCTCACATGAAGGCGAAGAACAAGAATATTGCAATACCTTAAAGGCACACCAGGGCAAGGAGTTTTCTTTCTGTGGAGTCAGATTTGCAGACTTAAAACTTACTTGTGATCTTGTGATCGGGCGGTCGCCTTGATACCGAGAAAGTCATTAACTGGATATTGTGTGTTTCTTGGCAATGCATTGATCTCTTGGAAGTCAAAAAAACAGCAATTTGTGGTGTCAAGGTCTTGAAGAGAGGCGAGTATAGGTCAATGGCTTCAACTACATGTGAAATTCTCTGGTTGATGTACCTATTGAAGGCCTTCATGTCACACATAACAAACTGCCTTGATGTCTTTGTGACAACCAGGTGCGTTACATATTCTTTGCAAACCCAGTCTTCCACGAAAGGTCCAAGCACATAGAAGCGATGTCACATTGTGAGGAATAGGGTTTTAGATGGTACAATTAAGACCTTCCATGTTAATTCAAGGAATCAATTGGCGATATCTTTACTAAAGCTCTAGGTGTGGATAATTTTCTAAGGTTGCAAAAAAGGTTGGGAGTTATCAATATTTTTGCACAAACCATTCAATATCCCGAGTATCCATCCTTGAATCAAGAAGTAAGAGCTTTGCTCTTGAGGGGGAGTGTTAAAAGCAAGGAAGAATGCACTCAAGCTATTAATGAGATACAAGACCGAGAGAGATGGAGAACAGGGCGGAAGAACAGGCGGCACTCAAGGAACTGAAATACAGAGAGATTGGATTAGTCCAGAATCATTAGAAGTTATTGAATCGGTCCCTTATCATGAACACTTTATTCACATGCATGAAGGAGCCTTGCCACATGGATAGGAGGATGACACGTGGATAGAAGGATGACATAAGCAGAAATACAGCTTGCACAAGTGGGACTGTTGTAACCATTTTTCCTCTTTTTACGGAATTAGTTACTTTCCTTTACTTCCACAGATTGTATATATAGATAGCTACAGTGTATAGATTAAGTTGTATTCTCATATTCAGTCAATAAAGCTCATTCATTCTATTTAGAGAGAGAGAGAGTTCCCAAATTCTTTATAGATGATGAATCAATCCAGGGTCTAGATCCTACAGACCCATCAAGTGGCTCCACCGGCTGTTCAACCCAGCTCCACGAATTGGTACTCAGCGTGTAAACCTGGGCCCGAAGTTGTTCTCTGTTAACGGAACACCCAAATACCAAAAGCTTCAAGTCATTGTTTTGAGAAGTGGGAAACGCAAGTCCATAAGAGCGATAATTAAAACGGTCATCATCGAGAACAGTTGGAAGTCTCTTATGCTTTCTAACGCTTGGGTTCCACAAGTATATTCCAGCATTTCTAACCGTATGATAAGCAAGAGAACGTGCTTTCGAAAAATGCCAATGATAACTGGTGCCGCAAAAGTTCCTAGGAGCTGGATGACTAACAGTAATAGTCCCGTAGCAAATGCCATTGCAGAAGCCAAAAGAACTGTCATGATAAATTGGATTAATTCTCAACCTAGATATCTCTGTCAAAGAACTGTTGCTGTTCGTATTGCAAACGAACGTACACAACTCTCTCACCATATCAATCTTGGATCGTGCACTGGCCTTGGTGACCTACATAGGAGATAACCATTGTTGTTGTTGTTATCATCATCATCTAATGATAATGACTTGGCTTTGTTCATACTGAGGTGTTTGTTAATGAATTCCGGATCAGAAATTTTGGAATTCCAAGATTGGCGAACGCATCTGAATCGGATTAAGGGTTTCGGTGGCAGGCAAGCAAGGATGTATTCGATGATGTCGTCAGGGAGACTCGCTGACCACCATCTTGGTGTAGCCATTGCTAGGTGAGCTCCTTCGTTATATCTGAAAGCTCATTTGGCAAATGCTATTTGGAAAGTTTTTCTTTTAACCCTAGAGGCTGCAAGCAACTACCATGCATTTTTCTTTTTACTCTTTTTACATCTATTAAAAAAAAAAAACTCAATTATAAGTTAACTTTTTCATTTTATAATTTTATATACAGTTTTTAAAATTTTACTTTTTTTAAAAAAAGTAAAAATAAACTATTTTAGCACACTGCCCGCTTCTAGCAAAAATCTAAATACGTTATTAAGCAGTAAGTTAAATAAGTTTGTTCTTAAACGAGCTGTTTAGTCATTAAAAACATTATTTGTTGGTGTTTGTGGCCATGTCCATATTTTACTTTACAAAGTAAGTTGGTTTACTTTTTTGAATATAAGCACAATTTATGGGTACCATGGTTCCGCGTGGCTTTTCCTTTACTTTCTCTTTCTCCTTTTTGTTTTTTATATTTTAACCATACTTTCAGCCAGGGACGGAACTAAAGGGACGGGGGAGGGGCTAATCTTTTTTAAAATCCTATTTAATTTTTTATTAAATTATAAATTTTACACTAGTCTCATCGCACGCGCGAAGTGCGTGCGATGATGAGGCTTTCTTTTCTTTTTCTTTTGTAGTGGTTGTAGCAAAAAAAAAAATTATGTTTTTTATTTTATATATATAATTTTTATTTTGAGAATCTAATTTATAAGTGGATAAAGAAATTTGAAAATCAACAAGAAAGTGATCTTATTTTTTAAGTAATGTTTTAGTGGGAGTTAGGATTGTATTTTTACTAGATCGTCCTTTAGTTTTGTCTCTATTTAAACATAGGAATATAGGAGTATTTTAGAACAAAGAAATCCAGTCTAAACAAGACAAGCCCCTTAAATAATAGTATAGATATTATCCTATAATATATATATATATATAGATATTAATACTTACTAAGCCCCTACGGTTTTAAGGAAAGAAAATTTTCTATTGAATAGTTTAATCCATTCTTAATATAATAACCTAATTAACTGCAAGAATGGCTCAAACAATAACAAAAAAACATTAACATTTGTACTTAGTTCATTATGCATACTAGTTATATTTTTGTGTTCTTCTTTACTTGGCAACAATAATGATATGATAAATATAATTAAAAAATCAATTATAATATTTTACTTTTTTTTTTAAGAAAAGATTCAAATTATTCAGAGTCTAATACTAGTGATATAAAATTGGTTTTGGCTTTATAAAATCAAAATGGAAGATGATCTTTTGATAAATTCTTTGATTTTATACAATACGATATTTAGTACGTGATCAATTATAAATGATTTTTGAAATTTAAAATAAAGCCAAATCTCTTATAGTAGATTATTGTATTGCAATATATTAAGAAGTTGGTTTTCATAAATTTTCTTTGTTCATACCCTCCACTCTCACTATCTTAGTTTCGTCCTTTTTTCAGCAATAAACTTTTGGCGAAACTACACTATTGGTCCCTGAAGTTTATCCTGCATGCGCAAATTGGTCCCTCAAGTTTGAAGCGAGCACAATTAGTCCCTTAAGTTTTAAAACTGAGTTGTGTTGGTCCTTTTACTAACGGCGGTTAACGGTTTTACTTACGTGGCTAACAAAACAATGACTTGGCATTTTTTTATGATGTGGCATGTTTTTAATTAAAAATTAAAAATTAAAAAAAAAATAGTTTCCACGTTAGATGAAATTGAAAAATCATATTGACTGGATTAAAAACAAATCTGATATTTGTTTAACAAAGACACAGCGGAGAGAGAGAAGGGGAAACGAAAGATTGACAGTCACAAGAGAGCCGCCTGGGAGGGAGTGAAGGAAAACCAAAGCCTAGCCGTCGTCAGTGGAGACCAAATCCCTAGCCGCGCGATAGCACTGCTTCTCTAGCACTGCTTCTTTCGTATGCTATTGAAACCGTTTTTGGCAAATGGAACATTTGTACAGTAATGGACGCACATTCAGATCATTAGCTCTATCATTGCCCCATCTAGCAAGAGTGTTACCCCTTGTCTGCTTAGCCACAGACCTCACGGTGTTTTCAGTCTCTGGTAAAGTTGAACCATTGTGGCGGCCATTGTTAAGCCCACGGTGGTGTTGTGTCCGATTGGCTGGGTTTTCCATGGAGTTCCCGTTTGATGGTTTGGAAATGGAAGAGAGAAAGTTAAGTGTATCGAGGAATGGAAGGCTCTGGGTATATTTATTGCCTAGGGGAAGCCCAAGTATCAACTGTTAATGTAATGGCCGAATGGATTTTCTTCCGTTTGGACCCACATACTATTTAGCTTTTCTTTCTGGAGAAGTCAGACTCAACACTCAATTTGAAGAATAAACTTTAGACTTTGTTAAACAAATATCAGATTTGTTTTTAATCCAGTTAATATGATTTTTCAATTTCATCTAACGTATAGAAACTATTTTTTTTTTAAATTTTTAATTAAAAACATGCCACATCATAAAAAAAAATGCCAAGTCATTGTTTTGTTAGCCACGTAAATAACACCGTTAACCGCCGTTAGTAAAGGGACCAACACAACTCAGTTTTAAAACTTAAGGAACTAATTGTGCTCGCTTCAAACTTGAGGGACCAATTGCGCACACATGGTAAACTTCAGGGACCTATAGTGTAGTTTCGCCTAAACTTTTGAGCAAAAAGCTAAATTAGTCTTTCCCATCCTATGGCTTTATCATTGATCCTTATTTTCTAATTTTTATTTTTTTATTTTTCCATTTCTACAGAACTGGGTGGGACCATAGTTTTTTTTAATTATTTATCTTTTCCTATTCTTTTTCTCTTTTTTCTTTTTTCCCTCTTGTTTTTGTCCTCCACACACGTATCTCCTCTTTCTCCATTTTTCGACTTTACTGTCTTCTCCGCTTTTTTTCTCTACACAAGTATCCCCACTTGCTCCACTTTTCTACTTTAGTGTCTTTTCCTTTTTCATCCACAAGCATATCTCCACTTTCTCCACTTCTCAACTTTATTTTCTTCTCCCTTTTATCTTCTTCATCTATGTTTTCATTTTTCTACATCTTCAGCCACCTCGGTCTTTATCTCTATATATTAAGAGGATTCAAAAAGTTATTTATATGACTTCAAAAAATTTCAAAAATACTCCTAATCTAATTAAATAATTTTTATTCTTAAAAAATAAAAAATGGAATTAAAATTGTAATTCAACAAAATTCAAAAAAAAAAAAAAAACAACGAGAGAAAATTTTTTCCTAAAAATTGGCACACTTTCTATTTAAATATATTTCATGCACATTTGATGCATTTTTTCTTAAAACTAGCATATACTAAACCCAACAATTTACTCTATTTCAAATCCTAAATTTTAATTTCTTAAATCTCTATATATTAAGAAGATTCAAAAAGTTAGTTATGACTTCAAAAAATGTCAAAAATACTCCTAATCTAATTAAATAATTTTTATTCTTAAAAAATAAAAAATGGAATTAAAATTGTCATTCAACAAAATTTAAAAAAAAAAAAAAAAAACTGGCAAAGAAAAAATTTTCCTAAAAATTAGCACACTTTCTATTTAAATATATTTCATGCACATTTGATGCATTTTTTCTTAAAATTAGCACATACTAAACCCAACAATTTACTCCATTTCAAATCCTAAATTTTAGTTTCTTAAAAATTTCTTTATGTGTAAACTCACTAATAATAGATAAATTTAAATTAAAAAAATTACATTAAACTCAAAATAAGAAAAAAAGAGCTTCATTGCACGTGCGGAGCACATGTGACGATGCTAGTTTTTTATAAGAACAATAAACATTGATGTGATTTAGAAAAAAAAAAAAAAAAAAATTGTAGTTTTACTATAATATTATAAAAGTAAAGTCTTAAAGATTTGAGTCATGAAATTAGTGTACGTATCTTCATAAATATGTATAACCTCGATTTTAGCCTGATTATATCATTGATTGAGCTTGGGAATTTAATACACCTTTTCCTCTATTGCCTAACTGCCCAAATTGTTTTGTCCCTAAAATTTCCCACCATGGCAGTTAACTCCCCAAGTACCTGGGTTATGGGTTGATGATGGGGTTCCCCTGTGGGTAGAAGCTAGGACTGCACTTTGGTAGTGAAGGGCTTGTTGAATGAAGGGTTCACCAATGTTTAATAACAGAGGTGAGGTCATGCAAAATCTCCAGTGGTAAACTTTGGACAATTGCTTTTTCTTTGAAGATGTGAATGCTATCAAACTCATCAAAGAGCATATAGAACCATAAAGATCAAAGACACTACAGGACAATAGGACACAACTGGTAGTGGATCACCTGATCGTTCAGGAATTTTATCTGTCCCCTTCAATCTAGAGGGTGCTTTTTCCGGTCTTTAATGGATTTAAACTGTGTATCAAATAAAAAAAAAAGAAAAAAAAAAGAAAAAAAAAAAGAAGAAGGTTGAAAGTATGTTCTGTAGTAATATGTTTGAAAACAAGGTTGAAAGTATAATGAAATTATGATATTTAGCAATTTCACAAAATAAATCCTTTTTCTTTATAGGTAAACCATACACAAAACAAATCTAACTTGCCAATGATATCTAATGGATTAATTTTTCATATTGCTGAGGACTAGTTTTAGCCCTAACCTCAAGATTGATTCCCACGGACACTCTCATTGTCAACCATTCAACATTGATGAGCTCAAAGAGGCTTAGCAAGAATTCTAAGGTAATTACAATTGTTATTCGAGGCTTGTGGAAACAACGTGGCTCACCTCCATAATACAAATTCAGAATTGAGAATATTCAACCCTAATTGTTCTACAATGCAACCCTTTGCTTTAACTCAAGTCTATACATTCTATATATTCATTGTATTCAAAATTTATTCAAACCCAGATAATGTGTATGTTGCTTGTACACACTTTTCCATTGAATTTACATAATTCTGTAAATTCAATTTATCTAACATATTGAATAGTTTTTAGAAATCCGGACAATCTATACATTTAATGTACACAATTTTACGTTTAATTTATATAATTTTGTACATCTAATGTATCTAACATATTCAAATTAACACACACACACACACATACATGAGAATAAATTCAATAAGGACTTGGTATAAACCCTTTAGTTTACACCCTCCAATTAAGATATGTCACATCAGCTTTTTACTTAAAGCTTATTATAAAATCGATCAATACATCTTAATATACCTAATAATATCTCAAAAAAAAAAAAAATCCTAATTCACGTTTTTAGACTAGATGTGAGAAAAGGCCCTAAAATCTTATCTCCCTCCTCTGCTCCTCTGTCTCCGGCCACATTACATCATCGGACCTTCATCCTCCACCACATTACCCCAAAAGAGTCACTGTTGAAACCTTGAGAGATTATAATATGACGTTGTTTTGTGACTTCAAGGTTTGTTTACTAGGCCCTATTTCACGTTTTGCTATATTCTACTTTGATTTGGTATGGCCATAGCTATATTTTGATATCTAGGTATGGGTTTTGCTATTTTGAAATAGAATTGGGTTTAGCTATTTTGCAATTTTGAAATATATATGGATTTTGCTGAACATAGATTTTTATTTTTATTTTTTACTTTTTGATTGCTTCTGTTAACATAGAAACGAATCTAAATTTGAGTTGGTGTTAACATAGAATCTTGCTAGCGCTTTGTACCAAGAAATAAGAATCAGTTACAACTCAAAGAAATAAGGAGCACGTCCAAGCAGTTTGTCCAATCAAGAACAAGTAAACCTTGAGGTCGTGGAATCTCTATCACGGATTCACGATGCAGCTAAGACAATGAGATTTGTTTTATTTATTTATTTTTTTTTTATAGGAATTGATGAGATTTGGGTTTAAGTTTGTTTTGAAATTGATGATGTTGGTACAAGTAGGAGTTGATTGAGATATTATTAGTCGCAATGGGATGTTTTTGTTGAGATGTTATTGGGCGTATTAAGATGTATTAATTTTATAATGAGTTTAAGTAAAATTCTGGTATGATTTGTCCTTATTGGTTGGTGTAAATCAAAGGGTTTTCACCCTGTCTTTATTGAATTTAATCTCATATATATATATATATATATATATATATATAAGTAAAGACTTCATGCGGGAGTACTAGTGTATTCGTGGCACTCTTATTTTGCATTTAGTATTTTTACCTATTTTTATTAAGTTTTTTTTTTATTGTTACCCAAAATTTCATATTAATTTATTTTTATTGTTATCTCATTACTTTTATTCATGTCTTTTTTCATACACACCGTTTTAGTATTAAAAATAGAAGCAATAATAATAATAATAACAATAATAATAAGGATTAATAGTAATAACTAACCAGATAAGGCCCCAAGGAGAGATAGAGAGACGTGAAAATGTTGTGGATTTTAAAATGAAGCACATTATTTTACTATTACCAAAATAAAAGACCTAAGATTGACAAAATATTTTTAAGAAAGAGAAACAGGAATCTGAGGAGCCGCCACCTCTGTCATACTAGCTTCCCACCACCATCAAGTCACTGAAACCCCTACGGGTAATTTTTTTTTTTTTTCTTTATAAATTAGCGGCTTAAATATAATTTAGGTTTGAATAATTTGGTTAGATAGTTTTTGTTTTGGGAATATAAGTAGAGAGAGTATTTGGTATGCAATGTAAAGCCATATTCTACCATTGTTTTAAATCATCTATAAGACACATGCATACGTAATTGCCTACTGTGTCTTAATATTGCACTATCAATGAGTAGATGATGGTGAGAGAATTGGGCATATTTTCATTTCATGGTATGCAATTAGTAAGCACAACACAAATTAGTTGATTTTTAATGTCGTAGTATTCTTTTGCATTTATTTTTGGTTTCATGATTTAAAATAAAAAATAAAAAAAATAATCTTACCTTAAGAATGCTACAAATGTGCAGTAAAGCTACTAAACTAATTTTTAATATCTTAAAATGGATATGTTTCTTTATTAAAATTTAGTTCACTTTTTCTTTATAATATATGTATAACATTCTCCAAAACCATCTTATATAAAAGATCACAAAGATCACAAAATTATCCGTGCATCACACGAGCAACTTACTGGTTTTTTTTTTTTTTTTATTTTTTAATACGGACAATTTGTATGTCCAATGTGTACATCTTATGTACACAATTATCCATTTAGTTCACACAATTCTGTACATTCAACATATTCAAAGTTTTCTTCAAAACTAGACAATATGTACACATCTAATGTTCACAATATTTCATTGAATTTACACAATTTTGTATGTTCAACGTATCCAACGAATTCCATTTTTTCTATAAATTCAAAAAATCTTAATATCCAATGTACACAATTTTTCATTGAATTTACAAAATTTATACGTTCCACGTATCCAATGTATTCAAAATTTTCTACAAAACCTAGACAATTTGTATATTTAATGTATGCAATTTTCTGTTGAATTTACACAATTATGTACATTCAACGTATCTAACGTATTCAATTTTTTCTATAAATCTAGAAAATTTGTACATTTAATATATACAATTTTTCGTTAAATTTACACAATTCTGTACATTGAACATATTCAACAATATTTGTTGCATAATTTAGTACATCATATATGCATTTAATGATACAAAATAACGTTGAGTTTCATTTTGATATATTGTAAGTGATTACGTTGAAATTAAAATATACTAAAAAATAGTTATTTGTGTTTTTATTCTGTTTAGGCTAAAGAGCAAACTACATCTTTAACATTTTGAAGATGTTGGAATTTTACACTTTAAATTTTCAGAATTTAGATTTAATTCCTTAAAGTTTTATTCCATTTGTATCAGCAATCATTTAATCCATATTTTGCATGAAGCTTATAGCTTACTATATATGGGTTTAGTTTAGTTTATTCAATTAAATAATGTAACCTCATTTTCGTCAATATGTTACATCATTTTTGTAGCTAGTCTTCATTTTCTGAGCTTTTATCCTCTGTTGTCTTTAAATGTGGTGGCATCCTACTTTTCATGATCCTTTCCCATCTTGCCACTTGTTCCTTTAAAGAAATTAAGATTTGGCCCAACATATACGGTATACAAGCCAATAAGATATAATTGGCCTAAGAGTGTGAATTAAAGAGATATAAAGTCTATGCTGTATATTCAAGAGTTAGACCCTTTTAGATATACATCACTATAACTTTCTTTAAAAATTTTCTCCCCTCTATCCGTGTGTGTTAATACTTAGTATTCTAAAAAAAATAATAATAATAATTGGACTAAATACACCCGAATAGAATATTCAAATTAAACAGAAACAAATTGGGAAAAAAGCCACTTATAGCATCTGACTATTCGACAATACAGGCTCAACTGCCAATAGTTACGAATGAAACAAAACTATATTCATGCAAATTACAAAGCCAACCCACCCCATATAGGAAAATGCGAATCAACGAAAGATCATATTGCTTCTACAGTTGTGATCCACTGCGAGGAATGCCACCAACACATCCGCCGATCCAATGCCTCTATCTTGATCACCTCCACCGCCTTCGGATCCAAGGTGCTTGTTATTATCCTCACAAAATCCTAATTAATTAGGGAACAAGATTCTTGTGATTGAGGCGAGACAAAGCTTTCAATTAACTTTGGAAAGCATTGTCATGGCACTCGCAATCGTTCACATATGATTCATACGGTTTAGACTTTGAAATTTCAGCACGCTTGATAGCCACTACTCGGCCATCATCTAAAGTGGCATGGCAGATTGAGCCAAGGCTACCCGTTCCAATCTTGTGATCTTCTGAGAAGTTGGTGGCTTTAAGGAGCTAGCATTTGCAATGGAAATTCTCTCCTACCCACAATTCCCATCAAGTCTTTGAAGCTTGTTGCTAGGATTGTGTGTCTAGTAGGCCTTATCTGAATCATCTCATCATTTTCGGAACTGTCTGAGACTTGGCTGCTGAAAAGAATGACAGTATGGATTTTTTTTTTTGGAATGAGAGAATATCCGTATTCCATTAGATTACTGCCCTTCCGCATAAGAAACTCAAACAAGTCTTTCCGGATTATGCATGTAGGGCTTTTTGATAATAGAGGATCAGTGGGAATTATTTCATAATTTTCAGAACTACTACCGTCTGATTGAGACCTGGCTAAAAAAAAATCGACATTATAAAATTGGAATAAAGAGCTAATTTTGGAGGAATTTCGTTGGATTCTGAACTAGTATCAGCTTCAGTGTCAGAGTTGTAGGCTGGGAAAGAGTAGTGATGCAATGGAAAGCTGCTTAGGGAAGTCTGGATTTGGATTTCTTGTTCCATTCCTTATCCAACTGCCAGGGTCTGAGCTGTTGTTGGCAAAAAATTCTGCAACCAAAAATATCAAAATATGATAAGAAAATATTTAATTCTCTTTTATTAGCAAAAGAAGTTAAAACTTTGTTTTTATAATTTAAAAACAGAGTAATCATACTGATTACACAATGTAACCAATAACCACGTGACAAACACTATAACTACTTACTAACAAAAAAATGTACACTATATGACCTGTAGCATAGGAAACTAAAACAATTAAACTATTGTCGTTTATGCTCATGTGTTTCAAATTATTGGCTAGATTAGATCCTATTTGAACTCCAAGAAAATTCTCAATTGGTTTCTGTTTGGTTGGTGAGAAATGGTGGTGGTGTTCTGCTGAATGCTGAGAGGTTGAGGAAGAACGAAATTTTAGGGATTGAGGTTTAAATTGGTTAAGAGATTTTGGCGAAGGTTGTGTATAGAGATCAATTTGGAAGAGGATTTGAGAGGCGATTGATTGGTAAAGCTTGTTGGTTCTTTTTTTTTTTTTTTTTTTTTTTTTTTTAAAAAAAAACTTTATCTTTGTTAAGTCTTGTCAGTTCTTTCAAACAACTTCTGTAAATTGATTTCTTGTTTGTAATGTAATTAAAGTGGAAAAGATTTTGGGCGTAGAAGATTGCGGTTTATTCATCCAAGAATCGTTATTCTAAAAAAAATTTGAAAAGAAAGAACAAAATTATTTTATTTTATTTTAGCATATTAGATTTGTGAGATTTTTTTTTTTTTTAATTTTTTAAGTTTTTAGGTAATTTAATTATATCTAATAATTAAACCGATGTGGCATGATATCATTGGGCCAATTAACATACGTGATAGACTTAGGCGACACTTAATGGACATATCAACACCAAACATAGAATGAAGGGTTTTTTGTTTTTTTGTTTTTGTTTGTTGTTTTTTTTTTTTTTTTTTTTTTGCCTCCTCAAAAATGATGCCTAACATTAGGGGAGCATATCAAAATTTTAAGATATAAATTAAAAATTATCCCAAAATTTAATAATTTATTTTTAGTAAAACTCCTTTTTTATCCCAATATTTTGGAGTTGTTTTCAATTTAATCCTTATACTTTGAAAAGTTTCTACTTGGTCATTGAGCTGTTCAAAATGTTTTAATTACTGGAAAAAAAAGTATAAAAAAATATTTCAACATTTTAAAATTTCTGTGACATACACTGACATTAAATATATGCCTCAAGCCAGAATGAATCAGGGTGAGATTCAAAGTATATAGAACAGAAAATTATATGTGCTGAAGTCACTAATTGAATTGCAGGTCTCATAATATTGAGTGAAGTAATCATACTTAGGAGAAGGATGCCACTGAAATCAACCTATAATGTCTTTAATTTTTCTTTTGTATGGCAATTAAAATAATTTGAACCTCACAACTAATAACATTGAGCAGTATAGATAAAGAATGTGTTTGAATCAACCAAAATAGATCTCCAAAGAGCAAATTTATCCAACTGACCAATAAGGTATCTCCCAATCCACAAAGAGCCCATTGAACCCCCAAACCTCACAACAAAAGGCAAATCAATCAAATCTACCAAAAGGAAAATTCATTAACATTCAAGATTGCATTAGGATTCAGAACTATCCTAAACAGATGAAAACTATTAATGTCAAGTTATTTATATTTGGCCGGTAGCTTCATCACCTCCACTGCGAGGAATGCCACAAACACATCCATCTACCACGCCACCTAACATTAATGTTAACGTTCAGTTGGTTTAAGTACAGTTAAACTAATCATGAAATGAACACTATTCAGCATTTGGATCCAAACATGCGTCCAAGGCTCTTTGTAGGCTTTTTACAATCTCAGTCATTGAGGGGCGATTTAAACCTTCAGGACTTACACAATCTACTGCTAGGTACCCAACATATGCCACTGCCTCTATTTCAAATGGGGTAGGTGGTGGTACTTTTGGGTCCAAAACCTTCTGAATTTCATCTTGGATGATGTATGGCGCTACAAAATTAACGACATTCCGTGGCACACCATTTTCATCCGAATGAATTGCGTTGTACCCGGACAACATTTCTAGCAATACTACTCCAAACCCGTACACATCACTTTTGGTGGTCAACTGTTGAAGCCTATAGTACTCAGGGTCCATGTAACCAACAGTGCCAGCCGCAAGAAGGGAAAGGGGTGACTCAGCATCCATGGGGGCCTTCAAAGATAGGCCGAAATCAGTCACCTTGGCAGTCCATGTGGCATCTAATAATATGTTGGACGACTTGATATCGCGGTGTATGATTGGTGGAACTGCATATACATGCAGGTACTCAATGCCTCTAGCTATGTCTAGTGCCACCTTAATCCGGGTAACCCATGACATTAGAGGAGTACTTGGAAGCTTATGAAGATGGTCATGAAGGCTACCATTTCTCATGTAATCAAAGACCAATACATGCTCATTATCATCCTCACAAAATCCCAATAAGCGTACAAGATTCTTGTGACTAAGGCGGGACAAAGCTTCCAATTCACTTAGGAAAGCATTGCCATGGTACTCACAATCGTTCACATATGATTCATATGGTTTAGACTTTGAAATTTCAGCTCGCTTAATAACCACTACTCGGCCATCATTTAAAGTGGCACGGTAGATTGAGCCAAAGCTACCCGTTCCAATCTTGTGATATTCTGAGAAGTTGTTGGTGGCTTCAAGTAGCATTTGCAAAGGATATTCTTTCTTACCCACAATTCCTATCAGGTCTTTGAAGCTTGGTGTTAGGAGTGTGCGTCTAGGAATTATCTGAATTGACTCATCATTTTTGGAATTGTTTGTTCGTGACTTGGCTGTGGAAAAGAATGACAGAATGGATTTTTTTTTAGAATGAGAGAATTTCGGAGGTGTTCCATTAGATTCTGCACTATTACTGCCCTTCCACTTACGAAACTCAAACAAGTCTTTGAAGGTAACTTTTCGGATTGGGTGTATGGGGCTTGCTGATATTGAAGGATCAGTGGGAATTATTTCATGATTTTCAGAATTACTACTGTCTGATTGAGACCTGGCTGGTGGGAAGAATGACATTATGGAATTAGAATAAAGAGCTAATTTTGGAGGTATTTCGTTGGATTCTGAACTAGCATCAGTTTCAGTGTCAGAGTTGTAGGCTGGGAAGAGTGATGCAATGGAAAGCTGCTTAGAGAAGTTTGGAATTGGGTTTGTTGTTCCATTCCTTACCCAACTGCCAGGGTCTGAGCTGTTGTTGGCAACAAATTCTGCTACCAAAAATATCAAAATATGTTAAGAAAATATTTAATTCTCATTTAATTAGCAAAAGAAGTTAAAACTTTGTTTTTAAAACCTAAAAACAGAGTAATCAAACTGGTCAAACTGGTTACAGTGTAACCAATAAGCATGTGGCAAACACTACAATTACTAAATAACAAGAAGTGAACACTATATGACCAGTAGCATAGGAAACTATAACAATTAAACTATTTTCGTTTATGCAGACTGTACAAGAAATTCAGCAGAATACTTACTGCTTTGTTCAATTCTTTGACACTCACCCTCATGATGGAGTATGGGAGCATGGGTTTGATCACAACCATCTTAGAGAAAAGCGTTGAATATACCAACATGAAGTAGCTTTATATTATAGTCCCAGCTTGTACCTTGTCTCTCATGGCAATCTATTTCTATCTGTTTAATTTATTCATGAAAAACCGGATTGAACCCATATGAAGGGCTGCCAGATTGTCACTTAATAACAAAGTTGGTTGAGAAGGAGAGACATTGTGGTGCGAACACCAGAATTAGAATTTTGATCAGAGCATTGCATTTATTGTGATTATAGTATTTATTTCTGATTTCAGCATTTTCAGTTATTTCTTCAAAAAAAAATAGAATTAAGAAATTCATAAATCATTAGCAATACATAAATACTATCATCTTCTTGCAAAGAAATTAATAAGAAAAAAAAAAACTAATTTCAATTATCTCAAGAGAAGATTAAGAGCATCCATATCAACTCATGCAATAATTTTTGTCTATTTTTAGCACAAGAACTTACTTCTTCTATTTTACTAACCCACTTTTCAAAAATTCTCACATCAAATTATTTATTCCAAACTCTATTTCATTAAAATATCTAATAGATTCTATGTGAGTTACCATAGCTATTTCACCATTTGGAAGTTCCTCAACATAATGCTTTACAAATGTGATTATGATGAGTAATAGAATGTACATTGTGATTTGTAGCCCTAGCATCCATAACACAAGTATCACTTTCATATGTATGTCCATTAAGGCATTAACCACTATTTCAGAAAATATCAAATGCCTCAATTCACAACTGAAATTAGGACGATGAAAGTTCTGCAAAAAAGGAAAATTACCTGCCATAAAAGTGGAGTGAGTGGCTGGCTGAATTACATTGTTGTCCATGTGTTCTTTACTAGCAAAATCAAAATTGACTGACTGAATTTGAGTTCCCGGCATAGCCAAGGATTGTTGGCATTGCTCTTTAGTGAATGAAAATGAGGTAGACGCAGAAGTAGAATTCTTTTCAACTTGTTCATCTTGAAGATTGACTTGGTGTACCACAGTGGACTTCTTTCCCTCTGACTTGTAACACTTCTCAACAGTGTGACCCATCATTCCACAGTGATTGCAAGTGGAATCGTTTTTCCCCTCAGAGTTCTTGTTATTGTTGTTTCCTGCAGAAGAAGATACCTTAGTAACTAGGGTTGTTGATTCCATATGAGGATCTAAATTTTTTTTCACACTGCATTCCCTTTCTTCTTGAATCAATAAGGAGTACACTTCATTGATGGATGGGAGAGGATCCATCAACAGAATTTGTGCCCTAACTTGAGAATAGGAATCATTAAGACCCATTAAGAATTGTACTACTAAATCTTGATGTTGAAGATCACTGACTTTTTGACCTAAGTTGCACGTGCAAGATCCACAAGAACACACTGGGAAAGGTCGAACATGTTGCAATTGATCCCATAAAACCTTCAATTGAGTGAAATATGAAGTAATTGATGATTGTCCTTGAATACTACCAACAATATCCTTCCGTAATTGAAAAATTCGTGGTCCATTTCCTTGTGAAAGTCTCTCCTTGAGATTGTTCCAGATTTCAAGAGCAGTGTCCCTATAGATTATACTTGTAGCAATTTCTTGAGAAACAGAATTGAGGATCCATGAAGCAACCATTTTGTTGCAGCGAATCCAAGCTTGAATTGTTGATGGTGATTTGACCATTGGAGATGAGAGAGTCAATGTGCCATCAATAAACCCCAACTTGTTCTTGGCAATCAATGCCATTCGCATTGATCTCGCCCAAGTTGGGTAATTCTCTCCCATGAGAGGTTGATACACAAGCATAGCACCAGGGCTTTCTTCATGGTGCAGGTACAGAGGATTTGATGGATCATCCAAGATGGATGAGCTTCGAGAAGAGGATGAAGAAGTTGCAGTTGAAGCCATTGAAATGGAAGTGTTTTCAGCTTGCTGCTCTAACAAAAAAATTGCAATTACATATTTAGATGCTAAAATTTTCTTGCCTAACTCAAAATTCTTTGAAGCTTACTTGTATCAATTTAGTGCTTCTGCATATTGATCCAGGACATAAAATTCAGGGAGATTGACATAATTGAATTGGAAGAGAGAGAGAGAGAGAGAGTTTGAAAGAATTGCGTGTCTAAATGGTGTGCTGGTATTCATAAGTTATAACCATTTGAAAGTTTCAGCAAAGATATACTTTCTACTTTCTCACGCACTCTAGTCGTGTTTCCGCGTAGCTGAGGCCAAGTCCACTTTCCAGTAGAAATAAAACAAAGAAGAGGAAGTTCGAGGAAGTTCCTCCTGTGCTGAATCATCTTCTCTTTCCACCCGCCTTGGTTTTTTAATTTTTTGTCTTTACCTGATCAAGTTATTTCTCAAGTCTTTTTGTCCAAGATTCTTTCACTACTCCAATTCCATATCTAACACGTGTAGGGATAAAAAACTTAAATTTTCCAAATCTAGTATTGAATTATATTTTTTCTTTTTATACTTTTTATATTTGTAAAATTTTATAAAAATTAAAAATTAATAGTTATGTCATCAATAAATTGATTTTTTTATGAGAAAAGTCAATACATTGTTTAAATTGTAATTTTTTGTAGTTAAAAATTATGCATAAAATATAATCTTATAGATTATGTAGTAAATAATTTCTGATTGGCACAAAATTTGACATGTGTATTAAAAACGTAAAAAACATGCAATTCAATGATTAGATTTTTGAAATATATAATAATGCTAATGACATTAATAAAACTATATATATATATATATATATATATAAAAGTAAGTTGGCTATTAGGCTGGTCACCCAACCTGTTTAGTATCTAATTAATATTTATTTAGTATTTGTTTACCGTGAGTATCCAAAATGAAGTGGAACAATGTATTTGTTCACTATCTCACCTTTTATGAATAGGTGCAAGTGTTTCTATAAATAGATATCCCTCATTTTTTTTTTTTTTTTTCATGCATGGAGTCATATTTTGAGAAAGGGAGACACGAACACGATTATGCAATGGTGGCTTTAGGAATTTTTTTTTAGAGTGGTCATTAAGAAATTTAAATTGCCACAATATTTTTATTGGTACCATTTTTTAAAAGAAAAATGAAATTAGAAATTATTTTTATTGAATAGGTTGAACGAGTTACAAATTTTATCTTTTTTTGTTTTATAATAGGCTTTTTGTTGAATAATTTTTTCACTTCTTGTTGTTTGGCAAGGGCGGTGCCACCTTAAGGCCAGGGTGGTCCTAGGACCACCCTGGCCTAAAAAAAAAAAATTTACATAATAATTTAAAATTTTATATTTATCTACCTTCGAAAAAAATTTTGGGAACATCCTGAATTTTTTTTATGCCAATAAAATTAAATTTTGGTCCATAATTTGAGCAACTTAATAATATATTAGGCTCTTTCAAGCAAAAAGAACCATATGCTTTTAAATTTTTTTAAGCCTATACTACGGCTTTATTTTTAGTTTTTTCTTTACCTGACATATTGTCATTGTATAACTACTTTTCTCAAAAATATTACAATATATATTATATAGCTAATTGGTCGAAATCACGTAAATTTAGGTTTTTTTTTTTTCATTGTACAACTACTTTTCTTTTTTCTTTTTCCGATAATTTTGATTAGAAAAAATAGCAGTTTTAGTTAATTAAGTGAAAAAACTTAAAAAGTTACTTAATTTTTATATAACATCAATTAATTCATTATATATATATATATATATAATAAAATTTTTATTTTTATGATTATAATTAAACATGTGATTGTCCATTCTAAGGAAATTTGATTAAATTTACACGAAAAGTGTCACTAAATATTATGTTTTTACATTTTGCTATCATATTATTAGTAATAAACTTATTATATTTTTATTTATATAATTTAAAATTTTATTAATTATATTATTTATGATATCATCGGTTCAACCATTGGTTAGATCTTGATCCAACCAAAAAACTATGGAAAAACCCAAAAAAAAAAAAATTGAATGAAAATTTGGGAAAAAAAATTATAATAAAACCACTAACAAAGCCCAAACCAAATGCCAATGAAAAAGCCCAGTACAAGATCAATCTCATCTCGGACTAAGACTATCACTACTCCAACACCAACATGATTACGTTTTTAATTCAACAAATATTAAAAAAAAAAAAAAAAAATCCTCACTGCTACCTCGGTGTCTTGCGGATTCACAAGTCATTAAAAAATTTAAACTAAAATTAAATCAAACCTAAATGTTAAAAGGAAATAAGAAACTCACTTACTCTCTCCAGCCATCGTCGTTCATCCTTGTTCAACAACACTAACAACAACCACAACTCAACTCCACAAGTTTTATATTATAAAACTTTATGTATTTGCATGTTTTTTGATTGTTGTTGTTGTTGTTGTTGTTGTCAATATATAAAATTTTCTTTTTATTAGATTGTGTAATTTATGCTTCTTGAGAAACATCCTAGAAAAAATTCCAAAAGCCGCCATTGTTTGGTCTTGTCTTGTTTTTGTTTGGTTTATGTTTGTTGTTATTTTTGCTTATATTTATTGTTGTTATTTAAGCTTTAATTTTGGAGTAATGCTACGTCTACAACATTTTTACAATAAATCTTATGCAAAAAGTCATTATTGGTGGGTAAAAAAATAATATTAGTGTTTGGCCCAAATTATAATTAATAACGACTTACTACATTAAATTTTTTGTAAAATTATTCTAAAAATGTTGTGAATGTAGTAGCACTACTCTTATTTTTGTTGAACTCAAATTTTTGTAATTTTCAAGTTAGGGTGTTCAAAATTTTTATTAGAGTAGTTACAATAAGTTAGTTTAGCATATAATATTTTTTTGACAAGTGTATATCTATATATTTTTTTGCAAGTTAGGATGGTCTTGTAACCACCCTAACTTGCATGTAGAGTCGCCACTGCGATAATGTTTGATATGCATGGAACCCTAACTTGCGTTTAGAGCCACCACTGTGATTATGTTCGATATGCATGGAGATTGTAGTTTTTTTGTTTTGTTTTGTTTTGTTTTTTTTTTTTTTGCATGTTGTTAATCATTGTATTTTAGGAGGTAGATGTCCTATCCATGAGTCTCAAAGCACCCTTCATGAAATAACGTGAGGGCGTGCAGGGAGATTAAACTTTCTAAATATATTACAAATGATGAAATAAGTAAAGTAGGGAAATAAAAAGGACACTATTGACGTAATCCCACAAATTATGTCAATTTGGCATTTTATGGAAAATAATAATACTAATAGCATCAAAAATTTTCATGTAAGTGAAAGTCAGAATGAGATTTAACTTTTAGAAAGAAGGAATAACTAGCAATCACTTAAATGGGGTTTTAAATATTACTAATTAATTTACTTTAAAAAATTGATTTAACTATAAAATCAAATGAATAGTAAATAGCCTATAATAGAAACATATAATTTTTTTAAAGAAAAAATCATTTTTTATATACAAGATAAAAATTTTATTTTATCCTAATTCAAGTGTATATATATGTGAAGTTCTATTCAAAGATATTTGAATCTCACCCCTTACCCCCCATTCCCCATAAACACTTATACCTATGGAAGGAACAATACGTGCAGTGATAATAGAAATATATGGTTAATCATAGTAATAGATTGTATTATAATCACTTACCTTTTAAAGTAATTAAAAGTAGTAACTAATATTTTGATAACATCTTTTCTAAGATTTTTTTTTTTTTTTTTTAAACAAGGAATAAGGTTTGTACTAAATTAGGAATACATTTCCTTCTTGAGTGCATTGCTGCCATTAAGGAATCTTTTCCTTGGGTTCTCAAATGAATTGCCAATCCTCAAGACACAGGGAAGTATGAAAAATGCCCCATGTATTGCACCTTGCTCCAGAAGTTATAAAGATTGATTTGCAAACCCTTTTTCCCGTGGCCCACATCTACAATATAGTGGGCCAAAAACCTTTTTTTTTTTTTCATCACATGGTTTTGGGAGTTAATTGAAGACAAGAATTAGTCCCCTTTTCTTTGGGCTTTTATGTTTTAAATCCGACCCACTATGAAATGAAAGCCCACCAGGGAGGACTTGCATGGCTAGCGAACAGCATTGGATTGGGAGGGTAGGCGCTGTGTTTTTTTTTTATTCAACTAGCCGCCGCCTTTTGTTAACCTCCCTCTCTAGGGTTCTAGTGATAACCCTTCTCTATAAAATAAAAGAGACCTGTTAGCCCACGGTTAGAGCAAAATTGTTGAGGGACAGACTTTGCTGCTGCTACAGGTGATTTTTATTTTCTTTTTCCTTTTTTCTGTGTGTTTGCCTTCTTCTTCTTAGAATAATGTACTTAATTTCTTTAATCCTTCTTCTACTTCTCTACTCTGAGATATAGCTTTGTTCTTATTTTCTTTTCTTTGAGCATGATGTTGATCTCTTTCTTTTTTATTCGTTAGCTTAGAAGAGAACAAGCTGCTCTGCTCTGCTCGATCGTGTAGTCATCAAGTAGAAGAAATTTGAGTTGAAAGGTATTGAGCATCGAAATTCTCCTCGCTGTCTGCTTCTTTCAACGCATGATTTCCCGCTATAAATCCCTCTGTGTCTTTTTGCTGTTGTTTCTAATAATATACTATATTACTCGAACGCATTCTTCCCCCTTTTTTTTAATGGCTGAAAGTCAATGCCACTCCTAACAATAAATAAACCATGAACACTAAAAAGATTTTTTTTTTTTAAAGATATAATATAATTTGAACACAAAAGATTTTAAAAAGAAGACATAATATAATGGGAAAAATACTAGTAGACACTAGTGTACATGCATAAGGGTAAGTGCACTGTGCAACTGTACATTAGTTGAGGAATCTGAGAATTTTATATTCTTCTCTGTCGTTCTCTCTCACCCTCTGACACAAACACACACAATGAGACGGTGTGAGTGAGATGTGAGAGCTGAGGTGAGGTGTAGTGTAATATGACCTAGGCATTGAATTCAAGGTTTGATACTGAAATGGCGCAGGTTATCTGCTCTAAACATAAGGAATTGCATTTCTTTCATGGTTCATTGGATTTCTAATCTTTCTATTCTCTTGTCTATTCTTAATTTTACCTTTCTTTTCTTTTCTTTTAATTGCTCAAACATGTCTAACTCTTCATTTTACATATTTCTAATAAACCCTTGGAAATGTTTCAGATATCTTACTCCTTGCTTTATTTTATTCCAAATTTGCAAGTGGCCAATATCTTTATTATTATTATTATTATTATTATTATTATTATTATTATTATTTGTGCGGTAAGTTACTAATGTGTAATTCCTTCCCAATGGTTATATTTACTTGGAATCTCATAAAACTCATATGTTATTTTGTTGCATATTATATGTTTACCTTGAGAATTACTTGTGGTAGAATGAAAGTTTTTTTTTTACTGTTCACTTGTGAGAGATTACGCTTTAAGTGTGTTTTTGTGAGTATGCATATTTTAAGTAAAATAAAATAAAATTTTATATGAGAGAAAACCCTATGTTTATCTTGTTGACAACATAATGTATGCAGAAATTGAGGAACACAAAACTAGCAAGCATTTGGTGCAATGGGAGACAATAGCGGTGATGAATATGTGTCGATTGGTGCAGTACCTCCTCTTAGGGTAGATAACTTCAAAAAGTTTCACTTCGCCTCTTGTATTCCTCATATTCTACGAGGTTTACGGGGGACCATTTGGGGTCGAGGACACTTTTTGGAGCTGCTGGTCCTCTTTTAGCCCTTCTAGGCTTCTTGATCTTCCCATTCATATGGAGTATTCTGAAGCATTAATAATCTGCTTTGAGATGGGTACCATGTTTCCGAGAATAGTGGTTATGTGGTTTGGGTTTCATTGCATTGGGTCCTTATTGGGGATTTCAACAAGGTGGGTGAAATGGCTAAGTGGGGTTATTGATAATGCTCTCTACCCACTTTATTTCTTGATTATTTGAAGTCGGCAATCCCGGCTTTAGGTAGTGGTTTACCGAGAATCCTAGTTGTGTTAGCTTTGACTCGTTGTCCTCACTTACATGAACTATAGGGGTTAACCATTGTGGGATGGCTTCTTTGTTCTTTTAGGGATTCTCTCAATTCTTCCTTTTGTAGTTATGGGGCTTGTGGCAATTCCAAAGTTGGAGCCTTCCGGATGGTTAGAGGTAAATCTACGTGATGTGGATTGGAATTTATATTTAAACACTTTATTTTGGAATCTTAATTATTGGGACTCAATAAGCACACTTGTTGGCGAGGTGGACAACCCAAAGAGAACTCTTCCAAACGCTTTGCTTTATGCTCGATATTGGTAGTTCTTGGATATTTCTTCCCTCTTTTAATTGGTATAGGCGCTGTTCCGAGTCAACCGGAGTTGTGGACTGATGGGTATTTCTCGGACATTGCTAAAATTATTGGGGAGTTTGGTTGAGATGGTGGATCCAAGGAGCTTCAAAGCAGTGTCAAATATGGGGATGTTTGTAGCTGAGATGAGTAGTGACTCTTTTCAACTTTTGGGTATGGCGGAACGGGGTATGCTACCCGAGTTCTTCGGCAAGAGGTCTCGTTATGGAACTCCATTGATAGGGATTTTATTTTCAGCTTCGGTGTGTTTTTGCTATCATGGCTAAGCTTCCAAGAGATTGTAGCAAATGAGAATTTCTTGTACTGTTTTGGAATGATTTTGGAATTCATAGCATTTGTATGGTTACGGGTAAAACATCCCACTGCATATCGGCCTTACAAGATACATGGGGGAACAGTTGGAGCCATTCTTTTGTGTATTCCTCCAACCATATTGATCTGCATTGTGTTGGCTCTATCTACACTTAAGGTATTTCTTGTAAGTATTGTTGCTGTGATGATTGGACTTGTGATGCAGCCTTGTCTCAAGTATGTGGAGAAAAAGAGATGGATCAAGTTCTCTACTAATTCTAACCTCCCAATTTTAACAGGAACCCTCATGCCACAATGATTAAGTTGACACAGTATTTATTGACCACTAGAATGCAAAGACTTACTTTCAGTATTTACAAAATGTTGGAATGAAGGATTGTGATTCTAGTAATCTTTGAAATAAGTTATTACTTGTTGGAGAAGCATCTTTGGTTTGTTAATGCTATTCATTTTTTCTATCTTGTGGTTGCATATTGAATCTTATGATTTTTTTTTTTTTTTCATGAAGAAAAGAAGAAGAATCAATCTTAGGATTTTTATTTAGAAGAACTTAGAATTTATTTTGCTGATCTTCTACACTGTTAAACCAAGTAAACCGTGAATCTATTCGGAAATCGGAAAACAACATGAAAAAAATACAATAAATAGAAGAGTATTGCATTGTAATCAATGTAAATTGCCAAAGTTTCTAACACAAGCCAAAATTTTCTTTGCCCTAAGCATAAGCTTGCATAATTGGCCAGAGCATTAATGCTGGTTCTTTATCTCATATAACCTTTTGGACTTGGCCTCTTTGATGTGCGCTTGGGATTGGCGAAAAAAAAGGTTAACCAAATATCAATAATAGATTTGTACAAATCCTCTGTACTACTTTTTATGTTCCACAAATCACAAGTTATTATGTATTTGTTTAGCTTTCCTTATAAAATAGTCAAGTTTTAAAATAGAAAAAAAAAATGATAAATTGTAATTGGTGAAACATAAACTGAAACACAAAAAATGGTACAACAGATTTTTATTCATCTGTCATTGTGTGCGTCCATAGTTCGTAGAGCATGTGTTTAAGTATAAGCATTCTAGCAGAATGAAGACTTTGCTCATGATTATGAAATCCCATTTCTTGAAGAATCTTTCATTATTTTTCTCTCTATTTTTACACTATTTTCAAAGAATACCACCTAGTTGATCTAGAATTTCTTTGTGAACTTTTTGGTAAAATTTTTTGTGTGAATATTGTTTGTTGTAGATTTGAATTAACAAATATATATTATAGGAATAAAAATATACTGTTAAAATCATTATGATGGTGTTATCATCTCTTTTTTTTGTTCTTTGTTATTAGTAGGCTCTTGGATTTTGTTGGCCCTAATTGACCCAAATGTTATATGTACAATTTCAGCGTAGACCAGTCCTCAGTACAGCCTTTGTTGCTTTGTCTTTTGAGATTTTTGTTTTGCTTATGTGTTTGTCCTGAATGAATGTCTCTATTCTTGTCAATTTCTTTTCGTTTACCTAATTTGGCTTCTTTGAAATTGTTGCACTTTTCAAATCTAAATCTAATCTCTGATTATTAGAGTTGGATACATGGTATAATTTCAAACCTGAGACCAAAACACCATCTTTTCTTCACGGTCCTGGGGTCTGATCTTATAATCAAATGGTAGACGTAGGTAGGGCCTATAAATATAACAATTTCATTCAATTGTTACTTCAAGAAAAAGAAATGTATAAAAGCTCTCAATAAGTGATTAATTCTGATTATTTGTTACCGAAAGGTAGGACTTCTTGTATGTTGTCATTTATGAGACTTCAGCATGTTGGATTCAACTTCCCAATTCAACATTTTTTCTTGCTATTTGCAACCACACGAGGTGCTAACAATTGGCATGCAATAATATTTTAACTATGCGAACTTAACAGTTATCACTTCAAAGTGTGACTGTGCACACTTTTGATATGTTGAAGATTAAATGCGGAGTTATTAAAAAAATGCTATCTTATTTATTTCATGTACAAAGACTTATTGTATTTGCTACCATGATTCTTCATAATTTTGTTAGAATACATGATAAGGTTGATGAGGAGTTCAACATTTATATTCATAATTCAATTCAGGTGAAATATACTTGGTGGGTTAAGTGCTTCAAACAATGACATTTCAACGAATGTGTTGTGCACACAATAATATCCCCATCAATAATATGTGCGAAGCTTTCTCCTAACATATTTGAATCATGTTCCTTGCCTCCTACATCCCACAAGCGCTTATATTTGTGAAGTGAACATCCAGCCAAAGGTGGACGGTGGTAATAGAAACTTATGGTTAATCATGGTAATAGATTGTATTATAATGAATCCAATTTCTCATTCTCCTTTAAAAACCTAACTTTCAATCTTTGTATTTCTTTGTTTTTCAATTCTCAAATTCAATTGTTTCTTTTCTTGAATCTTAATTATTGACTTATAGATTTAACATTTTATACATTGAATTTAAATTTTTCATTAGGAACAAGAAGGTCAATTATTGATAGCTTTAGTTTTGGATTCATATTGGTTTTGTGTATTGTCTGTTTTCAATGTATTACTTTAGTTTTCAATTCATATTATACTAGGAACAGTTTTCAATATTCAATATCTCTTAGGGAATATTATATTAACTTTGGGAATATTGCTTCTAATTCAATATTATATAAAGTTGCTTGTTTCTAATTCAACATCTCTTTATCTCTACAATGAGAATTTATATAGGCTTCGTGCTACTGCAATATGGCTGGTGATTAAGCTCTGTACTTGATTGATTCTGGGTTCTCTTGCTAGTCTATTATGCTAAATGTAATGAGTCAAATTTTGGGAGATAGGTTTAAGTTTGTGAGACCTAACAAAAACTTGTTATGCATTTTAGAACCTTGTTGTAAGTAGTGTGCATTGCGGGTAGGACCACCTTCTAATATCGTGCTTTAAATTGAGTGGTTAGTGTTATTATTTTCAAGAAAAACAGAAGTAGGTTCAATATGTTGGCACCTTACAACTTTGTTATAAATATCTAAGTATATTGACCTTGGGTATGCATATAGATATTGTAGAAAGTTGGTTTCTCCTCCTCTATTTTCTACCCAAATTGAGAGTGCATTGATCATTTTTTTGATGAGTAACATATTAGTCAAAAGATGGAATGATGGTTTCCCCATTTTGTGTATCAGTGATTTGAAAGCAAAGCTTGTACTTAATTTACAGCCGATTTTAGTTCTCAACGCACGAGTCATGCTTGAAAATGTTATTGTACTGATGGTGGAAGTACTTTTTGAATTCCTTTATTAAAGCTTAAAGATAGGCCTTGATTGAGGGGTGTGTGTTATTCTTTTATTGATTTGATAAATACATTGCAATTTAATTTATGTGTAGTACTTAAGTGCATGGAAATAGTTATTTTGCTATGGTTGGCTTGTTATTAGAACTAAAGGGCAAAGAAGATGATGGGGTTGACTTGCTCTAATCTGATTGGGATGTTTATAGGATGGCGTATTGTCTTAGAGCATCTGACAAAGATGATGTTTTTGATGCCAGTAGAACCTTGAGAAGGTGTGAAGTTGGTGATGATCTTGATGAAGGCACGTAGCAAATTATTTAACAAACCTTGAGAAGGTATGTTTTCTTTATTTGTGTTTAGTATTTCTTGTCATTTTGTTCTCAATGTAGGCTCTTCTCCTTTGAGATTGGTGTTGTTTGAGCTTCCTTCCCCAGTTACTAGTGGACTGTGGTTACTGTTGAGGACCTAAAACAGGTACTCTCCAAATACCATTTAGTGTACAAGTATTGGCTATTGTAGATACTTTTAAGTGTACTATTTAAAAAAGGTACTATTTAAAAAAGGTTTTGTGTAGCATGCAGTGATTCCTGTTTCAAATTAAAAAAAAAAAAAAAAAAAAAAAAAAAAAAAAAAAGAGAAAAGAAAAGAAAGAAAGTATAGGGCATCAAACAGAGTAGTTAAATTATGTTGATTTGTATAGTTTTTTTTTAGAGTTAAAAGAGTAGTTGATTGGTTGTTGTAATTCAATTTGGAATTGCACAATTGTGTTTACATTTATATTTTGAATTAGGTTATTAAAGTTTGATCAATGTGAAAGAGAACTGCCAGCGCAAATGCCCTCGACCATTTTTTGGATGAGTACGCCTTAACCTAGGGTGGACCATGGCAGAGGGTGTAAATGGAGTTGCCATCTAATTTAGGTCTAAGAACTATAAATATAGCGCCATTTTGTGGAAGGACTGATCTTTACCAGAGCACGTGTCCAGAATTTAGATATAGGGATGGGAAGGTGTTAGGCACCTAACCCCACTCGACTCGTGGGCCAGTTTCCACTCATTATGTTCCAAGTCTTAATCTCATTGAAGACAAATTTAACATGTTATTTTAATTCACACACACTCTAACATGCATCTAAAAGCAAGCAACATGGCATCATCATCCCCAAGCCTAGAATTAATTTGTCATGGCATTAAGCACATATTACCAAGGGCAAAAACATCACAAAGCAGATTCAAACAAGCATGTCAAGATATCTAAGCTTAAAACAGTTTTGCCGATGTTTTCAAGTTTTTATTGTTTAACAATGAGTTGTCCGGCTTGTCACAAAATGATATGAACTTAATAAATGGATTTTGCTAAGCCTGGGTTCATTTGGGGAGTTCGGCCCACCACTCAAAAATCAAGGCTTCCCTTGATTGCTTGTGAGGTAGCGGAAGATCCAACACCTGAAAATGCCAAGAGCCCAAGACCCAAAAAAAGGAATTATTTTAAGACTTGGAACTTCCTCACCGACCCAAAAAGAATGAATTATTTTAAGACTTGGAACTTCCACACCAAATAAAGTTATTGTTTGCTAAAGATGTACTAGAGTTAGTTAATATAATATATAGAGACATCACTTAACTTAAAAGAGTTAAGCTCGTGAGTTTTGGTCTAATAATATTATATTAACTACCTAATCTTCTCATTAGTATCTAATGTTTGACTTCATTACTTAAATCAACCACACCATTCACACATGAACATTATAACAAATCTTCCTCTTCATGTGTAAGTCTTCTAGCTACCAAGTCACTTGTGGAACTTCAGTTAGTTTCACCTTTGAACATAAACTTTACTCGACCATGCTTGGGGCAAAAATGGGAGTTTGCTTTGCACAACTGAGAGTTACTGATAGACAGTCACATTGACTCACCACTAATAGAACTTTTTCTCAACCATGGGTGGAGGCATGTGAGGCTTCCTTGTACTCGGTGGAACTCACTAATGAACACTTGCCCTTTAACTATTGGATCTGATAACACTTTGGTTAGAGAAACATCTTGGGGAGATTTATTGAATAATTAATATAACATATAGAATAGATACACCACCCAACCTAAAAAACTTAAGCCTATAACCAACATAATGCACAATGACATCACACACACACACACACACACACACACACACATATATATATATATATAGACACACACACAAAAGTGCACAAATTTTGTCCTAAATTAAGGATCATGTTGTAAATGCCAATTGAGCCAGTGGCATGGGCCGTGGGGGTACACAAGCTTCACAAGAATTTAATTACCACACAAGGAGAATATGTGGGTTTTAGTTGGGCAGCACAATTTTGTCCATCCATTACAAGAAAGAATACAAGGAAGTGTTTTCTAGAATTTTTAATTTTTCTTTCTAAAATGAGTAAAGAAAGTTAAATTGGTGGGGAATCCGCAAATATTTTTCCTTTACTCATTGATAAATTGAAAAGTGTGACATTTATTGTCACATATGTAACATAAGTAAGGTGGTAGTTTTTTCCTACCCATTTACCACTCATCAAGATAACGAGTTAGGTTCTTCTCAAAAAAAAAAAAAAAAAAAAAAAAAAAAGAAGAAGAAAAAGAAAAAGAAAAAAGGTTATGAGTTAGGCTAAAACTACTCCCCACATGATGTAATTGCCAAATTACAAAGTGGCGTATTTATCAAACTAACATATGAAATAGTTGCAAACTTACGTGTAGTCATTTATTAGATTACTATTTGACTCTATACCAATTATAACTATTAATGCTCCTCTTGATCAAGAAATTACTATCTTGATTTGTAGTCTCGTTATTATTATTGAGCCACTAATATCGGAGCTAGAGTAGATATTATTGTTATAATACAAAAAAAAAAAAAAAATAATAATAAATAAACATAGTTTTTATAATCAAACTAGTTGTTTGAATGGATTAACTGGAAACAGGCTTGAAAGTTGATTTTTAAGTCCTAAATATCCGAATTTTCAAAGAAAAACTTTAATGATAATAAATAAATTCATGGTATATTATTCATTCATGTCCACAAAAATGCTATTGCAATTATGTAATTACTATTGATGACATGATTCATTTTGATAATATATTAAGATAGCTACAACAAAATACAAAGGAAAATAGATTACTTCACCAAAAAAAAAAAAAAAAAAAAAAGATTACTTATCTTGTTGGGATTGCATCTGTAGACTTATCCTAACTCTTGTCTCTCTCTCTCTTCTTTTTTTTTTTTTTTTTTGTTTGGTGGAAAAAAGTTAGAATTATTTCTCCATAACATAAATTTCTTGATCCATTAACTGCCGCACTGAAATTTCAAAGCATGGGTTGGGCAATTGTGACCTTTGAACAGAAAACTCCTGTGATACTTGTTTCATTGTAGGGTGGGATTTGGGATTGGAACGTAGGCCTGCCAATGCTAGCGTTACAACTAGAACCACACTCTGAGCAATTGTTTGGTTGATATGAGGTGAGAGGCGAGGGTCTAAGACATCTTTCAGCATGATATGTTGAGCGGATGATGATGCCAATGAGGAAATAAGCTCTCCTGGATGCCTTCCCATTATTGTTTCTAGCACCACTACACTGAAGCTATAGACATCGCATTTTTCATTCACAACCATGGTGTAAGCAAGTTCTAAAACACAACAAAATAAAGTGTGAGCAAAACAATACTACTCGAGAAGGTGTAACTTGTTAGCAATATTCTACTATTGTATGACAAAGTTAGTCAAAGAACTCGGGAACATATCAACCTTGAGAAGGTGTGAAGTTGGTGATGATCTTGATGAAGGCATTAGCAAATTATGCAACAAACCTTGAGAAGGTATGTTTTCTTTCTTTGTGTTTAGTATTTATTGTCATTTTGTTCTCAATGTAGGCTCTTTTCCTTTGAGATTGGTGTTGTTTGAGCTTCCTTCTCCACTTACTAGTGGGACTATGGTTATTGCCGAGGATCTAAAACAAGAATTCTCCAAATACCTTTTAGTGTACAAGTATTGGCTATTGTAGATACTTTTAAGTATACTATTCAAAAAAGGTTTTGTGTAGCATGTAGTGATTCCTATTTCAAATTTAAAAAAAAAAAAAAATGTATAGGGCATTAAACAGAGTAGTTGATTTATGTTGATTTGTACAGTTTTTTTAAGAGTTAAAAGAGTAGTTGATTGGTTGTTGTAATTCAATTTGGAATTGCACAATTGTGTTTACATTTATATTTTGAATTAGGTTATTAAAGTTTGATCAATGTGAAAGAGCATTTTCAGCGCAAGTGCTCGAGACCATTTTTTGGGTGAGTACACCTTAGCCTAGGGTGGACCATGGCGGAGGGTGTAAATGGAGTTGCCACCTAATTTAGGTTTAGGAACTATAAATATAGCGCCTTTTGTGAAATGACTTATCTTAACCAGAGCACATGTCTAGAGTTTGGTATAGGGATGGGAAGGTGTTAGGCACCTAACCCTACTCGACCCATGAGACGGCTTCCACTTATTATGTTCCAAATCTTAATCTCATTGAAGAGAAATTTAACATGTTATTCTAACTCACACACACACACACACACTCTAACATGCATTTAAAAGCAAGCAACATGGCATCATCATCCCTAAGCCTAGCATTAATCTATCATGGCATTAAGCACATATTACCAAGGGCAAAAACATCCCAAAGCAGATTCAAACAAGCATGTCAAGATATCTAAGCACCAAAACTAAGGTATTTAATTAAGCATATTCATGTTCATCAACCATATCATATTCGTCATCCAAATCAAATGCATGTTCATGTAATAATGCATGACTTGCCTTACCCCACAACATCACAGCACCTATGCATGTTCATGGTATATGCATGTTCATTGTATTCAAGCAATCTAAACCCTAAATAGTATCAAAGAGATTAAAACAAAAAAAAAAAAAAAAAAAAAAAAAGAAGTAGAGACTTAAAGATATGTAAACTAGGTTAAATAGAGACTAAACATGTAAGTAAAACAAGAAAATATCCAACAGGAATGAATTAGGGTTTTTGGGCATGAGTGTGCATGCACATAGATAGAGTATGTGGACGCATCCCAGTTGTATGCATATGCACACTTCAAGTATGTGTATGCATGCATGAAGCATGCGCACGCATACACACCCGAAACCCTAACTCAAAAACTCGAAACAGAAAACACAGAAAGCAAGAAATCTAACAACCTAGCATGCTTTTGACATACACGCTATGTAAATCTAAACTAAACAAACATATTAAGGCATTAAAACATATATACAAAAAAAAAAAAAAAAAAAAAAAAAAAAAAAAGAGAGGAAAAACAAAGAAAAGCGAAGAGCCAAAGATAGAACCTTTACCTCAACACTAGAACTCTTTAGAGCTTTGATTTTGACCATTCTCTTCAGTCAATCTATTTACAACCAAATAAAAAATGGATTAGTAAATTTCAAAACTCAAATATCAAGACCATAAAAGGTCCCAATCAAGCAAAATTTGACTTGGGAATGTTTTGTGAAAAACTCTCTATTTGATTTACTATTTTCTAGTGAATCTTGTGTCTTTTACTACCGTTTTTGTCATCCCTTGAAAAAGTTCCTATTATGGCTTTATATAGTCGAAAAATAGGAGTTTGGGGTGGCTCCCAAACGATATGGGATTCATTATAAAACCAGAATTAAATGCAAAAAGTTTTCTTTACATAGTTTCTGGAACCCTAGCTACGTATGTGTGCCTGTACATGCGTGCGCAGGTAGTAAGCATGCGTACGCATACGCGTGTATGCATGCACACAATTAGGGTTTCCTGCGGCCTTTCTCTTTTTTCTTTACCAAAAATAGTTTTATTCTTCCAAAAATATGTTATATTTTTCAAAAATACTTTCCTCAAGTCAATCTTCACGAGATTGGGCCCTAAACTAACCTTGAGCTTTAGGGCACTACCATTATTGGGGAACGGGAGCTCGAGTCGTAAAGGGTACAAAATGCGGTGTCTACAAGCACATTCAAATTTATTTATTTATTTTAAGGAAAATACTTATTTCAATATTTACAAACCATTGAAATTTATCTCAAGATACCCTTTATCGATGGATGAGTGCATGTAGAAAAAAGTAATAAGCATCTTTATGTGTATATGTTTCAACAGCTTTTAATAGTACTTTGACATTTATTAACCATTTATAAAAGTGTAACATTTTTTTTGAAGTTGCATAGATTGTTGAAAATGTTCTCGACATAGTTTTTAATGGTGGTTCTTGATGGTCATTTCAACCTTTAAAAACAGTATTTTCAACGTTCTTAGTACTTTTTCCAATGGTTTCAACCGTAGAAAATAGCCAAATTTCTTGTAGTGATTTCCCTGTCCTCTTATTTATTGTTTTTAATTTTATTTGGGTAAAGGAAATACATTAAATAAAAGAAAAAATACAGATTTAAAATTCAAACAATAAACTAACGCGATACTTTAAAACAAAAAAAGTACCTAATACTTATGCAAAATTCTTTGTTTTTTACTTTTTAACATTATGAGCATCGTTTGAAAAGTCCAGTTATTTTGAAAGCTTAATATGAAGCAACATCAATTATAAATGTATTTTGAACAATATATTATTTTAGACTTTTCAATTATAGCCTATGTTCTTAATTAGAATCCAAGTCCATTTTTTTTTTTATATAAAAAATGGTAACTAAAAAAACGTAGAAGACTGGCCATAAACAAAAACAGACAGAGCATCTACGGTCATAAAATTGGGTTATTTCACCAAATTTTTTTTTTATATATTTTTAACGGGTGTATTAGGCAGTAAATATTGCATACTTTTTGAGAAAATCAACCCAGGTGTATAAATAGGTTTTTAATTGTGATAGAAGCAGTTTTCTCAGCAAAAGGTATTAAAGATTGTAAATAGGAAGATAATTGGGTTTTACTACTAATCTTGTAAGTTGTACATTCAAAACATAGAACGCATTAAAGAAAACGTACATACCTTCTTGTAAATTCTCAAAGAATTGTTGTGAGACTGTGTACAGAGGAAAATTAAAAGTGGTAGAAGTAGTTTTGTCAATCTTAAATTGGTGGAAGAGAAAGTAGTTGTATTTTTGTAGAAGTAGGAAGCTAAAAGTAGTGGGAAGTTGTTGATTTGTAGTTGGAAGTTTGTGATGTTTTGTGTTTTATTACGCCAGTAGAATGCATCTTGCATTACCCAATGAGGATGCTCTAATAACCATTATTTTTAGGGCAAATTATATTTCTCTTCCTTGAGGTTTAAGAAAATGACACTCACTCCCAAACTTGAAAGGAGAAAACACTCTTCTCCCTTGAAATTTGAAATACATAACACTCCCCCCTTCTGTTAATATTAGTAACAGAATATTCCAATTTTTTAAAAGATTCTTTTTACCAAAGTTTAACCATGGTTAGTAAAAAGAGCATTTTCATAAAATAAAAAAAAAAAAAAAATGAAAAGAGCATATATAAAACATGTTGCTTAAGCAGATTTTTTAGTCTCTTCTAGCACCTTTCCAATTGATATTGTCAAAAATTGATGATCCTCTTAGATTTTTTAATCGCACCTCTCACCAACACTTTGGGTCAAAATTTATGCGATAAAACAATTTGCCGATGCTCTCAAGTTTTTATTGGTTAAAAATGAGTTGTTAGGCTTGTCACAAAATGATCTAAACTTAATAAATGGATTTTTCTAAGCTTGGGTTCATTTGGGGAGTTCAGCCCACCACTCAAAAATCAAGGCTTCCCTTGATTTCTTGTGAGGTAGCCGAAGATGCAACACCTGAAATTGCCAAGAGCCCAAGACCCAAAAAAAGGAATTATTTTAAGACTTGGAACTTCCACACCAAATAAAGTTATTGTTTGCCAAAGATACATCGGAGTTAGTTAATATAATATATAGAGACATCACTTAACTTAAAAGAGTTATGCTTGTGAGTTTGGGTCTAATAATATTATATTAACTACCTAATTTTCTCATTAGTATCTAATGTGGGACTTCATTATTACTTAATTAACTACACCATTCACACGTGAACATTATAACAAATCTTCCTCTTCATGTGTGAGTCTTCTAGCTACCAAGTCACTTGTGGGACTTCAATTAGTTTCACCTTTGAACATAAACTTTTTTCTTAGAAATCCAATTGTGATGCATTAGCAACACCAATAGTGTGCCCTTTACTCGACCATGCTTGGGGCGAAAATCGGAAGTCTTCTTTGCACAACTATAAGAGTTATCGATACACAATCACATTGACTCACAACTAATAGAACTTTTTCTCAACCATGGGTGGAGGCATGTGAGTCTTCCTTGTTGTACTCGGTGGAACTCACTAATGAACACCTGCCCTTTAACTATTGGATCTGATAACACTTGTTGGTTAGAAAAACATCTTGGGGAGATTTCTTGAATAATTAATATAATACATAGAATAGATACACCACCCAACCTAAAAAACTTTAGCCTGTAACCAACATAATGCACAATAACACCATATATATATAGAGAGAGATAGATAGATACACACACACAAATGCACAAATTTTGTCCTAAATTAAGCATCATGTTGTAAATGCCAACTGAGCCAGTGGCATGGGCCGTGGGGGTACACAAGCTTCAACGTAATTTAATTACCACACAAGGAGAATATGTAGGTTTTAGTTGGGCAAAGATAAATTTGTCCATCCATTACAAGAAAGAATACAAGGAAATGTTTTCTAGAATTTTTAATTTTTCTTTCTAAAATGAGTAAAGAAAGTTCAATTGGTGGGGAATCCACAAATATCTTTCCTTCACTCATCGATCATGTTGTTGAACCCCTACAAATGCACTTTTGGCGTAACATCCGGGAAATTTATTGTAACATATGTAACATAATTAGGGAGGTAGTTTTTTCCTACCCATTTACCACTCATCAATTAGGTTCTTCTCAAAAGGAAAAAAAAAAAAAAAGAGGAAGAAAAGATAATGAGTTAGGCTAAAACTACTCCCCACATGATGTAATTGCCGAATTACAAGTGGCATATTTATCAAACTAACATATGAAATAGTTGTCATTTATAAGATTACTATTTGACTCTATGCCAATTATAACTATTAATGCTCCTCTTGATCAAGAAATTACTATCTCGATTTTTAGTCTTGTTATTGTTATTGAGCTACTGATATAGAGTGGATATTATTGTTATAATACGAAAAAGAAAAAAGAAAAAGAAAAAGAAAACAGAGTTTATAAAATCTGACTAGTTGTTTGAATGGATTAACTGAAAACAGGTTTGAAAGTTGATTTTTAAATCCTAAATATCCGAATTTTCAAAGAAAAACTTTAATGAAAATAAATAATGGAATTTACGGTATGTTATTCATTCATGTCCACAAAAATGCTATTGCAATTATTTAATTACTATTGATGACATGATTCATTTTGATAATATATTAAGATAGCTACAACAAAATACAAAGGAAAATAGATTACTTCACCAAAAAAAAAAAAAAAAAAAAAAAGATTACTTATCTTGTTGGGATTGCATGTGTAAACTTATCCTAACTCTTGTCTCTTTTTTTTTTTTCTTTCTTTCTTTTTAGAATTATTTCTCTATAACATAAATTTCTTGATTCATCAACTGCCGCATTGAAATTTCAGCAATGGGCTTGGGCAATTGTGACCTTTGAACAAAGAAACTCCCGTGATACTTGTTTCATTGTAGGGCGGGATTTGGGATTGGAACGTAGGCCTGCCAATGCTAGCGTTACAACTAGAACCACACTCGAGCAATTGTTTGGTTGATATGAGGTGAGAGGCGAGGGTCTAAGACATCTTTCAAAGATGATATGTTGAGTGGATGATGATGCCAATGAGGAAATAAGCTCTCCGGATGCCTTCCCATTATTGTTTCTAGCACCACTACACTCAAGCTATAGACATCGCATTTTTCATTCACAACCATGGTGTAAGCAAGTTCTAAAACACAACAAAATAAAGTGTGAGCAAAACAATACTACTCGAAAGGTGTAACTTGTTAGCAATATTCTACTATTGTATGACAATTAGTCAGCAACTTGGGAACATATTAGCAATTTGATCTTTATAGTAAATATGTGAGCATATGATCAATAATTAATCTCATGTTTTTTTGACAGTGTGTGTGTTTGTGTATGTAAAAAAAAAAAAAAAAAAAAAAATACCTGGGGCAATATATCCGTAGGTGCCAGCAAGTGTGGTTAAATTGGAGGAATTAGGATTTAAGGGTCTAGCTATGCCAAAATCTGCAACAAATGCCTCAAATTCTGAGTTTAGTAAAATGTTGCTGGTGGTTACGTCTCGATGGACAATTGTTGGAATGCAATCATGATGCAAGTAAGATAAAGCATTTGCTATGCCTTTAATGATGTTCACACGTTTCTTCCAATTCAACTCCTTTGCTTCAATGTCATTGCTTAGGACATAAAATAAGCTTCCTCTTTCAATGTATTCATAAATCAAAAACATGCATCTTTGATGTAGGCAGAACCCATAAAGCTTCACAATGTTACGGTGACGAATTTCAGACAAGACTTTTGCTTCATTTCTGAAACTCTTGTCAAAAGATGGCTCAACGGCCTCTAAACGATGAAGTTTTTTAAGGGCAACAACTTTTCCACTAGGTAAGTTAGCTTTGTAAACGCTACCATAACCACCAGTTCCAATACAATATTTGATGTCAAAGTCCTCTGTTGCTGTAATGATGTCTTCAAATGCAATATTTCCATCATAATTCCATATTGAGAATAAATCTCCAGTCCTCATTGCTTTAGGCTCATGTTGTTTGTTCCTAATTTCCTTCCGACGAGAGAGGAAAGCAATTCCAATAATTCCAAGCAATAAGAATCCAAGGATAACCGTGAAAAGAATAATTGTATCAGTCCATGAGAATTTCTTAATCCTTGTGGAGCAATTAGGTAATCCTGAGATGTGATCATAGCATAAATTCGTGTTGCCTAGAACTGCCTCAAGTGAATTATAACTCAAAAAACCATCTGGGATTGGACCTTCCAAAGAGTTGTAAGACAAATTCATTTGGATGTATAGTGAACCAAAAGTGCTGGGAATGTTACCAGTGAGATTATTAAAGCTGAGATCCAAGTGCTGTAAGAAACGGAGGACCCCAAGGGTAGGGGGTATTTTTCCACTAAACAAGTTGTGACTAAGGTCGATGGTAGTTAAGTTATATGAGTAAGAAAGATGAGGCGGAATGCTTCCATAAAATTGGTTGTGGCTCAAAAAAAATTCCTCCAAAGAATAGCACTCGTAAAATGGGAATAATCCGCTCAGATTGTTGTGGGACAGATCCAGAACAGAAATTGCGTTTGAGGAAAAACCGTTGCCTGAAAGTTTGTTCGAGGAAAGATTAAGATATCGCAATTTGGCTAACTGACTAAGCTCTTGCGGAATGATTCCAGATATATGGTTACTTGATAGATCCAACTTTTCTAAAAATGGCAAATCTGCGATCGTTGAATTTATGGAACCATATATTTGATTTGAATGAATGTCCAGATATCTTAAATTGGTAAAATGACCAAGGTATGGAGGAATTGAACCAACGAAATTATTAACACTAAAATCCAGAAACACCAATTCGGTCAAGCTCCCTATAGTTGAAGGGATTAGGCCAGCAAGGCTAGTATTATGGAGATCCAAGTGCCTCAGCTTTCTCATGTTTCCTATTTCTAGGGGAATGGAGCCACTAATTTGGTTGGAAGCAAGAGAGAGAAGGGTCAAGTTTGTCAAACAACCCAGAGTACGAGGAAGCGGATCAATGAGCAAGTTATTAACACTAAAATCTAGAAACACCAATTCGGTCAAGCTCCCTATAGTTGAAGGGATTATGCCATCAAGGCAATTATTATGGAGATCCAAGTGCCTCAGCTTTCTCATGTTTCCTATTTCTAGGGGAATGGAGCCATAGAATTGGTTGGAAGCAAGAGAGAGAAAGGTCAAGTTTGTCAAACAACTCAAAAGTATGAGGAAGTGGACCAGTGAGCGTGTTATTAGAAAGGTCTAAAGAAACAAGATTTTTCAGCTTTCCTATTTTTGAAGAAATAGGACTAAGAAGATTGTTTGTACCCAAATGCAGAGTCGTCAAATTCTTCAAATTATAAATTTCAGAAGGGATAGTACCACTGAAGTAATTTCCACCCAGGTATAATTCAACAAGGCTACTCAGGTTTCCCAATTGTGAGGGAATTGGACCGCTCATTTGATTGAAAGAAATATCAAGCTTCTCTAATTGAGTGAGTTTTGCGAGTGAGAGAGGTAGTTCACCTGAAATACTATTCCAAGATAAGTTAAGGTAAGTGAGTTTAGAAACGCTACCAATCTCTGGTGGGATGCTCCCGTATTGTATTGCCCCATACCTGCTAGCTTGAATCGGACCAAATTTGGGAATGAAGAGAAGTTGAAGTTGAAATTGCGAAACTTGGCATTCTCAGACCAATTGCTGGAGTTTAAGTTGATCTTTATCACACTTCCACCATCATTGCAAACGATACTGTCCCACTTGCAATGATTTAAGGTTCTTTCTTTATACCCCCACGGCAACCACCACCGCAGAGTCTGGTTCAGAGCCTTTGCTTCTTGGGCTAGTAGCGATGATTGAGGTTTTGCAAGTATTCGCGCTACCCACATGGTTTATGATTATGATAGTAGTAATCCAAACTAATATCATAAGGGAAATGGAAACAGAGGATGGCATGTTTAGTGGATAATTGGTGATCGTTTTAGTTCAATACAATTTTACTAAGCAGAATAATTGATTATTCCGATTGCAAATAGTTCGTTTAGACTTTATACAATTGTCGCATGGAGGGAGCGGTCTTGAATCTCCAGTCTCCTGCTGCATATGGGACCCACGAGAGCTTGGAAAAAAATGCGATTGCCGTGTGGAATCTTTTTATCAACAAACAGTGCAGTCGATCAAGTGTCAATTTACTCGTGACTTACCTGAATAACCACAATACTATAGTCAATAAAAGTAGAGATCCCTCTTCCTCAATGCAATTTTCCACAAAGAGAGAGAGTCATGTGCGAACATCTTTATCATTGTAGCTTCTATGTTCTCTCCTTGAGCTTAAAAAAAAAAAAAAAAAAAAAAAAAAAAAAAAAGTGTAAATGCCCAATTCTGAAATGAAAAGAGACAAAAAGAATTTGTAATGAAACAACGAGTTGTAGAGACTCAGCAAAGTTCGAACCACACAATAGAAAGTGTAAATGCCCAATTCTGAAATGAAACAAGGAGTTTTTTGGCCTGAACAAGTTGCCTCTAGAAAATCTAGATTGTGAAACTGTTACTCATGATAATAGAAAGGAAACAGAGCAACATAATGAGGTGGTAGGGACTTCTGATGTTTTAGCAGTTGAATCTCAGAGGATTTGCATAACAGGCGGTTCGTTAAACATCAAGTGCGGTTCGTTAATAGTCATGTGATTGGTAAAAAGTACTTCGAAAATCTAAAGCTAATTGATATTTCAAAACTCAGCATAACCGCGTGAATTGAATGCTTATTTTTGTTCTGTTCTAGTCTTTTCTTTTCTTTTTCTTTTTTTGCTGAATGTCCTTCTATTCTAGTCTTAAGGTGATTATAATTTGTCAAAAAATTCTCATTAAATTGTTAAAATTAAAAGTAATTTTGAGTCCTCTAATTATTAAGTAAAGTTCAATTTGGTTACCATACTATTAACTATTAAGTGTGTTAATTTAGAACCTCATCGTCAATTTCATTTTTGGTTCTCCTTTATGTTTAAATTTTAACAAAATTAACTATTTAAATTTATTTGATTTTGAAATTTTATACTTTTCATAATAACCATATAACATATGTCTCATCAATCAATATATATATAAAAGCAAAGGCCTCATACGAAAATGTATGAGATCTTGTCAAGTGGCGCACTAATTTTGCATTTAGCATTTTTTACCTCTTTCATTAATCTTTTTTATATCAATATGTGCTGTGATGGTGCCAAGCATTTTCACTTTTCAGTTTTCTATTAAAATGTGAGAATACACAATTTGACCGATTTGTTAATATTTCATACTTTTTTCCTTTTTTGATGAAGTTTCATACTTTTCTCAGAACCCATAATTTTAAGAAACTTTTGTGTTCTAGAAATTTTCTTAACATAATCCTTCAAATGGTCCCATTATTTTTTCCAAGAGGACCTTTCTTTCAAAGAAATTGTATTAATGCAATCCTTCTATGTACAACTTTCTCTTCTTCCATTTCCCTTCCCTTACATTTTCCTCCCTTCTTTCCTTTTCATCTCCCTTACAACCAAATAAGATGTTAGTTTCCAAATTCAGCTGATATATATATATATATATATATATATATATATATATATATATATATATATATATATATATTTTAAGGATATTAATAAAAATAGTCTGAATTTGGTAAGAATGGGGTGTAAAATATATGTTTTACACATCCAATAAGAGATGTTACATCAACTTTTTACTTAAGACTCAAGACATCATACCACAATTAATAACATCTTAATAAACTCCCAATTTAGCTGAATTTTCAGATGAGTATTATAATTGATTTAGTGTGGTTGTGCTTATTCTTTAATACATGATAAGATGATGTAACATGTTGTGATTGGAAGGTGTAAAACTTGGGTTTTAAACCACATCCTTATAGAATTTAATCTTCAATAAAAATATGTAAAAAACATGTTTGATTACCGTTTTAGTCTTTAACACTTGTACTATGTATCAAAATGGTTTTTAACATTTTAAAGATGTCAATTTTGTTTCCAAACTTTTCGTATTGTGTCAAAATAATCCTTATTATTAAATGGTACATGAAAAGAATTGATTTATCTAACATTAATATCAAAATAATATTTTTATGCCATCTAAGCTATGCTTTGAATTATCACGTGTCCTTAATTAGAAAATAAAATAAAATATTTGAAAATATATTAATTGTAGCTCCATAAGTAAATGAGATGTCATTTTATTAGCGTAAATTGAGAATTTATTTTCTTTTCTTTTCCTCTTCTTTCTCAAAGGTTTTTAAGTCTTGACATTTTAGTTAAAGTGCTCATGAACATGATATACCAAAAATACTATTACCTATTTTAAAATGAAAATTAAAAAAAAAAAAACGAAAAGCCGGATGTCAATTTTTTAACATTATCATTTTTTTAAGAAGTTAAAGTTATTACCAATTATATTATAAAAATCTTGTAAACTAACTTGGTAATGAATATAATTAGTGTCATGTCAACAAGGTAATAAATAAATTTCCAAATTATTTTCCTACTTTGTGTTTAATAATTGATACATCCATTTAATAAAAGTAGTATGTAATCTCATGCATATGCACGTGTACATTTGAAAATAATCACAATTATATATATATATATATATATATATATATATATATATATATGATTTAGAATCTAATTGGATCTAGTCTCTTCTTGTTTTTGTACCAAATAATTCACTCGCAAAAGAAATTAAAAAATTAGATGGGACACATAGCACAAAATTGAACTCTAATTAAAATTCAATTTAAAATCTAATTATTTTAGTTAAAGTGCTCATGAACATCATATACCAAAAATACTATTACCTATTTTAAAATGAAAATTAAAAAAAAAAAAAAAAAAAGCCGATGTCAATTTTTTAACATTATCATTTTTTTAAGAAGTTAAAGTTATTACCAATTATATTATAAAAATCTTGTAAACTAACATGGTAATGAATATAATTAGTGTCATGTCAACAAGGTAATAAATAAATTTCCAAATTATTTTCCTACTTTGTGTTTAATAATTGATACATCCATTTAATAAAAGTAGTATGTAATCTCATGCATATGCACGTGTACATTTGAAAATAATCACAATTATATATATATATATATATATATATATATATATATATGATTTAGAATCTAATTGGATCTAGTCTCTTCGGTTTTTGTACCAAATAATTCACTCGCAAAAGAAATTAAAAAATTAGATGGGACACATAGCACAAAATTGAACTCTAATTAAAATTCAATTTAAAATCTAATTATTTTAGTTAAAGTGCTCATGAACATCATATACCAAAAATACTATTACCTATTTTAAAATGAAAATTAAAAAAAAAAAACGAAAAGCCAGATGTCAATTTTTTAACATTATCATTTTTTTAAGAAGTTAAAGTTATTACCAATTATATTATAAAAATCTTGTAAACTAACATGGTAATGAATATAATTAGTGTCATGTCAACAAGGTAATAAATAAATTTCCAAATTATTTTCCTACTTTGTGTTTAATAATTGATACATCCATTTAATAAAAGTAGTATGTAATCTCATGCATATGCACGTGTACATTTGAAAATAATCACAATTATATATATATATATATATATATATATTTATATATATATGATTTAGAATCTAATTGGATCTAGTCTCTTCGGTTTTTGTACCAAATAATTCACTCGCAAAAGAAATTAAAAAATTAGATGGGACACATAGCACAAAATTGAACTCTAATTAAAATTCAATTTAAAATCTAATTGAATTTAGACTCTTTGATTTTTGCACCTAATAATTCACTTGACACACAAATTTAAAAATTAGATGAGACACGTGGCGCAAAATTAGACTCCAATATATAGATGTATAGCAACCTACCATCACTCTATTTAAAATTACATGTTATTCATGAAATCATAGTCCCATATATGGCCCTTTTTTAGGAGCCACTATCTCATCAAAAAAAAAAAAAAAAAAAGTTAGTATATTGCAATGTATTTGGAATGGTGAGTACATCGATATTTGGAATCAATTTTTTTTTTTTTTTTTTAAAAAAAACACCTTAAATTGGACGTGTAGAGCAAAATTAAACAATAATTGGAATCCAATTTAAAATCTAATTGGATTTTCTCTTAGTTTTGGCTTTAATTATATATATATACTAGTTATTGGCTTGTGCGTTGCACAATTTTTTTTGGTATCATCTTCTTTGGTAAATATTATGACCGGAGAACATTGTTTTAGAAAAAAAAAAAAAAAAATTCTTTCATTTCTATGTAGTGATTTTAAGAAATTCAATGAAGGGTTTTATGATAAATTTTGTTAATTTTATGAAATACATTTGTATAAAATAAATCTCATAAAATGTATAAGATATACGTAAAGGCATAATTAATGACTACGCATGAAATTTATTGTATTTTTTAATTTCTATTAACAAGATCACATTTCTTAAATAAACTGAACAACCATTTCATCACCCAGTTGTGCACATAATGATTGGAATGTTGTTAGTTAGTTTAATTGAACAATATTGTGTTTATACTTTTTTTAAACTACAATTGATAATTCACAAAATGAGTAAACAACTTATTGAGTATTACAAAAGATACAAATATGAACATTAACATGAGCATGAACATGAAGGGAGATTTCTATTCATTTTCTTGAAGAAAAAATGTACTTACAAAAACTTCCAAACTTTATTAGGTAAAGAAGAATCAAGTTATAGATAGCAAAATCAATAAACCAAAAATTTTAGGAGCCTAAGAGGAGCCATTACTCATTTGAAAAAACCCAAAATACTCAAGGACTAAAAAAAAAACCATCCACTCCACACTTCCATCTCAACTGCTTTTGCTCAAGGAAAACAATATATACATACATATATATATATATATATATATATATATACCTTCTTTTTTATTTAGAAATAATTACAATATGTATGCTAACCCTACAACTTGAACATTTTCTCCCTTAAACCCTAAACACTTTGTGTATGGAGAGATGTCAATTCAGCTACATGGCCCTCCCCCCCCCCCCCCACACACACACACACACACACACATATATATATATATCTCATTCAATAAATATAGAACTTCCTTTAAAAAAAATTAATATTTTTATCATAATTAAGGGAAATCCTAATGGGTACTTCACTTGAGCATATGTGAAAAAGGCATATACATACCACAAATGGTAAAGGAGAAAGACAAAGTTGCTAATCCCATTTAATATGGTTAATTTCTATGCCTCAATTAGTCGCCCAAACAACATACCGCTTATTCATACCACAACCACAAATGACAATGTAGCATTGGCCATTGGTAATTGCTAATCTGAAACTACTGATTTCTTTAATAGTTCTACCTTCGTTTCTTTTGGCAAATATGTATTTACTAAATCAAAATCAAACCACAAAAATCATATAAAAATCACCAAATTAGAGTTTAAATTATAATTAAATTTTTAAAAGAAATCTAGGCCTAATTGCACAAAAATTCCATGTAACAAAGTCATACTCGGGAGTATGGACCTTTTTTCCTTTCTATAAATAGGGGGGTTCCAATAGGATGGGGCGCTAACAATTTTCTCTCCAAAATATTTATTATAGGAACATAAAAGTTTTCCATTGTAGACTTTTCACGCTTAAAGAACATTACTTGCCAACTAATCAAACTAGAGTTTTTAATACCTACAACAATTTCACAACATCAAGAACAAACCCCAAGATATACAGTTTCAAATTCCATAGTCTCCTGTTACATCAAATGAGTGTTTAATTTTTCTCGCAAAGTATTGAATAGTAAAGCTTCTAGGCCATAGTCTCAACTACAACTCTCAATCATGTTGGACTTAGATGACACCTTTCCATAATGTATCATTATGAGATATAGAAAAAATTTGGAGTGTACACAACGTTTAGTGTGGATGGGAAGAAATTTCATCCTATTCCAATTGGTTAGGTCAGTAAGGGCCTATTCCAATTTAATGATCTTGGAATTTTGTAAACAAGTAATAATCAAGGAAACTTCTGCCTAAAATAAGTCGAACTTTTGTCAAGAGAGAAAAATTGATGTTTAGATAAATCAAGTTAAGGCTGACCAAAATGGACCATATTCTTAATTTCTTATCTCGATTTGTTCCATGTACAAGACTTATAATCAATGCTTGGCGTATAAAAGTTAAACATCTTATCTTAAGTCCATCCTCCGAAAGCTTGAGAAAAAATTCATTTAAACCAACACAATATATAAATTATAAAGGAATCAAAGAAAATTTGTAAAAAATAATGAAAATTTACTGAATCAAAATCAAACCTCAAAAATCATATAAAAATCACCAAATTAGAGTTTAAATTATAATTGAATTTTCAAAAGAAATCTAGGCACAATTGCACAAAAATTCCATGTAACTCTGGAGTATTGGAACTTTTTTCCTTTGTATAAATAGGGGTTCCCCATCGGATGGGGGGTTAACAATTTTCTTTGCAAAACATTTATTGTAGGAACATAAAAGTTTTCCAGTGTAGACTTTTCACGCTTAAAGAACATGACTTGCCATCTAATCAAACTAGAGTTTTTAATACCTATAGCAATTTCACAACATCAAGAACAAACCCAGTGTATATAGTGTCAAATTCCATAGTCTCCTATTACATCAAATGATTGTTTAATATTTCTCGCAAAGTATTGAATAGTAAAGCTTTTGGGCAATAGTCTCAGCTACAACTCTCAATCATGTTGGACTTGGATGACACATTTCTACAACGTATCATTATGAGATGCAGAAAAAATTTGGAGTGTACACAATGTTTAGTGTGGATGGGAAGAAATATCATCAAATTCCAATTGGTTAGGTCAGTAAGGGCCTACTCCAATTTAATGATCCTAGAATTTTGTATACAAGTAATAATCAAGGAAACTTTTGCCTAAAATAAGTTGGACTTTTGGCAAGAGAGAAAATTGATGTCTAGACAAATCAAGCTATGGCCAACAAAAATGGACCATATTCTTAATTTCTTATCTCAATTTGTTCCATGTAAAAGACTTACAATCAATGCTTGGCATATAAAAGTTGAACATCTTATCTAAAGTCCATCCTCTAAAAGCTTGAGAAAAAATTCATTTAAACCAACACAAGATATAAATTATAAAGGAATCAAAGAAAATTTGTCAAAAATAATGAAAATTTACTAAATCAAAATCAAACCACCAAAATCATATAAAAATCACCAAATTAGAGTTTAAATTATAATTAAAATTTTAAAAAGAAATCTAGGCACAATTGCACAAAAATTCCATGTAACTAAATCATACTCTAGAGTACTGGAATTTTTTTCCTTTTGTGTAAATAAGGGGTCCCAATGGAATGGGGGGCTAATAATTTTCTCTCCAAAACATTTATTGTAGGAACATAAAAGTTTTCCATTGTAGACTTTTCACGCTTAAAGAACATGACTTGCCAACTAATCAAACTAGAGTTTTTAATACCTAAAGCAATTTCACAACATCAAGAACGACCCCAGTGTATACAATGTCAAATTCCATAGTCTCCTATTACATCAAATGAGTGTTTAATTTTTCTCACAAAGTATTGAATGATAAAGCTTCTGGGTCATAGTCTCAACTACAACTCTCAATTATGTTGGACTTGAATGACACATTTCCACAATGTATCATTATGAGGATGCAAAAAAAATTTGGAGTGTACACAATGTTTAGTGTGGATGGGAAGAAATTTCATCCAATTCCAATTGGTTAGTTCAGTAAGGGCCTATTCCAATTTAATGATCCTAGAATTTTGTATACAAGTAATAATCAAGGAAACTTCCGCCTAAAATAAGTCAGACTTTTGGCAAGAGAGAAAATTGATGTCTAGACAAATCAAGCTAAGGCTGACCAAAATGGACCATATTCTTAATTTCTTATCTCAATTTGTTCCATGTACAAGACTTAAAATCATTGCTTTGCATATAAAAGTTGAACATCTTATCTAATGTCCATCTTCTAAAAGCTTGAGAAAAAATTCATTTAAACCAAAGAAAAATTGTCAAAAATAATGAAAATTTAATTTGTCCTTAAATTCTTATAAGGATGAGCACAATAGCAATATTCATTTAAAAAAAAAATTAAAGATAAAAAAATCTATGCTTATTTTGTACGTATGATAAAGTCCAATCACAAAGTTTTTTGAGACTCATGGTGATTAGTGATTAGGAGTAATAAAAGAATAATCATCAAAATATATATATATATATATATATATATATATATATATATATATATATATCATATCATTTCATATTATATACTATATATAATAGCGTAAGCCTTTTCCCGCAATTAAGACTATGCTGCCATGTAGGAAGAAATCTACTTAAAAATCTGCCACGCGGCTGAAAACCGAAAACAACGAAAATGTTAATGCCACCCGCTGTATCCATTGGTCAAATCATATAAATTCAATCCTTACCGTATGTATGTTCACGTTCACTGATTCATTTCTTTAAAAAAATTAATATTTTTATCATAATTAAGGGAAATCCTAATGGGTACTTCACTTGAGCATATGTGAAAAAGGCATATACATACCACAAATGGTAAAGGAGAAAGAAAAAGTTGCTAATCCCTTTTAATATGGTTAATTTCTATGCCTCAATTAGTCGCCCAAACAACATACCGCTTATTCATACCACAACCACAAATGACAATGTAGCATTGGCCATTGGTAATTGCTAATCTGAAACTACAGATTTCTTTAATAGTTCTACCTTCATTTCTTTTGGCTAATATGTATTTACTAAATCAAAATCAAACCACAAAAATCATATAAAAATCACCAAATTAGAGTTTAAATTATAATTAAATTTTTAAAAGAAATCTAGGCCTAATTGCACAAAAATTCCATGTAGCAAAGTCATACTCGGGAGTATGAATAGGGGGGTTCCAATAGGATGGGGCGCTAACAATTTTCTTTCCAAAATATTTATTGTAGGAACATAAAAGTTTTCCATTGTAGACTTTTCACGCTTAAAGAACATTACTTGCCAACTAATCAAACTAGAGTTTTTAATACCTACAACAATTTCACAACATCAAGAACAAACCCCAGTATATACAGTTTCAAATTCCATAGTCTCCTGTTACATCAAATGAGTGTTTAATTTTTCTCGCAAAGTATTGAATAGTAAACCTTCTAGGCCATAGTCTCAACTACAACTCTCAATCATGTTGGACTTAGATGACACCTTTCCACAATGTATCATTATGAGATGTAGAAAAAATTTGGAGTGTACACAACGTTTAGTGTGGATGGGAAGAAATTTCATCCTATTCTAATTGGTTAGGTCAAGAAGGGTCTATTCCAATTTAATGATCCTGGAATTTTGTATACAAGTAATAATCAAGGAAACTTCCGCCTAAAATAAGTCGAACTTTTGTCAAGAGAGAAACATTGATGTCTAGATAAATCAAGTTAAGGCTGACCAAAATGGACCATATTCTTAATTTCTTATCTCGATTTGTTCCATGTACAAGACTTACAATCAATGTTTGGCGTATAAAAGTTGAACATCTTATCTAAAGTCCATCCTCTGAAAGCTTGAGAAAAAATTCATTTAAACCAATACAATATATAAATTATAAAGGAATCAAAGAAAATTTGTAAAAAATAATGAAAATTTACTAAATCAAAATCAAACCTCAAAAATCATATAAAAATCACCAAATTAGAGTTTATATTATAATTAAATTTTTAAAAGAAATCTAGGCACAATTGCACAAAAATTCCATGTAACTCTGGAGTATTGGAACTTTTTTCCTTTGTATAAATAGGGGGTCCCAATTGGATGGGGGGTTAACAATTTTCTCTCCAAAACATTTATTGTAGGAACATAAAAGTTTTCCATTGTAGACTTTTCATGCTTAAAGAACATGACTTGCCAGCTAATCAAACTAGAGTTTTTAATACCTACAGCAATTTCACAACATCAAGAACAAACCCCAGTGTATACAGTGTCAAATTCCATGGTCTCCTATTACATCAAATGAGTGTTTATTATTTCTCGCAAAGTATTGAATAGTAAAGCTTTTGGGCCATAGTCTCAACTACAACTCTCAGTCATGTTGGACTTGGATGACACCTTTCCACAACATATCATTATGAGATGCAGAAAAAATTTGGAGTGTACACAATGTTTAGTGTGGATGGGAAGAAATATCATCATATTCCAATTGGTTAGGTCAATAAGGGCCTACTCCAATTTAATGATCCTAGAATTTTGTATATAAGTAATAATCAAGGAAACTTTTGCCTAAAATAAATCGGACTTTTGGCAAGAAAGAAAATTGATGTCTAGACAAATCAAGCTAAGGCCAAACAAAATAGACCATATTCTTAATTTCTTATCTCAATTTGTTCCATGTAAAAGACTTACAATCAATGCTTGGCGTATAAAAGTTGAACATCTTATCTAAAGTCCATCCTCTAAAAGCTTGAGAAAAAGTTCATTTAAACCAACGCAAGATATAAATTATAAAGGAATCAAAGAAAATTTGTCAAAAATAATGAAAATTTACTAAATCAAAATCAAACCACCAAAATCATATAAAAATTACCAAATTAGAGTTTAAGTTATAATTAAATTTTTAAAAAGAAATCTAGGCACAATTGCACAAAAATTCCATGTAACTAAATCATACTCTAGAGTATTGGAATTTTTTTTTCCTTTGTATAATTGGGGGGTCCCAATGGGATGGGGGGCTAATAATTTTCTCTCCAAAACATTTATTGTAGGAACATAAAAGTTTTCCATTGTAGACTTTTCACACTTAAAAGAACATGACTTGCCAACTAATCAAACTAGAGTTTTTAATACCTACAGCAATTTCACAGCATCAAGAACGACCCCAGTGTATACAATGTCAAATTCCATAGTCTCCTATTACATCAAATGAGTGTTTAATTTTTCTCACAAAGTATTGAATGATAAAGCTTATGGGCCATAGTCTCAACTGCAACTCTCAATCATGTTGGACTTGAATGACACCTTTCCACAACGTATCATTATGAGGATGCAAAAAAAATTTGGAGTGTACACAATGTTTAGTGTAGATGAGAAGAAATTTCATCCAATTCCAATTGGTTAGTTCAAGAAGGGCCTATTCCAATTTAATGATCCTGGAATTTTGTATACAAGTAATAATCAAGGAAACTTCCGCCTAAAATAAGTCAGACTTTTGGCAAGAGAGAAAATTGATATCTAGACAAATCAAGCTAAGGCTGACCAAAATAGACCATATTTTTAATTTCTTATCTCAATTTGTCCCATGTACAAGACTTAAAATCATTGCTTTGCGTATAAAAGTTTAACATCTTATCTAAAGTCCATCCTCTAAAAGCTTGAGAAAAAATTCATTTAAACCAAAGAAAAATTTTCAAAAATAATGAAAATTTAATTTGTCCTTAAATTCTTATAAGGATGAACACAATAGCAATATTCATTTAAAAAAAAATTAAAGATAAAAAAATCTATGCTTATTTTGTACGTATGATAAAGTCTAATCACAAAGTTTTTTGAGACACATGCTGATTAGTAATTAGGAGTTATAAAGGAATAATCATCAATATATATATATATATATTAATATATATATTTATATCATATCATATCATATCATATATTATGAGGGCGTTTGGACCGGGCGTTTTGTGCGTCCGCGTTTCACGTTTTCTCTTTTTTTTTTTTTTTTTTGCCCGCATTTGTTGACTTTTGGGAGACAAAATTTACTATTATGAACAAGAAATTTACTGTTCATGTACTTTGCTAACATTGTTTACGTATTAAAAAATATGAAAAATGGGTCTCACAGTACTATTTACACATTTAAAAATTATTTTGTTACAATGTTTTCAGTTTTCAATTTCAGCATCAATAAGTTCAATCCAAACGGACCCTATATATAATAGCGGCGCAATTGCACTTTTAGTCCCTACATTTTGAAGTTTTTCCATTTTAGTCCTTACATTTTATTTTTTCCACTTTTAGTCCCTAAAACCAATTTACGCTTTCCGTTTTAGTCCTTTCCGTCACCAACCAACGGAAATAATCGAGGTGGCAGCCGAACAATTAAAATATTATAAAAATGCCACATCACCCCGACAAATCAGCATATATATTTTAAAATTAATTTATTAATTTTAATTAAATAAAAAAATAAAAACATAATTAAAAATAATAAAATCAAACCTAAACCCAGAAAATCAAATCCAAGAACACAAATTCAGAATTAAAAACAATGAAATCAAATGCCTATGAACACAAGAACACAAACCCGTAAAATCAAACCCAAGAACATGAAATTTATACCTAAATAAAAAAAATTAAAAACAGATAGTTTAAAAAAGAAATTAAATTAAAAAAATCTTTAGATTATGTTCTTCCTAGTTATCATGAAGAACATGAACTTAAATTAATCTACCACCACCACCATGCACGAAAGGAAAACCCGTAAAATCAAATCCATTCCTAAATCAAAACCCGTAAAATCAAATGCCTATGAACACAAGAACACAAACCCGAAAATCAAAACCCGAAAATCAAATCCAAGAAATTAAATCAAACCCGTAAAATCAAATCCAAGAACACAAGAACACAAACCCGGAAAAGCCAAGCCCCACCGTCCTTCACATCGACACAAGACACAACCCCAACGTGTAGCTCCTTCACATGGAACCAAGCACTCCGACTCGAGCAAGGCTTCGATGGCGTTGGCGAAGAGGAGGTGGAGGGAGCCGAGAAGGCAGAGGCGGCGATAAGGGGTTTGTGCGTTGGGGTTTGGGAGTTCTTGAGGAGGAGATTCGGGAAGGCGGAGAAAATGTGGATTGAGGGGATTCACTACCACCACCACCATGCACGAAACCCACAAAAAAATCAAAGCAAAATCCACACAAAACCCACAAAATCAATCCAAAAGGAAAACCCATCCCTAAATCCATTCCTAAATCAAAACCCATACCAAATTCTAACCCCAAAACCCATCTAAAACCACCCCAAATCAAAACCCATGAACCATAAATCAACCCATCATCAACCACAAAGTGCTTCAATCAATCTACCTCAACCAACACCACTACACCACAGAGCTCAAAATCCACAAAGAGGGCCGGACCTTTATTTGTTTGACATAAATGAAAGAAAGAGAGCAGGACTTGAAATTTTTTAATATAATTAATTTAATTTGTTTTTTAAAGTATATGTTTTTAATTTTTTATTTAGGTAAAATTAATAAATAATTTTTTTAATTTATAAGTGATTTGTCGGGTGATGTGGCATTTTTATAATATTTTAATTGTTCCTACCGCCACCTCGCTTATTTCCGTTGGTTGACCGACGGAAAGGACTAAAACGAAAAGCGTAAATTGGTTTTAGGGACTAAAAATGGAAAAAATAAAATGTAGGGACTAAAATAAAAAAACTTTAAAATGTAAGGACTAAAAGTGCAATTGCGCCTATAATAGCTGAAGCCTTTTCTTACAATTATGACTGTGCTGCCATTTAGGAAGAAAACCTACTTAAAAATCTGCCACGCGACTGAAAACTGAAAACAACGAAAATGTTAATGCCACCTGCTGTATCCATTGGTCAAAATGTCAAATCATATAAATACAATCCATACCATATGTATGTTCACATTCACTGATTCATTTCTTCAAATACCAATAAAGTCCCTCACTCTTGCTTCTCAAAAAAAAAAATAAAAAAATCCCTCACTATCGATTAAAAGCAGATACCTTCACTGATACGAGTAAACCTTTCAAAATCTCAGAAATCTTCACTCAACCCTGCCTCTAACCATCACCTATTTTTCATTCCCAAAAGACTGCCTCTCATGCCATTTACAAGGTTTAGCCCGTCGGACCTGCTATTGGTAATTTTTTTTTTTTGGTTTATGTTTTAAAATTAGGTCATTAAAAATATGATTTAGGTTTGGGTGTTTTGGTTAGATTCATTTAGATTTAGGCTTTTAGGTTAGATTTTATTGGTTTATATTAGATTCATTTACTCTGTACAGGGTCAAACGGCAGCAAAGAGAGTAGGAAAAAAAATTTAAAACAAAGAAGGTACAGGCAATAGAGAGAGGCTTTGGTTGAACTTTGAAGTTCATGGAGAAGACAATAGGTTTTTATTTTTATTTTTTTTAATGTGTTTTGAAATTTTGTCTCTTTGTCTCTATTTCTCTCCCATTATTTTATATTGTTCAAAAAATTTATCACGCTCTTTGTTCAATTCAAATTTTTCGATATCATTTTTTTTCTCTATGCAAATGTTAATGCTTTGTTATTCACTGGAATTGGTATGAAATTTAGTCTCTTTGTCTCTATTTCTCTCCCATTATTTTTTATTGTTCAAAAAATTTATCATGCTCTTTGTTTAGTTCTAATTTTTTGATATCATTTTTTTTTCTTTGTGCAAATGTTAATGCTTTGTTATTCACTGGAATTGTTTTAGGGACCCATGAAATATCTCTAGTCTAAAATTCAAATATTATCAGTTCTAGATCTCTTGCAGATAGCAAAAGATTTCACATCTTACCCTTTTTCATAACCTTCACAAATCCAAAGTCAAAACAGAACAACATTTTGGCCAAACTTCTACTTCTCTTATTGTGTTTGCTGTGTTTATATTCAATTGCTACTCTTATTGATTTCTTCTAAAGAAAAACCCATACAATATATCCCCTGTTGTTTAAATCAGTTCTGGTTAATTAGTTTGAATGCAATACTGAAAATGTTCACCTCAATAGAAGAAACAGGAATATACAAATATTAAATGTCTATAATTTAATGCCAATCTCTCTTTCTCCTTGGAAGACTGACAATTCGGGGTTTTCTTTTTCAGGGCACTATAATTTTTCTCTATCCTGAAAGACTATTTATTGTTTTTGTATTTGAATGAATGCTTGAATGTGTGACGAAACCCAAATAACCAAATATTTATTACAAGTTTGGGTATCTTAATTTTGGAACTCTGTGCATCCATCTTAATTTCACTAATTTTTGCATATAAGCTCAGGCTGCTGTTCTTCCTATTAAATAAGTAGTGTTGTACTCAAAGTCGTTGGTTTGTAAGTGAATGGTTTGATTCAAGTGCTAATTTGAAGATTTTACAGATTAAGGTAGATCAAGATGTTTTTTCATATTTAGGTGTGGGTAGACTCAGGTTTGAATTGGTTTTTGTTCTAGATTCAATTGACCTATAACACTATTATGATTCCATTAATCTTCTTCTGATAGCCAAATAGATAGTTAGAGTTCTCCTTGATTTTTTTTTTTTTTTTTGTCTGCTATGTTTTGTAGTCAAGTTGGCTTATTTGTGTGTTTGTGAGGTTTTCCAATTCAGTCTAACTCAATGATTACATTGTCTTGCTTTTAAGGGTTTTGAGTTCTATTAGTGATTATTCTGTAATTGTTGAAAATGCATGATTTATGTTTTATGAAAAAAATGTAGTAATTCCCACACATGAAGCGCTATTTATACCTACAGTTAACATGTCTAGAAGTTCACATTACAACTACAATTACAAAACACAGAAGACAACACTTTATGAGCTTATGATTGCCAAATGCTATAATTACGATTTTCAATTTAATTATAGCTATTGGATTACCATATTTTGAACTCTTCATTTTGGTACATCTAAATATGGTAGAGATCATTTTCAATTCTTAAGACTCAAATTGGTTAGTGACTTATCATGTTTTAATTAGAAAAAAAGCTTTGGCTTCCCATCGCCACTAGTCTTTGAAATTTTGTAGCACATTTCTAGGAGTCAATATGAAGGGAAATGGAAAATAAGTAGGGCTCATCGTCAATTTACTTTGGGAGTTATATCTCGGAAAGCCTTTTAATTCTCCATTATTGGGGAATTTTGCCAGTTGAAAATATTTCTGCTTTAATGTTTTAAAAAAAATTAAAAAATTTGGCGCAGTCTCTTTAGAGAACCTTTAAATCCTCCATTATTGGTGAGATTTGTATATTGAACATATATGTGTTTTACTGAGGTTAAAAAAAGGTTAATTGATGCATTTTCTTAGAGATTATTATTATTATTGTAGATGTTTAAATGTAAAAGAGCATGAACATTGTCTGAACCCTACTGAATTGTTACAGCAATGCTAACTATTGTTGGTCAAATTTTAGGCATTTGGGTTAGATTTTGTTTTGATCAATTAAAGGATTAGATTTGGTTTATGGCTAGGGTATATGTGTTGCTTTGGTTTGGTTTTGGATTTTCGAGTTGAAATTGTTTTGGGTAATTTGTGGATTACAAAGCAGAGAGTATTTTCGGTCTCTTCAATTTCTTTACACTTCCTGAATGAGCATTCCTGGCAAAGAGTTTCCAATTTGTTCATTCAACATTTATCAAGTACAAATTTAGATTTATTTAACTCTCTCTTGGATTCAATTGTAGATTTCAATTGTGATTGATTGGTTTCAATTTCAAATCTGTGTAATAAAAGACCAAAAGTCAAAAGACCAAAAGTTGAAGGGATTGTACCACTGAAGTTATTTCCACCCAAGTATAATTCAACAAGGCTACTCATGTTTCCCAATTGTAAGGGAATTGGACCGCTCATTTTTTTTGAAAGAAATATCAAGCTTCTCTAATTGAGTGAATATTGCAAGTGAGAGAGGTGGTTCACCTGAAAGACTATTCCAAGATAAGTTAAGTGAGTTTAGAAACGCTACCAATCTCTGGCGAGATGCTCCCATATAGCCCCTTTCCTGCTAGCTTGAATCGGACCAAATTTGGGAATGAAGAGAAGTTGCAGTTGAAATTGTGTAACTTGCCATTCTCATACCAAATGGTATCGTCTAAGTTGATCTCTATCATGCTTCCACCATCATTGCAAACGATACCAGCCCACTAGCAAGGACTTGAGATGCTTTCTGCATACTGCCAGCTCCACGACCACATAGTCTGGTTCAGAGCCCTTGCTTCTTGGGCTAGTGTCGGTGATTGAGGTTTTTTAACCGTAGAAGTATTTGCGCTACCCACATGGTTTATGATTACGATAGTAGTAATCCAATATTTGGTGGATAATTGATGATCGTTTTAGTTCAATACAATTTTACTAAGCAAAATAATTGATTAGTCCGATTGCAAATAGTTCATTTAGACTTTATAGTTTATACAATTGTCGCATGGAGGGAGCGGTCCTGAGTCTCCAGTCTCCTGCTGCATGTGGGACCCACGAGAACTTGGAAAAAAAATGTGATTGCCGTGTGGAATCTTTTTATTTGCAGAGAAAATGCCACACATTTATTTGATATTTCAAAACTCAGCAATACCTCGTGAATTGAATGCATATTTTTGTTCTATTCTAGTCTTTTTTTTTTTTTTTCTTTTTTTTTTTTTAGGCTGAATGTCCTATTCTAGTCTTAACGTGATTATAATTTGTCAAAAAATTCTGATTAAATTGTTAAAATTAAAAGTAATTTTGAGTCCTCTAATTATTAAGTAAAGTTCAATTTGGTGACCATACTATTAGCTATTAAGTGTGTTAATTTAGAACCTCATCATCAATTTCATTTTTGGTTCTCCTTTATGTTTAAATTTTAACAAAATTAAATATTTAAATTTATTTGTTTTTGAAATTTTATACTTTTCATAATAACAATATAACATGTCTCATTTTTCACAATAATTAATTTCGTTAAATTTAAACGAAAGGGGGAAATTTAAGGACAAAATTGACTTGGTTTCAAAATTTAGGGGGACTAAATTCATATAATTAATAGTTGATAGTGATCTTGACACAATAGTTAAAGAACAAATTAATAATTTAACCTTAAAATTATCAAAGTACAAAAATAAAAATCATTAAATTTGGCATAGTGAGTATAAAAATAGGAATGGCGAAGAAGTGGCTATCTCTCAAATTTTTAACCATTAAGAATATTGCACACAATAAATTTGAGTAAAAAAAAAAAAAAAGACTAAATAGTATGGGCAATTCTTTATCATTGAATCCTTAAGAGTAGAACAGATTTTCTTTTCGTATAAAACCTTTAGCAAAGGAAGATTCTCTTATTCTTCTCTTCAAAACTAGTTTTGATTTGAAAGCTGTTATTATTATTATTATTATTATTATTATTATTATCAGGATTTGAAAGTTTCAAGGATATAAGTTAGGGACAAACAAATGAAAAAAAAAAAAAAAATTAGGCTTTTGTGTATTGATCGAAGCTCTTCAAAAGTTCGGTGCTTTGATGTTCAAAGGAGTGTACCTATATTTATAGGGCTGTTTAAGGAGTTTGATATGATTTAGCCATCTATTTAATTATTTCAATTGTAAATGTTCAAATAGTTCTAACAAGATTTGCATGGGATGATAATTATCTTAATTTTATTATAATTTAATATGAATATCAATTAAGTTTAATTTAGTGGCATGTAAATTTAAGGTTGGACATTAAATTTACTTGATTAGGCCCTCTTAATAACACATGCATCATCTTCTCAAAGAAAAATAAAACACATGCATCATTGTAATTTGACCTTTGTATTTGTACTCTTAACTTCTAAGTCTATTTGACGTGACATGCAGAATTTGAGTTGCAAGTCTTGCGTACAACAAGGGCTAAAAGACTTTCGAGAGTAGATTTTCCATTTTCCATTCAAAGTCTCCCCTCTACAAGGACAACATAATTATAACAATAATAACAATCAAAAAAGGGTCATGACTCAAGTCACTCAACAAGTCACAATTGATCCCTAAAAGTATATATTTAATCAGTAAATATAATCTCCAAAATATCCAAATGATCCAAATTCCACAAAATTTAAAAATATTAAATAACTCCTCACAAAAGCAATATTTTAAATTAAACTTAAAATCCTGACGCATAGGACATAGGAAACTCCTTCAACAACAACTAGGTGCTTGATATCTCAATAGCCATCCACATGCAATACAATGATCACATTCTAGCACCCACTTGTCACTACGAACATGAGCAGCTAATCTAGAAAACGAACACTAGGAATAAGCTAATGCATTTTTATAGATTTGTACTTATAATGTAAATTATAAACTTACATGGTAGATACAAAAGGTAGTAAATTTTATACATATTTGTAAAAGTGGTAAATATTTTACACTTTTTGCAAATACATACAATATTTACTATTTTTATGTGTTTACATCAAAGGAGTCAATACCGTATTGGAAGACGTTTCGATTTGTTCAAAAAAAGGAAATATTTCAATACCAATTACTAATGATATACCATTTTGAAATTACCGCTAAAACATATATATTGTACATGAATTGAGTTAAAAGTGCGTATATAGTTATTAAATTTATATCCAACCTATATATGTTTAGTTCAACGAGACGGGCTCCTCTCCCATTTGTTATTCTCCAGTTTTCTCCCATTTTAATATGGATGAATGCCACATGGAAACAAAACAATCCAAAGGCCAAAAAATAAGCCATGAAATTCTCTCTCTTCTTTCTCCACTCTCCTGTTACTTTCACCTGTTCTCTCTCTCTCCTCTTTTTCCTCTTTCTCTAAACGGACCAAACCTGAGCATCATAAGCATCAAAACAAAAGGGACAAAAGATTTTATCAAAAAAAAAGGACAAAGGATGTGAGTTCTGTGCAATCCAAAGGAAAAAAAAAAAAAAAAAAAAAAAAAAGCCACAAAACAAATCCAATTTTTTATTTGATAATTTTTCATATAGAGTTGAGTCGGCACCAAGATTAGAGCTTGCTGGCTGGAGAAAATCAGTGCTTGAGGAGACCAAAAAGGAGTTAAAGATCTCTATTCTCTCAGGGGAAGCCAAGAAAATACTGCTGTGTAAGGTGGGTGTGAGATTACCATCCTTACCCTTATACCCAACCTTCTATTGGGAGGAACCCAATCTGACCACTCTTGCCAAGAATGATAAAATCCCAAGCACAGCATCACATCCTTTGTTCTTTTTGTTTTGATGCTTCTGATAGTTTGATGCTCAGGTTTGGTCCGTTTGAAAAAGAGAGATACAGAGAGAAAAGAGGTGAAGTGATGGAGAGAAAGGCGAAACAAGAGAGAGAATTCCGTGGCTTTATTTTTTGGCCTTTGGATTGTTTTGTTTCCACGTGGCATTCATCCATATTTAAACGGGAGAGAACTGGAGAGTAACAAACGGGAGAGGAGCCCGTCCCTAGTTCAACATACCCAATAAAAATGGCCCAAGTCCAACATATCATATCAGTCTAACATTATCTAAGACTTAAAAAAAAAAAAAAAAAAAAAAATTGAATTAAATATAAGTGCAGAAAAATAAAAATAGAATGTAAAATTTCAAAATTGAAACCTGCAAGACCCACGTGATTGCCTTGGAAATAGAAGAGAGTTGGTGTAGACAAAACCCATAAAGCTTCACGTTATTACAATGATGAACTCCAGATAACACTTTGGCTTCATTCCTATAACTATTGTCAAAAGCAGGCTCTTGAGATTCTAAACGGTGAAGTTTTTTAAGGGTAATCACTTTTCCACTTGGTAGCATTGCTTGGTAAACACTACCATAACCACTGGTTCCAATGCAATATCTGATGTCAAAGTCCTCTATTGCTGTAATGATGTCTTCAAATGCAATATTTCCATCATAATTCCATATTGAGAATATATCCCATTCCTCTTTGCTTTACACTCTGAAAAATTGTTTTCGATTATCTTCTGGAGAGAAAGGAGCACAATTCCGAGTAATAAGAAGATGAAGGAAATGACAATGCGAAGAATAATCTTTATCCATTTTGTGACGTTTTTGGTACTTGTGGAGCCAATATTAATGATCCAAAGCAATTATGGAAACCTGAGATATTTTTTTCACAACATAAATCCTTGTTGCCCATAATTGTTTTTGGCCCAAAAACGAAATTAAAATCCTCTGGGAGTGGACCAGTCAAAGAGTTGTAAGACAAATTCATTTGATGCCTGAAAACAAGATTGGGAGGAATATTACCGGTGAAATTGTTATTGCTGAGATCTAAGTACTGTAAAAAGCTCAAGTTCCCAAGCAGAGGAGGTATTTCTCCACTTAACAGATTATGACTAAGGTCAATAGTAGTTAACTTAAATGGGTAAGCCACTCGAGGAATGCTTCCAATTAAGTTGTTGTGACTTAAAAGCAATTGCTCCAGAGCATGTAAATTCGTAAGTGAGATGTCTAAGACAGAAAGATGGACGAGATTTTCCAAATTGGTAGATACTCTTCCAGAAATTTTGTTTGAGGAAAGATTAAGATATTGTAATCTGGTTAGCCGAGAAAGCTCATACGGAAGTGGACCAAAAAGATTGTTTTTACCCAAATGCAGAGTCCAAACTTTTTATATTACAAATTTCAGTAGGGATTGTACCATTGAAGAAATTTCCACCCAGGTATAATTTAACAAGGCTTCTCAGGTTTGTCAAAGTATGAAAAAGTGGACCAGTGAGCATGTTATTAGAAAGGTCTAGAGAAACTTGATTTTTCAGCTTTCCTATTTTTGAAGAAATTGAACTAAGGGTGAGTTTGGATATCGCTTATTTTCTTTAAAATTAAAAACTGAAAACGGAAAACTGAAAATAATAAAAAGATAATAAAAAATTTACTGTTTATCAAAGGGCTACTATAGATATGCCTATTTGCACTATTCATTTAGGCGCTGGTTTTTTTTTTTTTAAAAAAAAAGCCCTGAAATGCGTTTTGCATCCAAACGTGATGAGTTAAGATCTAGATCTAGGATTTGTTTGAAGATTTGTTTGGATTTGATGATTTTTATGGAGCAGATAGAGATGGAAGAGAGTCAAGTGGAGAACAAAGAGAATTGATGAAGAAGAGAGAAAATGTGACTTGAGAAGTGAGAGAAAAAAGTATTAAAAAAATAAAATACAAAGCTATAGTAACCGTGCTTATATGCATGGTTATTGTAGCAAGTTTGTATATTTACAAACCTTAACAAGCTCTGATGCATGTCAATTTCATGCTATATTGTGTAAACTTTTGCACTTTTTATATTTTACACCAACTGATAAAATTGCTCTTAGAGCCCAACAACAAAGATGTTTTAAAAGTGCTCCATTTGGCCATCTCATAGAGAAAATTCATATAACCTATAGCATAATTAAGTAAAGTCCCATGTTGAATAATAATGAGAAGAATGAGTAGTTAATATGACATGATTGAGCACATACTTGTTAAGTTTAAGGTTTTTGGGTTAAAGTGTATCTCTATATTTTATATTGTACACACGCCTCCTTCGTCGCTATCTTCACTATTGCTGTTGACCACACCTTGTATATGTTATTACTAGAGAAATACAATACAATTATTTAGTATTTCTAACATGGTATTAGAGCCATTACTCTGATTGTTGCCGCTACAACCAACCACACATTGTATATATTATTACTAGAGAAATACAATACAATTATTCAAAGATTTCTAACATAGATGGTATCAAAGCCATTGCTCTAACCTGTCATTGCTATCACCACTGCTACTATCAAACACACCTTGTACATGTATTTCTAGAGAAATACAACACAATTATTTAGTATTTCTAACATGGTATTAGAGCCACTACTCTAACATTTCATTGATGTTGCCGTTGTCGCTATCAAACACACCCTGTATATGTTAATATTAGAGAAATATAATACAATTATTTAGTATTTTCCAACATGGTATCGGAGCCACTACTTTGACCTTTTGGTGTGATCTTTGCAATCTTGTCTTCCTTGGTGTCTTCCATTGCCTCCATCATCGCCGCCATCACAACCATACCGAAGTCTCTACCTTGTATTGCCATCAATATAATTGCTCAGATCTTGTCACCTATCTTGGAAGAAGAATCGGTGTCATTAGAACTACTACATGCCCTCACACACTATAGGAAATTTTCTATTACTATCTTGGAACACTTTTTATTTCTATCAGGGGAGTAGTTGAAGAAGATGTTGCCTTCGTCCTTTGCCAGATTGAATGGGATAGTTACAATCACATAACACCTCACCCAATCCTTATTTTCTAAAATTGAACCTACACCATATCTTCTTAGTATTCATACAACTGATGGTTCCACCATACATGGTAATAGTACCTCCAACCTTTCGGTTTCTTAGGTTTTCCAAGTGCCTAACCTATCCTATAACTTGTTTTATGTGGGCCAATTAGTTGAACTTGTTTATTGCCTTATTTTTTACTACTCTAGGTGTACTGTGCAAGATCGAAGGACGGGGCAAGAGATTGGGACTAGTCCTAGAGATGGACATATGTTTCCGGTGGACAACCTTCGTCTTTAACATGTTGCACTTATGTCTTTTGCTACTGCCGCAATTTCTTTTATACCTTCTCTTGCACTTTAACATTCTAGTCTTGGTCATGCACCCTCTTCTTGGGTACAACAATTAGCTTTTAGAGGCCTATTAGGTTTTGTGGCCAAGGATAAGTTTGATTGTACTACATGTCAACTAGGAAAACAACCAAGTATGTATATAAATGTTCTATGTAATAGGCATGTGGGCTTTAAGCCTACTTTAATTTACTTGTACATCATAAATACTTGTACTACACACACTTTGCTTCCTCTATAAAGGAACTCTTATATATGTTATTACAAGAGAATATAATACAATTATTCAATATTTATAATAGGTATTATTGAAGATACAAGACTCCTCAAGAAAAACTAAAACTATAAGTCTCGAAACATAGCTCTAATACTTGTTGGGTTATAGATTGACCCAAATTAATTAATATATTACTCAAGTTAATTAATTAGTCAAATTACATATAGATTAGATTAAAGCACATTCAAATCACCAAAGTAAATTAAGTACAACAGAAAATAAGTTTGATACGACAATTTGATCATGATGGGGAAAACCCTTGTAGCTAAAATCCCACCAAGTGAATTACGTATCACCACTCCTAAAGAATCCAATACCAAGAGAAAACAGTTACAAGCACAAGGAATCTTACCCTACAAGCCTATCCCAAAGTACCTACCTACATTAGAACCTACTGAGCTATACCAAGCTTAGCTCTTATCCCCAATAGGACTTGATCTTGTAGAAGACTTCTCTCCACAACAACCTTCTTGATTGTTGTAGCTTTCTAGAGTTCTTCAATCCATGCATTTCGTGTTGCTGAGGACGCCGCCTATGCATTCCACCTTACATCTTCATCTGCTCTAACTTTTTCTCGAGTAGAGGCTACACCTGTCATACTTAATTAAATCCATCACCATCAAGGTAATTGCTCTAATCTGATTAGGACGTAGGATGGCATATTTTCTTAGAGCATCCAAAAAAGAAGATGTTGAATATGCCAGTAGAACCTTGAGAAGGTGTGAAGTTGGTGGTGATCTTGATGAAGGCATGTAGCAAATTATGCAACAAACCTTGAGAAGGTATGTTTTCTTTCTGTGTTTGGTATTTCTTGTCATTTTGTTCTCAATATAGGCCTTTCTTTCTTTGAGATTGGTGTTGTTTGAGCTTCCTTCTCTAATTACTAGTGGGACTATGGTTTCTGTTGAGGATCTAAAACACGAACTATCCAAATACCTTTTAGCGTACAAGGATTGACTATTGTAAATACTTTTAAGTGTACTATTCAAAAAATATTTTGTGTAGCATGTAGTGATTCCTATTTCAAATTTAAAAATGTAAAGGGCATTAAACAAAGTAGTTGAGTTATGATGATTTGTATAGTTTTTTTCTTATTATGTTAAAAGTGTAGTTGATGGGTTGTTGTAATTCAATTTGGAATTGCACAATTGTGTTTACATTTATATTTTGAATTAGGTTATTAAATTTTGATCAATGTGAAAGAGCACATTCAAATTTATTTATTTATTTATTTTAAATAAAATACTTATTTCAACGTTTACAAACTTTTGAAATTTATCTTAAGATTCCCTTCATCAATGGTTGAGTACATGTAGAAAAAAGAAATAAGCATCTTTATGTGTATATGTTTAAATGAGTTTTTATAATACTTCGACATTTATTAACCATTGATAAGTGTAACATTTTTTTTTGATGGTTGCATAGGTTGTAGAAAATGTTCTTGACATAGTTTTTAATGGTGGTTCTTAACGGTCATTTCAACATTCAAAAATAATATTTTCGATGGCTTATAGTACTTATTTCAATGGTTTCAACCATTGAAAATATCCAAATTTCTTGTAGTGATTTCCTTGTCCTCTTATTTATTTTTTTATTTTATCTGGGCAAAGGAATACATTAAATAAAATAAAAAAGACAGATTTAAAGTTCAAACAATAAACTAATGCAATACTTCCAAAAAAAAAAAAAGTACCCAATACTTATGCAAAATTCTTTGTTTTTACTTTTTAACATCATGAAGATCGTTTGAAAAGTCTAGCTATTTTGAAAGCTTAATATGAAGCAACATCAATTATAAATGTATTTTGAACAATATATTATTTTAGACTTCTCAATTATAGCCTATGTTCTTAATTAGAATCCAAGTCCATTTTTTTATTTTAAAAAAAAATTAACAAAAAAATGTAGAAGAGTGGCCATAAACAAAAATAGACACAGCATCTACGGTCATAAAATTGGGTTATTTCACCAATTTTTTTATTTTTATTTGGTGTATTTGGCAGTAAATGTTGCATACTTTTTTGAGAAAATCAACCTAGGTGTATAAATAGGTTTTTAATTATGGTAGAAGCAGTTTTTCAGCAAAAGGTATTAAAGAATGTAAATAGGAAGATAATTGGGTTTTGCAACTAATCTTGTAAGTTAAATTGGTGGAAGAGAAAGTAGTTGTATTTTTGTAGAAGTAGGAAGTTGAAAGTAGTGAGAAGTTGTTGATTTGTAGTTGGAAGTTCGTGATGTTTAGTGTTTTATTACTACAGTACAATGCATCTTGCATTACCCAATGGGGATGCTCTTGTAACCATTATTTTTAGGGCAAATTACACTCTCCTCCCTTGATGTTTAGGGAAATGACACTCACTCCCAAACTTAAAAAAAAAAAATACTCATGTACGAGCATGATATAGAGGCCTAGCCCATCAATTTCAATATACGTAAAACCTCAAGCCCAATAATATGTAGTAGGACACACCGATCTAGAAATTTGCTACATATCGAGGACATGACTATTTGGCAATGGTAGTGCCCTAGGGGAAATCACTTGCCGAGAACTAATTGGCAGTGGGTGCAAGTTTCAAGACTGACACATCTATCTTGAGAAGTGGGCCCTATCTGGTTAGGGATATATCCTAGAAGGGGCCCCACCTACCTAAAATGCCTCCCCATCATCATGACAATTCCACTAAGGGAAGTCTATAAATAGGGGCCAAAGGAGTGAGAAGGGAGGTGGGAAAAGTTCAAGGTGAGAGATACACACGAGAGAAAATTGTGAAGAACAACAAAAGAGGAGTAACTCACCATCAAGCCTGGGACTCCTTAGGGTATACACAAAAAGGGCTAGGAGGATACGAGTTGGACCATGGGCCGCTAGATTGGCCTCAAGATGTCTTCCCATTGTAGGAATCTCATTACCCACTTCATACAAGTCAATTGAGGGCGTAACCTTAAGGCTAACCAGTCACATTGGGTAACAGGCTCGCACAACTCCCCTCTCTTGAGATTTGAAAAAAATAACACTCCCCCCCTTTCTCGTTAATATTAGTAACAGAATATTCCAACTTTTTAAAAAATTCTCTTTACCAAAGTTTAACCACGGTTAATAAAAAGAGCATTCACATAAAATTAAAAAAAAAAAAAAAGAAAAGAGTATATTATAAAACATGTTGCTTAAGCAGATTTTTTTAGTCTCTTCTAGCACCTTTCCAATTGATATTGTCAAAAATTGATGATCCTCTTAGGTTTTTCAATCGCACCTCTCACCAACACTTTGGGTCAAAATTTATGTGACGAAACAATTTGTCGAAGCTTTCAAGCTTTTTTTGTTTAAAAATGAGTTGTTTGGCTTGTCACAAAATGATCTAGACTTCATAAATGGATTTAGCTAAGCCTGGGTTCATTTGGGGAGTTCGGCCCACCACTCAAAAATCAAGGCTTCCCTTGATTGCTGGTGAGGCAGCCGAAGATCCAGCACCTGAAATTACCAAGAGCCCAAGACCCAAAAAAAGGAATTACTTTAAGACTTGGAACTTCCTCACCGACCCAAAAAGAGGAATTATTTTAAGACTAGCAACTTCCTCACCAAATAAAGTAACTGTTTGCTAAAGATGTACTGAAGTTAGTTAATATAATATATAGACTCTTATAGATACATCACTTAATTTAAAAAAGTTAAGCTCATGAGTTTGGGCCTAATAATATTATATTAACTATTTAATCTTTTCATTAGTATCTAATGTGAGACTTAATTATTTAATCAACCACATCATTCACACATGAACATTATAACAAATCTTCCTCTTCATATGTGAGTCTTCTAGCTACCAAGTCCCTTGTGCAACTTCAGTTAGTTTCCCCTTTGAACATAAACTTTTTTTCTTAGAAATCCAAGTGTGATGCATCAGCAACATCATTAGTGTGCCCTTTACTTAACCATGCTTGGGGTGAAAATGAGAGTTTTCTTTGCACAACTATGAGAGTCCCCAATACACAGTCACCTTGACTCACCACTAAGAGAACTTTTGCTCAACCATGGGTGGAGGCATTTGAGTCTTTCATGTTGTACTTGGTGGAATTCACCGATACACTTTTTGGTTAGAAAAACATATTGGAGAGATTTCTTGAATAATCAATATAACATATAGAATAGATACACCACTTAACTTAAAAAATTTAAACCTGTAACCAACATACTGCACAATAACATTATATATATATATATATATATATAAATATAAATATATATATATATATATACACACGCACAAAAGTGCACAAATTTTGTCCTGAATAAAGCGTCATATTGTAAATGGCAATTGATCCAGTGGCATGGGCCGTGGGGGGTACACAAGCTTCACAGTAATTTAATTACCACACAAGGAGAATATGTGGGTTTTAGTTGGGCAGCACAATTTTGTCCAGATCTTACAAGAAAGAATACAAGTACGTTTTCTAGAATTTTTAATTTTTCTTCTAAAATGAGTAAAGAAAGTTAAATTGATGGGGAATCCGCAAGTATCTTTTCTTCACTCATCCTTTAGATGCCTGAAATCTAAGCAGAATAAATTTTCGATGATAGAACATGTCAGTCGTATAAGGTGGCACCATTAAATGAGCACTCTTCACCATTCAGATCTACAGGTGTCCAAAGCACTTTTTAGGCTATTTACAATCTCAGTCATTGAGGGGCGATCTTGACCTCTTAGACTTACACAAACCAATGCTAGGAACCCAACATATGCTAGTGCCTCCATTTCAAATGGGGTAGGTGGGGCTACTTTTGGGTCCAAAACCTTGTGAATTTCATGCCGGACAATGTATGGCACTACAAAATCAACTAAAGTCCGACGCTCACCATTTTCAAGGTAATGAACTGCCTTGTACCCAGACAACATTTCTAGCAATACTACTCCAAAGCTGTACACATCAATTTTGGTCGACAACTTTTGAAGAACAAAGTACTCGGGGTCCATGTAACCAATGGTGCCCACCACCGGATAATTGTCATCAGACCAATGGTGTAACTTTTCATCCTCCGGAGCCTCCTCAGATAGGCTGAAATCAGACACCTTGGCAGCCCATGTGTCATCTAGTAATATGTTAGACGACTTGATATTGCGGTGTATGATTGGTGGTACTGCATACACGTGTAGGTACTCAATGCCTCTAGCTGCGTCTAGTGCCACCTTAATCCGAGTTGCCCATGACATTAGAGGAGTACTTTTTAGCTCATGAAGATGATCATAAAGGGTCCCATTTTTCATGTACTTGTAGACCAATATGCGTACGTTTCTATCCTTACAATATCCCAACAAGCGAATAAGATTACTGTGATTGAGGCGGGACAAAGTTTTCAATTCACATTGGAAAGCATGGTCATTGTCCTTGCGCTTAACGGCCACTTCTCGGCCATCACTTAAAATGGCACGGTAGGCGGAACCAGAGCTACGTGTTTCAATCTTGTTATCTTTTGAGAAGTTGTTAGTGGCTTTAAGTAGCATTTGCAAAGGAAATTGTTTGCTATGAATAATATTGATCAAGTCTATGGCTGCGGAAAACGCTGACAGTATGGAATTTTTTTTGGGATGAGAGAATTTTAGACTATTATTGCTTTATGGCTTAAGAAACTCAGTCAAGTGTTTGAAGATAGCTGTTCGGATTGTTCGTCTAGGGCTTGCTGATATGGAATGATCAGTGGGAATTATTTCATAATTTTCACAACTACTACTGTCTGTTTGAGACCTGGCTGGTGGGAAGAGTGACACTATGAAACAAGAGAATTGTGCTTCTGCACGAGGTGTTTTGTTAGATTCTGAACAACTTTCTTCTGTTTCAGTCTCAGTCATGGTGGGTGGGAAGATTAACGGAATGGAAAGACTTGTTTGTCCATTAGGTAGTGGAAAGAAGTGAGAAAATGAGGACCCTTTAGACTTGTTTGTCACACTCTATATTTTCTGCTAAAAATGTCAATAGAGATGCCTTTAGGAATTCTGATTGGGTCATAGACACAGGAGCTACAGATCACATGGTTCACTCCATTACTGTTTTTACTTCTATCACTGCCACTCTAAACACATTTGTGAATCTTCCAAATGGTGAATCTGCCTTAGTGACTCACATAGGAATAGTTAAAGTCTCGTAAAATCTTATTCTTTCTAATGTACTTTGTGTTCCTTCCTTCAATTTTAATCTGATTTCTGTCACTCAATTGGCAAAATCCATTCTCTGTTGTCTCATATTTTTTGGCAATCTATGCTTTATTCAGGACCTAGCTCATTGGAGCACGATTGGTCCGGGTAAGGAGATCAATGGTCTCTATTTGTCATTAAAGGGAGAATCAAGACCAACTTCAAATTCTGTTTCTTTATCTGTTTCTGCTAATAAAACTCTGCCAAACATATGGCATGCTAGATTAGGACACATATCCGATGCCAAATTGGCTTTATTGAATAAGAACAATGTACATTGTATCAATTCTAATGCAAAATTTCACCGTGACATTTGTCCACTTGCTAAACAGAAGAGATTACCCTTCAATATCAAGACAACTATTTCCAATGAATGTTTTGATTTACTTCATTGTGATATATGGGGACCTTTCTCTGTTTCCACCATTCATGGTTGTAGATTTTTTCTAACCATTGTAGATGATTGTTCAAGATGTACATGGGTATATCTGTTGAAGCATAAATCCCAAACTGCATCTCATTTAGACCAATTTTGTACAATGGTTGAAACACAATTTGCAAGGAAAGTGAAATGTATTAGATCAGACAATGGTACTGAGTTTTTCCTTAAAGATTTCTTTACTAAAAGAGGCATCTTACATCAATTAAGTTGTGTTGAAACTCCACAACAAAATGCTGTTGTGGAGAGAAAACATCAACATATCTTAAATGTTGCAAGAGCTCTTAAATTCCAATCCAATGTACCTTTACACCTTTGGGGTTATCTGCATCTTAATCATTGCTTTACTTGATAAACAGACTCCCTTCCTCTGTTTTAAACCATAAAACTCCTTATGAAGTTTTATTTGGTTATTCCCCCACTTATTCTCATTTAAGGTCCTTTGGATGTCTTTGTTATGCTTCCACTCTCTCTCATAATAGGACCAAGTTTGATCCAAGAGCTAAAAAATGCATTTTTTTGGGCTATCCTTTTGGGGTTAAAGGCTATAGAGTTTTGGATTTGTCTACCAAAACTGTGTTTACATCTAGAGATGTTGTTTTTCATGAAAATCATTTTCCTTATGTTCAAGGCAAAACTGATTTCATTGATCCTTTTGTTACAACTGATGTTGGTTCTCATTCTCCTACACACAGCAATTTAGATTCTTTTGTCACTCCTATTAGTATTTCAGAGGTCCATATTCCATCTCATACTTCAAATGTCATTGGTCTTTCCCCTCATACTTCAAATATTCAAATTCCATTGTCTCCATCTGTCAATGAAACCGATAGTTCCACATCCATTCCCAATGACACTGTTTTGTCTAATTCCAATTCTTTAGAAACTACTTCTAGTTCACCTATTGTTCCTATACCTGTTCCTGCACTTCCACACACCGGAAAATCCACCAGGGTCCATAAACCACCCGCCTACCTGCAAGAGTATGCTTGCAATTCAGCCGCACCGTTCTCGATCCGGGTTGCACTTCAGATGCAATAGTTCCTGCTTCAGGTTGCCCATATGATATGGCTGATTTTCTCGATTATTCACACATGAATCCCTCCTATCAGCCTTATCTCATGACTGTCAATGCCTGTCATCCGAACTCGCTACTTTCCCCAAGCGCTTCAAATTCTGTATGGAGAGAGGCTATGGATAAGGAAATTCAGGCTTTGGAGAAGACTGGGACTTGGATTCTTACTCCTCTACTGCTGGAAAGACCCCCATTGGCTGTAAATGGGTGTATAGGGTGAAGTTCAACTCAGATGGTAGTGTTGAAAGGTACAAGGCCAGACTTGTGGCCAAAGGTTATACCCAAAGAGAAGGTTTAGATTTTCTGGAAACTTTTTCTCCAGTTGCAAAGACTCAGTATCTCATCGAGTTCTTCTTGCACTTGCTTCAGCCAAAGGTTGGCCTCTTCATCAACTAGACATTAACAACGCTTTTTTGCATGGGGACTTGGATGAAGAGGTATACATGAGTTTGCCCCCTGGTTTTCACAGTAAGGGGGAGTGTTCTTCATCACATTCTTCTACACCTTTGGTTTGTAAACTTGTGAAATCTCTTTATGGATTGAAGCAAGCATCAAGGCAATGGAATGCAAAGTTGTCTACCACCATCCTACAGCTTGGTTTCATTCAATCCGAGGCAGATCATTCTTTGTTTATTCATTCCAATGGTGATTTGTTCACTGCATTATTGGTATATGTGGATGATATGGTTCTAACAGGTAATGATCCAGGTTGTATTGCCTCGATTAAAGCCGTCCTAGACCAGAAATTTGGAATTAAGGATCTAGGTTCTCTCAAATACTTCTTGGGCTTAGAAATTGCAAGGAGTGATAAGGGTATTAGCCTAAATCGGAGAAAATATGTTCTTGAAATACTCAAAGAGGCTGGCATGGTTGGTTGTAAACCCGCCAAAACACCTATGGAACAACAGTTAAAATTGTCCAAGGGTGATGGTGAGTTACTTAAGGAGACAGTCGTTCGAGAAGGTTAATAGGGAAGCTAATGTATCTTACACTTAGCAGACACTGATATTACCTACTCTATTCACGACTTAGTCGGTTTTATCACGACCTAGAGTCCCTCACATGAAGGCAGCAACAAGAATATTGCAATACCTCAAAGGCACACCAGGGCAAGGAGTTTTCTTTCCTGTGGAGTCAGATTTGCAGCTTAAAACTTACTGTGATGTTGATCGGGCGGGGTGCCCCGATACCGAAAGTCACTAACTGGATATTGTGTGTTTCTTGGCAATGCATTGATCTCTTGGAAGTCAAAAACAGCAGTGTGGTGTCAAGGTCTTCACAGAGAGGCGAGTATAGGTCAATGGCTTCAACTACATGTGAAATTCTCTGGCTGATGTACCTATTGAAGGACCTTCATATCTCACATAACAAACCTGCCTTGATGTACTGTGACAACCAGGTCGCTTTACATATTGCTGCAAACCCAGTCTTCCACGAAAGGTCCAAGCACATAGAAGCGGACTGTCACATTGTGAGGAATAGAGTTTTAGATGGTACAATTAAGACCTTCCATGTTAATTCAAGAAATCAATTGGCTGATATCTTTACTAAAGCTCTAGGTGTGGATAATTTTCTGAGGTTGCAAAAAAGGTTGGGAGTTATCAATATCTTTGCACAAACCATTCAATATCCCGAGTATCCATTCTTGAATCAAGAAGCAAGAGCTTTGCTCTTGAGGGGGAGTGTTAAAAGCAAGGAAGAATGCACTCAAGCTATTAATAAATACAAGACCGTAGATGGAGAACAGGCGCGTACTCAAGGAGCTGAAATACGAGGATTAGTCCGAACTATTAGAAATGATTGAATCAGTCCCTTATCATGAACATTTTATTCACATGCATGAAGGAGCTTTGCCACGTGGATAGGAGGATGACACGTGGATAGAAGGATGACATAAGCAAAATAACAGCTTGCACAAGTGGGACTGTTGTAACCATTTTTCCTCTTTTCACGGAATTAGTTACTTTAGTTTACTTCCACAGATTGTATATATAGATAGCTACAGTGTACATATCATTATTGTATTCTGATATTCATTCAAGAAAGTTCATTCATTCTATTTAGAGAGAGAGAGTTCCCAAATTCTTTATAGTGTTGTAATGGAAGGATTTGGAATTATTATCTCATAATTTTCGGAACTACTGTCTGTTTGAGACCTGGCAGGTGAGAAGAATGATACTATGGAATTGGAATAATGACATAATCTTGGAGGTGTTTCATTTGAATCAAATTAGCGTCACTTTGTTAGAGTTGTTGGTCTGGGAATAGTGTTGAAATGGAGACAGAGAAGTCGCCTGGATTTGTTTCATTCCATATCCGACCGCAACTACCAAACTCCGACTTGTCGATGGGAAAAATGAGTAGTCTACTAGTGATTGACTTCTTTCTTCACCGATTGTAGGACTACCAGGGTCCGAGTTGTTGGCAACAAATTCTGCAACCAAAAATTAAAAAATGTTAATAATTGCAATTATATAAGCCCTTTTGGTACTCATTTTCAGTTTTTAAATAACATTACATACATTTCCACACACCTTTTTCACTCACATGTATTTCAAAAATCTATAAACTACATTACTCAAACTCCTCTACCAAATGGGTACATAGTATTTAGTTACTAGAATTTTCTCATCTTGAATCAAAATTCTTTGAAACTTACTTGGATCAACTTGGCGCTTCCCCATATTGATATTGGACAAAAATTATGGGGAATTGACATAACTGAATTGGGAGAGAGAGAGATTGCATATCAAAATGGTGGGTTGGTATTCATAATTTATAAGAATTTGGAAGTTTCAGCGAAGATACTTTCTCATGGACTCTAGCGTTCCTATGGGCGACTGACTAGAACAAGGGTCAAGTTCACTTTATAGAAGAAATAAAAATAAGAAGAGGAAGTTTCCCTGCATTTGGTAGCTCTATTTGTGAGTCGAAAATTGTGACTTTTGCGTCTTTGGCTAATTTTCTTGCAGGGAGCATTCACATCTTGTTCTATTTATATCAGAGATTGACTGTAATATTTATGCCAGAGATTGACTCTCTTGCCGTGTTTCTTTGGGCGTGACTGAGGGTACTTTCCAGGAGAAACAAAAGAAAAGGAAGGTTTATCCTGCGCTGAACAGTTTTTTTTTTCGTCTACGAGATAACACAATTGATTCTTGAAGAACCTCAAAATAAGAAATTATTTTCTTGCGCGTCTTTCAGGTTTATTAGTCATCACTTCCAATTTTTCTATTAATATATTTGAACATTTGCCATCAAAAGTTGTTGGTACGTCGCTGGTGATGTAGATATTCTGTGGATGTCATTGGAACAGACGGTGAAAGTCGGGATAATATATGCAAAAATGCTAAATAATATATAGAGTATAAAGATTGGAATTACTATTCATGTTGTGGCGTAGTGGTAGGAGTTTTCATATCACATCACATGATTCTTGATAGAAATTGAGATGATATTATCTATTGTCACCACGTGCTGTGATGTGGACTCGATAGTATTGATGTAGATGTTCAACTCACCATTTCACCATGTTTATGCATGAACAATTTTATAGTGTGTTAGTTTTATTATAAACTAGTAGGGAAAAATTGACTCATATATATATATATATATATATTTTTTTTTTTTGATAAGCGAAAAATGAGAATAGTAGCTAAGACTTATAAGTAATAATCTTAAACTCATCTCAAAATAATGTGATTTCATTGTAATATATAATATATCTTTTGAAAGTAAAAAGTTTATATCTTGATATTTTGTATTTTTTGGCAAGGACACGTGCTGCATTTTACTTTCAATTATTATATATGGCAAGATAGAGATATGCATCAAAATGCAACACCCAAAAATTTTGGAGAATGTATAATTTTGATTAGAACACGAAAATGAATCTTCATCATTTCATATGAAATCGAACATTATTTTGCATTTTTGGAGAAGTTGATGAGCAATTTATACAAACTTTGTTTCCATTTTATCACGTAAGAACTATTAAACAACACAATAACAATTTATATTTTGATAATCTCTAAATTCATATATGGGAATCAACTATTACAGAATTTTTTCTCCTCAAAGCATATACTATTTTTTTTTCCCTTACAACAAAATTTTAAAGAAAAAAAAAAAAAAAAGTGAAAAACTGAGGAAGCTAAATGTATAGTAGATCTTAAACAATATGATATTATCATATTGCATATTTAACAACTATTAATTATCATATTCTTCACCTACTATATGATAATGCATATTTAGGTCTGTGGGGCCGAAGAATTTGTGGCCCTACCCACTTTACATTAGGGCCCAAGGTCTAAGCCGAGGAGAACTATTGCCGAGGACGCATAATGAAAGCCAAAAAAGGCCCAAGGATATGACCAAGGACGATCTTATGCTTAGCACCCCCTAGAACGCCTAAAGGAAAGGACGAGCTCGGTGTAGGAGCAGACCAAGTGAAAAAGCTGCCAATACAAAGAATAAAGAACTCTGCGTCCCGACAGTCCATGCCTTTCACCATGCTATTCAGCTTTTACAACCACTCCCAACCACTTCAGGTATGGGCTGATAGGACAAGTCTCAACCCCAGAAAGTGGAGCTTACACGTGGACACTAGAAGTGGGGTAAATGCTAGTATAAAAGAGGAGGAGAACTAATGGAGAAGCGGGGGGACGGGCCATGAAGTCTTAGAAGAGGAGAATAATAACATTAAGCTCCTCGGACGAGGTCTAAGACCGGAACCATTCATGTCGCCACCAGAACAAGGTCTCGATAAACTCGTTAGGTTCACCTTCATGCAAATTTCCATAGACACCATGGCTAACCGCTGTTTGGTGACCCAGGCCTAGCCTTTCAAGCCCACGTTCTACAAATGATATTGTTCGGGCCCTTAAATGTACGAACACTATATCTTTTTTGGGTCGCTACAAATTGTGTCCTTACAAGATCCAATTCATATTGTGGCGAACACCAAGCCTAAATACAATATTGGATCTACATATTTAACCGCTAATCATATTGCACTAAGCCAAAAAAAAAAAAAAAAAAAAAAAGGTTTAATCAGAGATCCAATTCATATTGTGGTGTACAATATGATAATAGTTGTCAAAATATGTCTAGTAAGAAGGAAAGATCTTAAATTATAATTATTACATATCAACAATTAATGCAATAAATTATAAATTATATTGCTGGAGTAATGCATTTTTGATTGTAGAATTGCCAAGGAAAGCATCCAAGTATATATATATATATATATATATATATAGTTAGGAACACTTGCTAAGAAGTTTGACCTATGCGAAAGTAAATAAAATTTTAGTGATCAAATTATAAGTAAAATAATATAAGAGAATTTGATTAGTAATACCAGCATCATCACCCAAAATGACTATAAACAACTACTTAGAATGAAAAATAGACAACCCAACATCCATTTATCACTTATTGTTCTAAAGAAAAGAAATTTATGGTAGCAGTTTCATGTTTAATAGTTTTGGTTCTGTAAGCAATGCTATCGAAATTGCTTTACTAACACAAAATATTGTTGCTATTATCTTGAAAATACTTCTCAATTTTCATATATTAATCTTCTCCATTCTAATGATTTAAAGAACTTCTAGAACTTGTAAAAGCTTATGTACATGAATATAAGAAAAGCTACAAAAGAATAGGGTTGTAAACGAGCCAAGCTTTGCCGAGTAGTGTGTGTTTGAGCTTGGCTCGTCAATAAAATCAAATGCTCAAGCTTGGCTTGAGCTTGAGACAAGCCTAAAAACGATGTTTAAACTTGAGTTTGTGAGAATGCCAAAAAGCTTGAGCTCGGCTTGGCATGATTAATTAGTCAAGCCAAGCTCGAGCTTAATATCAAGCTTAAACTCGAGCTCAAGTCAAGTTTTTTAGCTTGGGATCCAAAAATATTACATCATCAAATGCTTATATCACCAGAAATCAAGTAAACAAATATACATACACACACACACACACACATATATATATAATATACTCATTTTATCATGCTTCTTACACCCGTGATTAGAATTTGTTCAAATTACAACTTTACAAAATTAAATCCATCCATCATCATTTATTGTCTATAGCTTGAGTAACTGTTCAAAATACAATTTTTATATCCACATTTGTCATTCGTACAACTATAATCTTCACAAATCTAAATAAATTAATATTCCAAAACATATGTGTAATGTCATAATAATAAGTTTATTTAGTAAACATATATCAAGCTATAAACGAGGTTAAGCTCGGCATGTTTTGTATCAAGCCCTATTGTTCACTAGTTTGTTTACGAACAATTTTTTTTGCTTGAGCTCGGCTTGTTTATCAAACAAGCCTAAAACTAAGGCTCAAGCTTGGCTTATTTGTAAACAAATGAACATGAACGAGCTTTTTATCGAGCCGAGCCCGAGTTGTTCATAAACAGCTTGGTTCGTTTACAGCCCTAAGAAATATGCATTACACTGAGTAGGCTAATCATTTTATAAAATAAAACAGCATGGCCAGTTGCTTTATCGTTTTATTTATCTATTATATTTCTTATGTTATTTCTATCATATTTTTTGTATATTTAAGGGGTATCATGGAGTAAAGAGCAACATATCATAGCCAAATTGAACTCAAAATAAGAAATAAGTTTAAACTAAATAAGGTAAGATGATTTAGTTCATGTAGAAGGGTACAAAATCATTCCACTTTTTTTTTTTTTTTTTTAATATAAATATAAAGAACATATTGAACTAAGAATGAGAGATAAATTTATGGTATTTTATCCTTGAGATAAGTTTAAGCTAATTATGGTAATAAGATTTAAATCGTGTTGGACTATACAAAATCATTCTATTTTGTTTTAATATATGAGATGGGTTTAAGTTATATTTGGTGTAATTTTGCAAATATTTCACATTTTTTACACTGTAGATTTGTATGAAATCTAACGGTTAAAAAAACATATTGTCCACCTCAACCATCCTAATATACATAGAATCTTTTATGTTTCTCTCTCTTATTTATTAGAAAGAACTTTGAAGAGTGTTTACTGTCAACTTCTTCTTTCACAAAACCAATTAACCAAATCTCCTAAACGAAAAAAAAAAAAAAAAAAAAAAAAAAAAAAAAAAAAAAAAAACATCACTCGGACATACATGCTAATAACTCAAGTTACACCTAGTATAATTCTAAACAATGTTACACCACCCAATAACTTATTATTGAATTCATATTTTGAAAATTCAACCGTTGAATTACATATACTATATGTTCTTAACATATATGCCAATTTTCATGCCAATCGAAGATAATTTATTATTCGATCTATAAACTCATCTTTTATATATTATTTTAAACTACAAAAATTTGAATTTGAATTATTAATTGATGATATGACCATTGATCATTAATCATCTTTAAATTTTGTAAGCATGGAGAATATATGAAAAAAAAATGTAATCCAGTAGTGGATTTATAAAAATTCACATTTAATTAAAAAATATTGGGTAATGTAACATTAATTAAAGTTACACCAAGTGTAACTTGAACCCAACCCTATATATATATATATATATATATATTGGCTAGCATGATTTGAATTAGGTTGCAAGATTTCCTAAGAATGGGATCACATCAAGGTATATGCTTCAATTGAGAGAATTTTTTAATTCCAAAGTAACGGATATTAACATTACCATGGAAAATATAAAGCAATACTACATGCACGTCAATAGTCATAAAATGGATACAATAGTTAAACAATGTAAATGTCCTAGAGTTGATAAGTGGGATTCAACTTTTATAATATACTAGTCACTAACCCACGCGATACGTAAAAAAGTCTTATCTAAATGTAATATATATAATTTTTGTCATACCAAAATGAAAACAATACAATTTATCTCAGAAATTCAAAAGGTAAGTTTATGAAAATATTCATTTTTAATAAAAGTTATTTATAACATTTTGTCTATCATTAAAAAAAGTATGTAGAATTTGGAAATTATTTTTTTAGTTTTAAACGAACTTTCTTGAACCCAATTTTTTCTACCCTACAATCCAAAACACTGGAAAATGTATCTCAAAAATTAATAAAATTCAATAAACTACAATTCAAAAGTTTTTTAAAAAATGAAAAAAAATCAAACTCACATCAAAATCAAACTTTTTTTCCTGTATATGTAAAACATATGAAATATGATATGATCAAGCCAAATATTTAATGCATAATCAAATTCAAAATATTTAATAGGCTTTAAAGCCATGCAATAGAAATTGGTGGTTGATCCCAATCAAGAGTATTGGTTGTAGCTTTATACATGATAATTGTAAAGGGGAAAAAATAGAGGAAATTTTTTTTAATAAAGTATTTTGAAAATACTATCATAATCTAACCTAACTTGTGAATAATAAATAGATAAATAAATAATTTTATTTATCTAAAAGATAATAAAAAACTACTAAATGGATTTAACTATAAGTCTATAAACATTATTTCTAATGATAGGCCAAAAACAAATGGACCCCTTGTGATGAATTAATTGATTAATTAGCCAAGTTTATTAATTAACCAAATTAACATACAAATGCGTGGTAGCACAAACAAATCACCAATAAACTAATTATGTAGCGGAAAATGAATAACACGGTGATTTGTTTATGAATGGGGAAAACCTAAAGGCAAAAACCCCACCGGTGATTTTCAGGTCACCACTCCCGAAACTTCAATATTATCACAACAAGCGATTACAAGTAAAGGAATCCCATGTATCTTACCAACCTACAGTTGAACCCTTATCCCAATACCTAATTGGACTTGTTCTGTAGTGACAGTTTCCCCTTTCGATGCACAGCTCCCAAGTATGTGACTAACCAATTGCACGGATCCCAAGATGCGACTTCAATCACCAACTAAGAAGGTTGTTGAATGCAAAGTTCTTGAGTTAATCCACACGATGAAGATCAAGAAGATGTTTGGTCACAAAATCCTACGGTGCACATACACAGCAATTTCTTCAAGAGAAAGAGATGAACTAGGACAAGAACTTCTTCTCCAAATACAATTTGCTTGAACAAAGTTTGCTCAATGCTTGTGCAACTTGTGAACTCTTTGATGACCATTAAAAAAATCCTTTTTTATATTTAGGGTTAGGAGAAAAGAAGGCCTAAAGACACATTCATGGATTCCAAGAAAAACAGAACATAATTTTTGTTTCTTTAAACCTCGACAGATAGAAGCAGTCAAGTATCTATCGAGCTAGCTGTCGAGCCACGGGGCTGAAACAGCTTCTTAAACCTTGACACATGCTAGCTGTCGAGCTTTAGTAACTCTACGCTTTCAGCTTGTTTTCTTGGATAGACTTGAAGGCTTCAACACTTGATCTTGAAACATGGTTTCTTTAAGTATTTAAACACATCCTAAATCTGCCCAAATACAAGTAAAATGCGTTTTGTCAAAGGATAAGCCAATTACATAAAATAGTGACATATGTTCCTAACAAGTGAATCACATATGTCCTAACACCTAAGCAGCCAATTACTCTCTTGCACTAAAATTGAAAGATGCTAAAATAGCCCTAGCAAGTATTTAGACCCCTTAATAGAATTTTACAGTTTCAACACTTTTAATGTAAAATTACAAATTAGTACAGAAAATATGTTTAGTGAAGTTTCATATTGCAAGCATGTACTATAAACCCTCTAAGCCTATAAATCCCTATGTAATTAATTGAGCCCTCCAAGCTCCAGTTAGCAATCGACTTCCCAAAGTCTTTTCTCCACCTATCTTACTAGAGTCATCACTGTTGAACTACCAAATAAAAGCCACCAATAGATTTGGATTTAAGATCAGCACCAATAATTTCCAAACCAATCAACTCTCTAACACTCAAAAACGGTGTAAGAAGTGATGGTACAAATCTCCTCTCAATGATATGTAAGATTGGAAAGGAAGAAGAAAAGGCAACTATGAGCAAGGGAACCAATCTCGTACCATATCGATCGGTACGGCCGGCATTTATTGTACTAGTGCCTTGGCCAGATCAGAAACACCGACATTTCGTGCCGATTCAAATACCAAGCATACCGGGTAGGGGTGGCAATTCGTGTTCACGTGTCAGGTTCGTGTCGTGTTGACTCATGAGTATTTGACTATATAGGTCAACCCTAACCCGACATGTTTATTAAACCGGTCAGGATTCCTCAACCCTAACACAACCCATTTATTAAACGATTAGTCATGTCAACCTGTTTATCAGATTTTATAAAAAAAATATAAAAAAAATTTAGTATTAACCAAATTGATATGAATTATGAAAAACCAAAAAAATAAATATTTTAAATATAAAATTAAGAACTAACGAAAGTAATCGCATCACAAATAATCATTCAAAACTAAAACATGTCTTAATATCATAAATAATCAATCATAACATGTCAAAGAAAATAAACCACAACAACTAATAAGTTTATATACCTAGGATTTGATGGGTATATTGGTAAAATGTCATTTAATTAAACGGGTCAAACATGTTAAACGAGTCAAACAGGTTAAACGGGTTTTATGTGATTGACACTAACCCAACCCATTTATTAAACGGGTTAGTTGTGTCAATCTAAATATGACACAAACCCATTAAGCCTCAACCCATAACCTACTAATTTCGTGTTGTGTTATGTCGAGTTCGCGAGTCATATCCAATTTTGCCACCTCTAATACTAGGTCCGTTTTGGCCATTTTGGGGTAAGTACTGAATTCTAGCCAGTTAGTGGATACCAAACCGGTACCTCTTTTCACGTCACACTAAACTTCTATCTCTCTTTGCCTCCTTCTCCTTTTCCTTCTCCTTCTCCTTCTCACACCGATGACGACGAAATACCGATTGCTAGTAAGGAGAGGCGTTGGTGATTCATACATTGAAAATTGGGTTGAAGTTAAGAAAAAAAGATACTGGAGTAATGCTAAAAGAGTTAGACTAGAGTGATAATGAGAGAGAGAGAGAGAGAGAGAGAGAGAGAGAGAGAGAGAGAGATCTGTAACTAATATGGAAGAAATGAAGTAAAAGAGTAAAGAGCAAAGACAAAATAAATTTGAAAGAGGAAGAGATAACGTGTGGTTGTAAAGAGATAGCGTGTGAAGCTATGATATGTTGGAACTTGGAAATAGGAATGATAGGTTGGCAGGTAACTAGCTTTAGGCGAGCAACAAGAGAAAAAAGAAATGAAAGAATAAAATAAATGTGGGGACTAAGAAAGTGAAAACTAGAATAAGAAAAGTGTTGAGCTTTTTTCTTCTTTTTCTATAAGAGGCAAAGAATTGGCTTGGGCTAATATTATGCATGGTATGGAAAGAAATAAACAGGAAATTACCGCTATATATATATTGATGAACTAGAAATTTTATTAAGAGAAAGAAAACAAACTACAAGGCCCTACTGGACTCCTCCAAAATAATGGAAGAGAAATAAGCAGGACTATTACCAATATCAAAAAGGCCAAAAAAATTACAAGCTAGAGATCATTTTCTAAAGAGTGGGCTGTTGCATTACACAACCTAGGTGCTCACTTCACAAAAAACTTATCAAAAACAGTCAACATATTCCTCAAATCAGAGAACAAGGACCCGATCCTCCAAGGAGGAGGGGGAAGGGGGAGGGGGGCCTGGCCAAATCATTGAGAAGCTGCACACAAGATTGGCAATCCGACTCCACAATGATGCACTCATTACCCATGGAAGGAGCTAAAGAGAGGGCCCATTTAATGGCCTTTGCTTCTGCCCGGAGAGGGAGGGCGGTGTTCACTTTCTTAGTACCGGTGAATACCAACTCCCTTCTCTGGTCTCTCGCCACCACAGCTATAAAAGAGAAGTGGGGCCCCACAGCAACATCAACATTAATTTTAAATGACAAACTTGGAGGAGGGATCAAAGTCCGAGCAAAATGAAGGAACTTGCTGTCTTGGGGTAGAAGCATTGGAGATTTTGTGCTCAAAGAAGAGACAAGAAATTTTAGTAGAAACCCTATGAATATTTAGAGTGTTGTCTGCAAATAGGGATTGATTTCTCTGCTTCCAAACCATGTCATAGAGAAGGGCTCCATACAACCAAAAGTCTTCTTTCCGACCTAAACACCGATTATCCATAAAAGGGGGAGACAAGAGGAAGCTAGCAAAATCTGATGTGGTCTTAGCCCATGAAATTGTTCACAGCTGCAAATATATAGGGAAGAAGAAAGGTTTCCTTGGAATCAAGCTTGATTTCCAAAAGGCCTACGACAGAATGGAATGGAATTTTTTTTACTATAGTCTTAAAAGCTTTTGGTTTCGATAGCAGCTTTATAAATCTCATCCATCAATGCCTCTCAACTGTTGAGTTCACTCTACTTTTAAATGAAGGTCATAGACCAAGTTTCTCTCCCTCTAGAGGGCTTAGGCAGGGGGGGCCCCTATCTCCATACTTATTTATTTTGGGTAATGAGGTTCTCAAGGTTGATAAACAGGGAAGTGTCTCAAAAGAACCTAGTTGGGGTTAAAGTTTTCAATACCGCCCCCCCCCCCATCTCTAAGCTCTGCTATGCTGATGACATTTTACTATTTTGCGAAGCTAAGTCCTCCAAGCTAGCCATTCTTAGAAATTGCTTGGAGACATTCTATTCTTGGTTAGGCCAAACTATTAGTGTGGAAAAATCTAGTTGCTTTCCTTCCAAAGGTGTGAGCCCTCAATTTATGAATCAAGTTAGGTGTTGTTGGGGTCTCAATACACTTCTACAAAGTACAACCTATCTAGGTGTTCCTCTCTTCCTATCAAAGTGCAAAACCCAAGATTTCAAATTTGTTAAAGAAAGATTGGATAGTAAGCTTAATAGGTGGAAAAGTAAAAATCTGTCTTGGTTTCGTAGAGCAACTTTGATTAGATTGGTGGCCCAAGCCATCTCGGCTTATTCTATGTCGGCTATACTATTCCCTAAAGGTCTATGTGATCAATTAGATGCTTCACTGTGCAGATTTTGGTGGAGCCCCAAATCAAAGGCGGGTTCGTACTGGACTCCGATGTCTTGGTCTTCTCTTTGTTGGCCACAAAAGGAGAGTGCCTTGTGATTCAGAAAATTCTAGGATTTCAACCAAGCTCTCCTATCCAAACTTGGCTGGTGGATTCTACCTGGAAAGGATTGTCTCTATATTAAGGTTTTGAGGGCAAAATACAAGATTCGGGACAATTAGTTGTCTCACCATTCTTCTAGCAATGCTTTCCCTTTTTGGAAGAGCGTGATGGTAATAAAACACCTTATCGCAAAGGCAACTTGCCTTTTAGTAGGCAATGGGGATTCCATCAAAACATGGTTAGACCATCCCCGATCTCCTAAGCTAAACCCTACCTTTAAAGTTAATGTTAATCCGGACATTGCTTTGGTGGTTTTTCAACTCCTTACTCCAGACTCAAGTAGCTGGGATATTTCAAAGCTGAGATTGTTGTATGAGGAGCATGTGGTTGATCTAATCCATAAAATTCCCATTCCTAGTTACCCCATGGAAGATAGTTGGTCTTGGACGGCAATAAACTCCAGGCATTTTTTTTTTTTTCCTGTCAAGTTAGCTTATTGGCTTTGTAGGGAAGGCTCTCCTCCCTCGAACCTCGACTATATTAGGGGTCAGACTTGGAAATCCAAAATTCATGAGCGCCTCAAGATGCATATATGGAGAATTGCTGCCAATATCTTGCCTACTAAAGAGGTAATTAGTATGTTCATTGAGAATGTGGATAGGAGCTGTCCTTATATAGCAATAATCCCAAAACGGCACACCAATATCATGCAATACCGAAATATATCGTTTTCTTGACCAAACCAAAATGGCTTCTGGTACGAAATTGACTCCCTTGACTATGAGTTTCTCTCTAAAGGAGTGGGTAGCTCTCTCTCACACAAAAAGGGTTAGGGTGAACAAAATGCTCTCACTTTTTTTTATAAGCTTAGCTCACTCATTTCTTGTTCACACATGCATAGGGTGTGAGTCTTGACTTATATGATGTGGGCACAAAAACAGATAAGAATAAGAACAGAGCATCTTGCTAGCAGATATTTCGTGACCTTGTTGTAGGCTGTTTAGTCGCAAGAAGGTTGTGACTCACCTAATTAGCAGCTTCTCTGGATCTTCTACCGTGTGTCATTTGTGGGCAATTCAAGTCACCTAAGGCCACAAGATGACTTTGAATGCAGATTTGACAAAATACAAAGGGACTCAAGTACTTTCGACCCCAAATACAATAAAGCCCAGAAAGATACAATAAAATGAGAGAATAAATACAAATAAATTTGGCACGGAATTGAACCAACAAACATATGGATTTTACAAAAATATTTGCAAACAAAAACAATTAAGGAAAAACTGCACAACATCCAAAAATAATGAAACTTACCAGTATGGAAATATCACAAGGAATTACTCCACGATTTAGGAGCCTACATTTTTTCCACTTAGGGTCCATTTGGTTTGGAGGATGGAAAGTGGGAGGATAGAAAATAGAGAGGGGATGGAAAAGTGGGAGGATATAAGAGATTTTAGTTTTCCTCATTTGTGTTTGGTTGGAAGGGTGGCAAAGTGGATGGATGAAAAAAATTTTGTTTGATTAAGAAGAAAATATGGGGGGGGGGGTGATAGAGAGCTTGTGTAAATTTTTTTATATGCCCTTTGTTGAGGTCCAAAATGTGACGAGGAAGTCCAGCCCATGAAGACAAGGAAAAAGGTCGTGGGCCTTAACAAGTGAAAGGCTAGTTTGTAAAGATAAGAAAGGCCATGAAGGCCCAAAGGCCCAACGAGTGAAGAAAATCAAAGAAGTATGGAAAGGAAGAGAACTCAAGCTTAGGCTACAGATGGGTCCTCCCACCTTAGGAAGTGGGTCCCTTGGAAAAAATCTAAAAATGCTGAGTAGGACATGGACAATCTAGAGGATGGTATGGGAACGAGCAATGCATATTTTGAAAAAGGGGAAAAGGGGAAGAAGCTGTTGGAAGTCCCACAAAGTCAAGCTCCTATGAGGCAGAAAGAAATGATAGGGACAAGTGATGGCTTCAGGATCAAGATCCGGTGAAGGAACCGAGGGACCTCGGGTAAGATAAAGGACATGGAGTAAGAAGAAGGATGGTTAGAAGCTTTCCAAGTCCATCCACCGGAAGGAGGAATCCATCCCACTTCTGGGAAAAAGGCCAACCAATAGAAGTTAGCATCAAGGTCCCAAGACCTTCAAAATGTCCTTTTAAAGCCATGGAAGAAGATCATGGAATATTGATCTTAGAGGAGAATCTTGATTTTTCTTAAGGAAGGAGCTTCTATGATTAGAAAGTCAGTGAATGAACTTTCAAGTACGAGTTTCCGAAAGAGCAAAATAAGAAGAAATAAGGAAAGGACCAGCCACCAACATTTCGGATAAAGGAGATTGGCTCTGGTACCCAGAAAGCAAAGGGAGAGAATAGTAATTTGAAAGCCCTCCAAGAGTAGTATATAAAGGGAGAAGTAAGGAAGACAAGGGGGACATCATTATACGTAGAAGAGACCAAGAATATATAAGAAGAGAGTTTTAAGCTTTAAGTTGGGTTCATTGAGTAAAGAGAGGCATTGTAAAAGGTCCTGTAGCAAAATATTCGAGGAGCCACTCGGATTCAAGGGCCTCAAATTTCACAAGTCTTAAGAACCCAAAGGGGATACCCTCGCAGGGTGGGATCAAATGTACTCTAACACTTGACTTAATCAAATATAACTTTCTTGAAGCATTCATAATCATTATTGCTCATTTTTATGTTGTGTACTTGTTGTTTCTTCCTTTTATTCAGCCAATACATATATATTTTGTAGAGTTCATTTGTCTTATGTATAGCTTGGTTCGTATAACGGTCCAAATAGACTCATGTAAGCCAAGCCCAATTCACCTAGTATCAATCCAACCTCTTTTTCAATGACCCAAGGTCCCACACCTGAGACCAAGGTAAGAATCTTCGTATGCTATCAACAAAAGATGGCATCAAACCAAGATAATAGTTCCATTAACGTCTGACAAGCAGGGGCGGAGCCAGAGGGGGGCGAGAGGGGGCACTTGCCCCCTCTGACTCCTAAAATTTTATTGTCCATGTAATCTTAAGTACTCACTAGCGTAGAGAAAAAACAGAAAAAGGACTCCCACTGGGTTGAAACTTTAAAGTGACTCTGATAGAAAAAAGAAAGTAAAAAATAGTTTTCTCAAACGTCATGTCACCTTTTCACTTATTTCACAGTTCTTGTATATGTAGCTTTTGTCTTGCTGCACGTTTGACACCTATTCCACACTTGTTTTCTTTTTTCTTTTCTAAAATTATTTTTACCATTTTTACTATTAATGATATTTTTCATAGTATTTTATTGTTAAGTGATGTTAGAAATATTACTAATTTTTCTACTTATATCTTACAAATTGGTACGTCACCAACCACAAAAAATAATTCTAAACATCTATTTATTATATTGTTTTTCACAGTATTTTATTGTTGAGTGATGCTAAAGATGTTACAAATTTAATTATTTATATCTTATAAATTGGCACGTCATCAATCTCAAAAAATAATTCTAAACACCTATTCATTATATTGTTTAAGTAACACTAATCACATTTTTACCACATCAATTTATAAACTTTTTGTTGTAAATTTTGTAGTAAGTAGTAACTATGAATTGGTTATTTTCGTTTATTTATTTTAATGATATGAAATATATTTATTTTTTTTATAATTGTTTATTTATTTTGTTATTATTATCGATTAATATTTTTTAGATTAATTTCACTTTAAATATTGTCTTTCAATTTTGCCCCCTCTAAACCAAAATTCTGGCTCCGCCACTGCTGACAAGTTAAACAAGGGCCTTGAATAGTTGAATTTCCTTCACGACTAATATCCCTGGCCTAGAATTAAAACTTCTTAGCGTGATGAATAACATGATTCCCATTTTCCATGTTTATGGAAGATTCAAAGAGTAATATATGTTACATATATACCACAAATATTTTTTTACAATATCTTTCACAATAGATAAGTTGATAAGTTTTTATTGATTCTTATTTTGGTACATCATTTATATCACTTTATTTTCTATTATTAATAAATTGTCATTATTGTGAAATATATTGTGAAAATGACAAAAGTTTAGCTATAAAATTGGTTGTAGCCCTTACTCAATATCTTTTTATTGAAGGTGAATCTTGACAAATCCACCTTTGGATTACACCTTCTATTTATATCCTCCATGTATGTGAAATTTCTAAAAAATTAAAGGTCAATAGTTATGTCATTAATAAATTGTTTAAATTGCAAGTTTTTGTAGTGTAAAATTATGAATAAAATATAAGCTTATAGATTATATAGAAAATAGTATTCGATTGATACAGAATTTTACATGTGTATTATGAGCATAAAAAACATATAATTTAATGGTTAAATTTTCAAAATATGTAATAATATTTATTTTATTGAATAATGTTGTAGTTTTACGCTACAACTAATTTTATAGCTAAATTTTGTTTAAGTGAAAATTTATGTCAAAAAGACTTATTTTTATTTGAGTGAAAATTTATGCCAGAAAGACTTATTTTTATTTTAGAAACACGTTAGAAAGACTTAATTGTGATAAAGTGTGACACCCAATTGGAGGATTGTATTGCGGAAACTTCAAGCAAGACTGCAGGAGGGACCTCTACTTTTATTGACTACTACCGACACTGAATAGTTGGTCTAGTGACACTTATTGCTGCACCATTGATCGGGGCCATTGACATTATGTCTCTTTAGGAACCTATTGGGACCCAATATAACTAATACAAATTTTCTAAAACGTGCTTATAGAGAGCCCTCTCCCACAGTAGGAGTCTTTTTCTCTCTCGTGTAAGGGTCATCTCTCATAGTCACTGACTGTGGGTCTTTCTTTTGACTTCTTTGGTTTCACCGGCCAGAGTATGGTCAATCTATAAACTCATATAATGGAACAAGCAGTGCTGGATGGGTTGCAAAATCTGCAACTCACCAAGGAGGAAGAAGATAGCATACAGATTTCAAGCCACAGTAGGAACGAACTATTGGAGGAATGCCATCTGAGTCTTTTTGGCAAGCTTTTATCAGATCGGCAGCAAAATCAACGTGCTTTGAAAAGCACTCTAAGATCAGTTTGGAGAATGGGGTCAGATTTGAGGATTGTGGAAGTAGGAAATGACATCCTCCAGTTCAAGTTTTGTTCAAAGCATCAGTTGGAATGGGTGGAGAAGAATGGTCCATGGCGTAAAGGACTAACAGCTGCAAACATTATTTTCTCACACACACCATTTTGGGTTCAGGTGTGGGGAGTGCCTTTTGAGTTAATGACAGAGGAAACTGGAAGAGACATTGGGAATAGCATGGGAAATTTTGTTGAAATGGATAAAAGATCATGGCAAACGGATCAAGCAAAGTTTATGAGAGTTAGAGTTGAACTACCAATAGACAAGCCACTCCGTCGAGGTGGATACTTGATGGATATGGAAGGAGACAAAACATGGGTCACATTCAAGTATGAGAGACTCCCAACAATTTGCTTTCTTTGTGGAAAAATAGGCCATGATAAGAGGCACTGTAACAGCACCGTGGACGGTCATCAAACGGAGTGTCAATATGGCGATTGGATTAGGGCCAATGGGAATTACAAAGGAAGCAATGAGAGGATGAAGACCAGGAAAGACGAAGGAAACCAGTCAAGTGGTGATGGTGGAAAATCAAGCTCTCAACCGGCAACGGAGGGGACAAAAAATCTGGTGAGGAATGACGATGGAGGCGGAAGCAAAAGATCTGATAGTGACAGAAGGGAAGAAAAATCTGAAAATTGGGGAGCTCTAGGTGATGGTATGGTGTCAGGAAGGCAGGCAGCTAGTCATCCTAGAGGATGGGACAGCACTGAGAATGGAACACCAACCATAGAAAAAGAAGAACAGGTACGTGCCTCACCAAAAGTTTTAAATTTTGAACTAGCTAAAGGAAAAGAAAAAGTTTGTACTGATGTAAACTCGGTAGTGGGCTCACAGTTAGTGGGCTTAAGGGAAGAGCATGAGGTTACCAGCCCTTTAAAGCCCAAGCAAAGCACAAAGGCTGAGAGTGAAATGGGCTACCTTGATATGGGTCAGTGCAAAGAAAAAAAAACCAAAACAAAGGGGAGGTTAAAGAAATTAGCAAGGGAAAGAGGCCCACCAGGAGATGAAGTAATGTTGGACCGTGGAGAAATTGGACTTAAGCGTAAAGGTAAGTTAGAAAATTTAGAAGGAGAGGAAACCAGAAAACTTAAAAAGAAATGTGTTGAAGTCATTACCAGTGATACTCTGGTATCTGCAGAAATGGTGGAGGCTGAGAGACAGCCCCGCCGAGAGCCATGATTGCCCTTTGCTGGAATTGCCGGGGGCTTGGGAACCCCCAGTCAGTTAGAGTGTTGCGCGAATGTGTGTGGCATTGGGATCCCAAGGTAGTCTTTTTATCGGAGAGAAAGAAGAATATTGCAGGAATGAAGAGGGTGAAAGTGAAACTTGATTTTGTGAATGGTTTTTATGTCCAATGGGAAGGAAAGGGAGGGGGCTTAGCAATGCTCTGGAGGAAGGAGATCAATCTGGAGATCAAAAGTTATTCTAAGCACCATATTGATGCTGTGATTACTGAAGAAGCAACGGGTTTTAAATGAAGGATAACTGGGTTTTATGGACACCCAAAGACCCATTGTAGAAAGGAATCATGGAGTTTCCTAAACACGCTAAACCAACAGTATCGTCTGCCGTGGTTATGTCTTGGCAATTTCAACGAAATCTTGTCGAGAGAAGAAAAGTTGGGTGGAGCGCCGAGACCACAGCAACAAATGGATGCCTTTCGAAATGTGGTTAACAGATGTGGTTTCAAGGACATGGGATATAGCGGGCCAAAGTATACCTGGTGCAATCAACAGGAAGGGGAAGATAGAATGTATTTAAGGTTAGACAGAGCTTTTGCTACAATGGATTGGTTGGAACACTTCCGAGACATTAAGGTAAGGCATTTGGTAGATGCAACATCTGACCATTGTCCCCTGTTACTTGCTGAATCATGGGTCTTGCAGCAGCGAGGTAAGCGTAGATTCCACTTTGAAGCAATGTGGACTAGACGGGCGGATTATAAGGATATAATTGAGCAAGTCTGGAATGAAGGTACAGGTCTGAATAATCCGGGGGCTCATCACTGGGCTGAGGCAATGTGCTGATGCTCTGTCCAAATGGACCAATTCTGTGTTTGGCCAAATACCAAAGAAGGTTTAGGAAAAAAAGAAAGTGTTAAGTGCCCTGACCAAGGATGATATTGACAGACAGAATGGAGTTGAAATTAATAGAGTTAGAAGGGAGATTAATGAGCTATTGGATGAGGAGGAAATGTGGTGGCAACAAAGATCTAGGGTGCAGTGGTTAGGTGAGGGAGATTGCAACACAAAATATTTCCATCATCGAGCATCAGAACGAAGGAAAAAGAACACAATCAATGGCTTATGGAATGAAGAAGGGGTCTGGTGTGGCAGTAAAGAAAATATTGCCAATGCAGCAGTTGCATATTTTGAAGGAATATATACAACCACACACCCAACCCGAGTTGAAGAAGTAACGAACCTGCTCCCTCACAAAGTTACTGTGGAGATGATTGCTGATCTAACTCGGGATTTCACCATGGAGGAGGTCAGATTAGCTCTTAGCCAAATGCACCCAACAAAAGTGCCTGGTCCGGACGATATGTCTGCTGTCTTTTATCAAAAATACTAGTCGCCAACCTGTGCTATGCACAGGAACCTACCTATTTATGTGGTAAACTAAATTGATTTTATAAAATTTTAAATTGATTAAGAAACTACATTATTGCATTAATTGCTCTTGTATAACTTCAATTTATGTTACAATTTGATAAAGAAGTCATTGTTTGAACGTGCAATAACTTACGAAAAATATTAAAGAATAGTTCATGACTATAAACTTATAACTATTGAAAAGAATCAAAAGATTAAGAGCTTAAAAATTATAAAAATATATATGTGTGTGTGACTACACAACAGAGAAATATAAAAGAAAAATTTGTTACACACAAAATAATAATTCATGGTTATAATTATTGACATTTTCCAGATAGTTTTGGATATTACAAAAATATAACTCAAAAAGTCGAGATGTTAAAACTTCCAAAAGGCCAAAAATATTAAGGAATCATAAGATTTACATCCTATAAATTATTGAAACAAAACTATATATATATATATATATATGATTTTATAATAGAGAAATATAAAAGAAAAATTGATTACCTTCAAAAGAATAATACATGGTATAGTTGTTGAAATCACTAAACATGTTCAAATATTGCAAAAACTAACACAAAATATATGACTATTCAAAAGAGAAAAATAAGAAGAAGAAAAAAGTACATGAACCTATAAAGTAATAAGTTTTAAATTTTAATGGGTCTAAACTTTAAACAATGAAAAAAAATCACATGTTAGGTTGTGTTCCTAGCAACCTTGAAAGTAAAAGTAAAGGGGAAAAAAAAAAACCACGAAATACCATCAGCCAATAAGTTTTAATGGGTTTAAACTACAAACAATAAACAAAAATAATCATAAACAATCATAGGTGTAGGGTTTGGTTACCAAGATCGATGGTCAGAAAAACACAACATTTCAACATTGATTTAGGGTTATGCGAAAGGCAACATAAATAACAGAAAAATTGTTTTTATGTTGTCTCGCTATGCCAACCATCTAAATATATTAATTCCAAAAAAATTAAATAAAATAATTCCTAGAATTATATGAGATAATTAAGAAGAACATCAAGCCCTTGTGTGGATGTTATTTGTGGACGGCTGTCCATCACCGCAATTCATAGACTTTGTTGTTAATAAGACAATCGAGTTCAAAACTAAAAGCAATTAGGTGGCCTTTATACTACAGGATTTGTTCTCGTTGAAGAATCAACTTGCTTCCTACTATGGCTTCAATTTGATATGTGTGTTTTCTTTGTGAAAATTTGAGTGAGTATGAAGGGTTTCGACTTTGCGTAAGTTTATATTTGTGAAAATTTTTGTTATAGAATTTTAGTTGAAATAGAATTTTCAAGCTTTTGAAACATATATCTAATAAAATTTTATTTAAACTAAACTATTGTAATACTTGATAAGATATAAAACCAAAAATAAAAAGAATCTAAAAGAAAAAGAAAATAGTGATGACGTGGAAAATTGTGGGAGCTCCAAAGGCTATTTTCAAGCTTTTGAAACATATATCTAATAGAATTTTATTTAAACTAAACTATTGTAATACTTGATAAGATATAAAACCAAAAATAAAAAGAATCTAAAAGAAAAAGAAAATAGTGATGACGTGGAAAATTGTGGGAGCTCCAAAGGCTATTTTCAAGCTTTTGAAACATATATCTAATAGAATTTTATTTAAACTAAACTATTGTAATACTTGATAAGATATAAAACGAAAAATAAAAAGAATCTAAAATAAAAAGAAAAAGAAAAAGAAAATAGTGATGACGTGGAAAATTGAACAAAAATTAAAAAAAAAATCTAAAATAAAAAGAAAATAGTGATGACGTGGAAAATTATGGGAGCTCCAAAGGTTTCGGTTTTATATATATATATATATATATATATATATATATATATATATAGATTAGCCACAAACCTGCGCGTTGCGCATGATAATTATTTTTATGATAGTTTTATTAAATTTTTTTATACAATTTAAACTAATTTAATAAAGAGTAATGTATTTTGTAATTATATTTTTATTCATTATAAGAATAATCATAAATGTAATATAGAAACAATCATAAATCATAAATTTAATAATTTTGTCGTACTAAAATGAAAAAAAATACAATTTTTCTCAAAAATTCAAAAGGCAATTTAACGAAAATATTTATTTTTTAATAAAAGTTATTTATAACATTTTGTGAATCATTAAAAAGAAAATAAAATTTAGAAATTATTCTTTTAGTTTTAAACAAACTTTCTCAAACTTATTTTTTCTGCCTACAATCCAAAACACTGAAAAAGTAACTAAAAAAATTAATAAAACTTAACTATGATTAATTGGACCAATTAGGAAAAAAATTGTTATTTATAATCTACTAAGGTTATTTTCTTTGCGGAAATTGTAATTTCGTCCACCCAAAACATATTATCAAATAATCAATTATTAGTAAAATCTAAGAAATAAATTTCTATATATGCATTGTTATAAAATAATAATAATAATAATTAAAGTAAAATTGCAAAAGATAAAATTTGTCTCTCATCCAATAACTTTTGTTTAGCCAACCTTTGCTTTTCTCTAAATAAATTGCATTATAGAGTACTTTGTCTACCACAAAGGATTAAAAAATAAACAAAAATGATTAAAGTCTCATAGTTTAACATCTAAATTGAGCACTATAAAAATCATGCTATCAAATTACAGTAGCTACCAAATTAAATTATCCAAATCATGCTATGTATTAGAATAATATTATATTTTTATATTTAATCCTTTATAATGTAATAGGATAACATTTAACAATCAAAGAGAGAGAGAGAGAGAGAGAGAGAGAGAGAGAGAGAGAGAGAGAGAGAGAACTGAATCGCATTAACCTAAAGTAGATTAAAGAATATAAAAAAATTATCAACCTAAAGCGAAGATGCAAGAAAAATAAAAAATAAAAATCCACTCAAAAATTGTGTGTGAGAGAGAGAGAGAGAGAGAGAGAGAGCCTTTTTTTTTTGTAAGGGAAAACTATACATGGAATGAATGAGATAGTGACAAATTTATAGTAAGAAAGTGTGAATAAGAAGAGACAAAAATAGAGGAAGATGAAGGGAAAGATGACGAATGATATTAATATAGAGAGTAGTGGGGAGATGAGAAGGTGAAAGAATGAGAGAAGGAGAAAGGTTAAAGAAGTAGTGGGGAGATGAAAAGGTAAGGGAGGAAGAAAGATTGGAGAATTGTAAATATGAAATAAAAAAAATTATAAATAATTATAAGAAAATGGAAAAAAAAAAAAAAAAAATGATGACGTGGACGTTGACGTGGCTTAACGTGAGCGCAGCAACATTAAACGCCACGCTTGACTTTAGTAATATATTGATTGATTGGGCTATTGTTGGAAATGATGTCACAAATATGGTTTTTAATGTGCTTAATTCTGATGCTCCTATAACTGACACAAACAACACTAACATTGCTTTGGTGCCAAAAGTGAAAAACCCCACTAGAATGAAAGATTTTCGTCCTATCAGCCTTAGTAATGTATGTTACAAGCTAATTTCTAAGGTCCTTGCAAACCGCTTGAGAACAATTCTTCCATAGATAATCTCGGAGAACCAAAGTGCATTCATATCGGAGAGGTTGATAACGGATAATGTGCTCGTAGCTTTTGAGCTAATGCACTATCTAGATCACAAAAAACATGGAAAAGAGAGTTTTATGGTCATTAAACTCGATATGAGCAAGGCATATGATAGGGTTGAATGGGTTTTTGTTGAAAAGGTGATGAGGAAGCTGGGTTTTCATGGAAAATGGATTGAATGGGTGCTGAAATGCATCACAACTCTTACGTATTCAGTCTTGATTAATGGGGAAGCTCACGGTACAATCTGTCCAAGCAGGGGGCTTCGACAAGGAGACCCTTTGTCTCCCTATCTGTTCCTCTTGTGCACAGAAGCTTTTTCAGCCCTTATTGTTGAAGCAAATAACAGCCAAAGTCTCACCGGAGTATCTATATGTAGGGGTTGTCCGAGGATTACCCATTTGTTCTTTGCGGATGATAGCCTAATGTTCTCACAAAGGCAAAAGACAAGAATGCTCCAAGTTGGTTGAAATCCTAAAAATCTATGAGGCAGCGTCGGGACAAAAAGTTAATACAGATAAGTCTGCAGTAAGTTTCAGCCACGACACAACCCCTGAAGCAAGAAGTGAAGTCTTGGAAATTTTGGGACCCATGCAAGACATAAGACAAGGAAAATACCTTGGCCTCCCATCGGTTATTGACAAGTCAAAGAATCAAGTTTTTGCAGAAATAAAAGAGAGGGTTAGGAAGAAATTATCGGGTTGGAAGGAAAAAATGGTCTTAATGGGTGGGAAGGAAATTCTCATAAAAGCGATTACTCGAGCAATCCCCACGTATACCATGAGTTACTTCTTGCTTCCAAAGGGCTTGTGTGAGGATTTGGAGGGGATGGAGAGAAATTTCTGGTGGGACCAAAGAGACCAGGAGACCAAAATGTCTTGGGTTAGCTGGAGGAAAATGTGCATGTCAAAGACACATGGAGGTATGGGCTTCCGCAATCTCCATGCTTTCAACCTAGCAATGTTAGCAAAGCAAGCTTGGTGCATCTTGGTTAATCCAACATCCTTGGTTGCTCGAATATACAAGGCAAGGTATTTTCCCTACAGTGACATTTTGGGGTCAAAGTTAGGGGGCAGCCCTTCTTATGCTTGACAAAGTATCCAAAGTAGCCTGGAGGTAATTAGGAAGGGCACTAGATGGAGAGTGGGGAATGGAAGGATGATACATATATGGGACGACAAATGGCTGCCGTCCCCAACCACATATAAAATCTGCTCCCCTCAGCAAAATATTGGTGACTTCCCAATGGTATCGTCCCTAATAGATGAAGAAAGAGGCGGTGGAAAATGGACAGAATCAGAAGGTTTTTCCTACCTTTTGAGGTTGAAACCATACTTAACATTCCGTTTAGTTATAACCTGCGAGAAGACAAAATAATTTGGGTAGGAAACAAACGCGACATGTTTTCTATCAAGAGTGCTTACTACGTAGCCTTGCCATTGGTGGAAAAATCTGAATTGGGTGAATGCTCGAAGGAAGATTGTAGAACCCCACTATGGAAGAAAATGTGGCAGCTCAAACCGCCCTCGAAGATCAGAATTTTTGCTTGGAGAGCATGCATGGAAGGACCGCCAATGAGATTGAATCTGCATAAGAGGGGGATAAACACCGAAGTGAACTGCCCTTTATGTGAGAAAGGTATAGAAAGTACTAGTCATGCCTTACTGTACTATGAAAGAAATTGGGATGTGTGGTGGAATTGGCATGAGTGCCCGATTAGCTTGCCGTGCAGAGAATAAAACTTTTGTGGATGTTGCTTTGCAGATTTTGAGCAGGGGAACATCTCATGATCCTGAAACTCTTTGTGTCACGGCTTGGTCTATATGGTATAGAAGGAACAAAATGGTCCATGAATCCCTTTGCCTTGCTCCATCCCAAATCGGGGTTTGCGCAACGAACCCAAGAGGATTACAAGGGAGCTTTGGTTGTACACCGATAAGACAAAGAAGACATTCGGATGTTGGATGGACAAAGACCACCCCTGGTTTTTACAAGATAAATGTTGATGGTGCAATTGATGAGAATAGAAGGTTGTCCAAAGTGTGGGTGTGATCATTAGGACCGTGAGGGAAGGGTAGTAGTAGCAAGAAACAAGGTGTTGAATGGAATGTATGAAGCAAAAACAACTCAAGCTTTTGCGGTTGAAGAAGGTATCCTTCTTGCCCGTGAAAGAGAACTCAATCAAGTTGTCATAGAGTCGGACTCTTTGTCGCTTGTCCAGGCTATCAATACAAACTCAAACATGGGTGAGCTGGGTTCAATTATTCAAGGAATCATTGGCTTTCTAAGGAGTTTAGAAGCTGGAATGTGAAGCATTTGAAAAGGGATTTCAACAGAGCTGCGCATGAATTAGCACAGTTAGCAAAAGTTGCTGGGGCTACTCAGTCATGGGATGGAATAGACCCACCTTTGCTGCAAAGTGTGCTCATCTTTGATAGGGCGAAATGTTAGTTTATTGTGTTTTGTCTTTTCTCCCCTCTGTTGTACTTCAATTTCGGATTCAGTTAAATGAGAATTGAGTTTTCCTCTCAAAAATATTGGGACCCAATATAGGCATTGCATTGCATAGGGGTGCTATTGCACCAATGGTTGGGGGAAAATTTGAAATTTGAAATTATCTTCTTAGCAATCTGTTTACCTTATTTATTATTATTATTAGATGCAATCCTATCTTTTCTTCATTAAAATTTTTGTTTTACATCTCAAGTCTTTAAAATTTGAGTACAACAGATGACTTGAATCCGCATCTTCGTAGGGCTCAATTGCTGTCAAAACGTGTGGGACACCCTCATTGGAACATTGTATTACAAAAACTTCATGGAAGAGGGACTAAGAAGAATGAACACAGTACTGGTATAGGAATGACACGGAAATTTTTTTAAAAATAAGATATGGATATAGTGGAACATGTCTATTAAATAATTATTAAATATATATTTTTAAGATTTTTTTTATATAATATTAAATATGTATCATATTAAAATTAATAATGGATAATAATGCAACACCACGATTATTAAAGGATGTTTACAAACTAGAATACAAACCAATAATAAAGATATTACTAATTTTTAAATGCACTGTTACTATTCTCTATTTATTTTGTGAAAAGGTATTTAATTCTTTTTGTTCTTGTCTCTTGACCGTGCATTGTTTATTTATTTATTTATTTTTTAAATACAAAAATAAACACAGCTATGACATGCATATAGATGTGTCCAAGGTATATCAAGTGTCTGACATAAATACAAAACGGGTCATTCCAAATAAACTGTTCGTGCTTTCTAGAAAAGGGACTTTACATTTATTTACTGCACCCTTCATGGGGGCCATTGACAAAAATGTCTCTTTCGGGATCTGGTAGGTATTGCATTGCATGAGGATGCAATAATGCAATTGCTTCAAATTGAGTGACAGAAAAAGTTAAAATCTTATATTGGGATCTCAGCCATCTATTTAACTTTTTTTTTATTTTATTATTATTTATGTATGGATGATGAGATTCCATTGATAGGCCAAATTTTATCTCCAAAGTAGGATCTGTAGATAGAATTTGCAAAGTATATCTTTGAAGTTTGAAGTTTAAGGTTACTTAGATTTTACATTCTAAAATTTGGTTTCGTTAACAAAAACACATCATCAATTAGTTTTGACTATTAAGTAACACGTCATTGCGAGGAAGTTTTTTTTTTTTTTTTTTTTGCCAAATCAACCCTTAAAGGATGATGTTTTACTTAAAGGGAAATCAACCATTAAAATTGTTTGTATCTCTAGCATTATTCGTTAATCAATGCCCTTACAACATCGGTTTAAGAGCTATTTCTAAAAACATTTTATTGGAAGAATAATAAAATAATAAATGTTGTTGACAGCTTTTTATATTTTCTATAAAAGTGGTATAAAAACATTCCTATTATAGTTTATTAACAATTGCTTTAAGGACATCCATTAATATGACATTTACTTAAAACATAGAGGATAGCTGGCATCTCCAAAACAACATCATTTCACCCAAAAATCAAAACACAAATTCCATATTTCTTATGACACCGTTTCACCCAAATTGAACCTATTCCCAAATCCCTAACCCACGAACCCCAAAATCTGATAACAAACCCTCCGAACCCACTCTAGTGATTTCATACCAAATCCACTCTAGAGCATTCAGCCCGTATTCTGGAAGCTTTTTTTTTTTTTTTGAATGATAGCCCGTATTCTGTAAGTTGAAGTCACGCAACAAGTGGGTCTCTATATATATAAAACGTAGTATAATGCTGATGTAAGAAAAGAAGAAAAGTAGACTTCAAATGCCGACTGAAACATAGAGAAATTATCTCAATGCTTCGTCAAACATTCATGCCCCATCAAACATAATGGTATCCCCATGGGCATCTAATGCCGCTTAAAAAATTGGGGAACTAAATACCCTTTCCACCAACTCTTTTTTACATCGTAAAAAAACTGCACAGTTTGATGGTTTAATCACAATTAAATAATTAATCTAATCCTTAAAAATAAACACTCAGGGCCTAGGCCACTTAGGCCATCGCCTAGGGCCCCTACTAGAGAAAGACTCCCAAATTTTGGGGCAAAAATTAATATATCTTTTTGAAACAAATATTTTTCCAGAGATCTAGGAAAAAAATAGTTTTAAATTATTTTTTCTACTTTTACTTTTAAGAAGTATCAAATAATTGAGTAATGCTAGAGATAATACAACTTTAAATACATGAGTTTTACAAATATATGTGTCAGTAATCAAGAGAAATAATTCAGATAGGAAAGAAAATGCTAGAAATACTATAAGTTTTAGTTAAAGCCTTTACAAATTGATGTGACAATTAATATGATTTGTGTTTATCAACAACATATTAAATGCATTTCTGAATTACTTTTTGTGATTGGCGATACATCTTTGTAAGTATCATGTTGTAAAATTTATCATATTCCTAACATCATTCATTCAAATACTTGTTTATTATCTTCTTGAAGTGTCATTAATCACATCAACGCTACTTTTTTGTAGTAAAATTTATTATACCTTTAGCATTTTTCCAAAAAAAAAAAGCATATTAATTATAAAATAAAAGGAATAGATTTTTGTTATAAAAAAAAATTATGATATTAAATACTAGTTAAATATTGCTTAAGTGATGACAAAAAAACCTCATTTAAATATATTGCCTAGGGCCTTTGAATTTGTTGGGCTGCCACAGTAGACACTCTTCAAGATCCGGATCCACACATGCATCCAAGGCACTTTGTAGGCTATTTACATTTTACAATATCAGTCATTGAGGGGCGATCTCAATCTTTTAGACTTACACAAGCCATTGCTAGGGAACCAATATGTGTATCTACCTTTCTTTCAAATGGGGTAGGTGATGGTACTTTTGGGTCCAAAACCCCGTGAATTTCATCTTGGGCAATGTATGGCACTAGGAAATCAACTACATTCCGTGGCAACCCATTTTCATTTTTATGAATCGCCTTGTACTCGGACAACATTTCTAGCAATACTACTCCAAAGCAGTATACATCACTTTTGGTTGTCAACTGTTGATGCTATACGTACTTAGGGTCGATGTAACCTGGGGTGCCCACTACTCCCAGATCGGACCATTGGTGTGATTCGTCAACCACAGGGGCATTCATAGATAGGCTGAAATTAGACAGCTTGGTAGTCAAAGTGGCATCTAGTAATATGTTAGATGACTTGATATCATGTGTATGATAGGTGGTATTGCATATACGTGTAGATACTCAATGCCTCTAGCTGCGTCTAGTGCCGCTTTAATCCGAGCAGCCCATGACATTAAAGGAGTACTTTGAAGCTTGTGAAGATGGTCATGAAGGGTACCATTTTTCATGTTATCGTAGACCAATATGCGCTCATTACTATCCTCATAAGATCCCAATAAGCAAACAAGGTTCTTGTGATTGAGGAGGGACAAAGCTTTCAATTCATTTAGGAAAGCATTGTCATTGTAGTGCTTGCTCACATATGGTTTAGACAGTGAAATTTCAGCACGCTTTATATTATAGCCACTTCTAGGCCATTATCTAAATTTGCACGATAGACAGAGCCAAAGCTACTTGTTTGAATTTTGTGATCTTCTGAGAAGTTGTTAGTGGCTTCAAGTAGCATTTGCAAAGTAAAATTTCCTATGAAGGTTGTTGTTCCGTTTGTGTGTATTGGGCTAGCTGATATAAAAGGATCAGTCAAAATTCTTGCAAAATTTTCAGAAATGTTTGATTGAGACCTGGCTGGTGGGAAGAATGACAATATGGAATAAGAGAATTGTGTTGCACAAGGTGTTTCGTTGGATTCTCAACAACTACCGTATGTTTCAGTCTCGGACATTGTGGGTGTGAAGAGTAATGAAATGGAATGACTTGTTGGTCCATTAGTTGTTATGGAAGGATTTGGAAATATTATTTCATCATTATTTTCGGAAACACTACAAGACCTGGCCGGTGGGAAGAATGACACTATGGAATTGGGATAATGAGTGAATTTTGGAGATATTTCGTTGGATTCTGAACTTCCATCAGTGTCAGATTTGTTAGCCTGAAAGAGTGATGGAATGGAAATTGACTCTATTAGTGATTCACTTCTTTCTTCACCATCTGTTAGACTACCAGGGTCCGAGTTGTTATTGCCAAAAAAACCTGCAACCAAAAATAACAAATAAAGATGGCAAAAAATTGCAATGAATTATATAATATTCCGTCTCTAAAATTTTGTTGTCTAACTCAAAATTCATTGAATCTTACCTAGATCATCTCGATGCTTCCGACCTTGGACAAATAATTCTGGGAAATTGACATAATTGAGAGAGAGAGAGAGAGAGAGAGTTGCATATCAAAATGGTGTGTTGGTATTAATAATTTATAGGAATTTGGAAGTCTTAGAAAGAATTCAGCAAAAATACTGACATATGACATTTCCATGTGAGGGAACTTTTCAATAGATATGTTATTAATAAATTGTTTAAATTGCAAGTTTTTGTAGTGTAAAATTATGCATAAATTATAAACTTATAGATCATATGGTAAATAATATTCAATTAACACAAAATTTGACATGTATATTATAAGCATAAAAAATATACAGTTCAAGGATTAGATTTTCAAAATATGTAATAATATTAATTTTAGTAAGTAAGGTTATAATTTTAAACTACATCTAATTTTATAACTAAATTTTGTCGAAGTTAAAATTTATGTCAAAATGACTTATTTTTATTTTAGAAACATGTTAGAAAGACTTAATTGTGATATGGTGTGAGTGACACCGAATTGGAGGATTGTATTGCGGAAACTTCATGCAAGACTGCAAGAGGGACCTCTACTTTTATTGACTACTGCCGACGCTGAATAGTTAGTCTATAGTGACACTTTATTGCTGCACCATTGATCGGGGCCATTGACATTATGTCTCTTTAGGTACCTATTGGGACCCAATATAGGTATTGCATTGCATAGGGGCGCTATTGCATCAAATGGTTGAGGAAAAAGATTGAAATTTTAAATTATTTTCTTAGCAATCTGTTTACCTTATTTATTTATTTATTATTATTATTTTATTTTCATTGATTAGATGCAACCCCATCTTTTCTTCATTAAAATTTCTGTTTTACATCTCAAGTCTTTAAAATTTGAGTACAACAGAACAGATGACTTGAATCCACATCTTCCTAAGGCTCAATTGCTGTCAAAACGTGTGGGGCACCCTCGTTGGAACATTGAATTAGGAAAACTTCATGGAAGAGGGACTAAGATGTATGAACACGGGTACTGGTATAGGAATGACAGAAATTTTTGAAAAAGTAAGGCAGGGATAGAGCGGGACATGCCTATTAAATACTTATTAAATATATATTTTTTCTATATATTAATAAGAATTTTTTTATTTAATATTAAATATATATCAGATTAAGATTAATAATGGATAATAAATTAAATCCACAATTATTAAAGGATGTTTAGAAGTTAGAATACAAACCAAGAATATAGATATTTATTAATTTTCAAATGTACTATACTACTATTATGAATGCTTCCTTTATTTTGCAAAAGGATATTTAATTTCTTCTGTTCTGGTGTCCCAGTCGTGTCTTGCATAATTAAAAAAAATAAAAAATGCTGGGACACATATATAGATGTGTCCCACACATATCAAATATCTGACATAAATACAGAACATGTACAACATTTTAAATAAAATGTCCATATTTTATAGAAGAAGAATCTTTACATTTATTGACTGCACCATTGATCGGGGCATTGACATAAATGTTGCTTTCGGGATTTTGTAGATTTGCATTGCATGAGGGTGCAATAATGCAATTGCATCATATTGACTAACAAAAAAGGTTAAAATTTTAAATTGGGATCTCAACCATCTGTTTAACTTTTTTTTATGTATGGATGATAAGATTCCATTGATTGGCCAAATTTTGTCTCCAAAGTAGGATCTGCAGTTCAATTTATATATATTATAAAAAAAATGGTTTGGTTTATCTTAAATACACTTTTAAAAGGAATTTCATTTTGTTTTAATAAGAAACTGTCACATCACTAACTAACTAAATAAAAGATAGAGATTAAAATCCATTACCACTTACTATTGTATATTTAAAACAAAACAACATGTCCAGTTAAAAAAGTTCTAGAGGTAAACCAAATCCTATAAAAATATGTATTTTGCAAAATACACCTTTGAAGTTTAGGTTGCTTGGATTTTACACCTAAAGTTTGGTTTTGTTAACAAAAACACATTATCGATAAGTTTTGGCCATTAAGTAACACGTCATTGTGCTAATATATATATATATATATATATTTTGGTTGCCAAATCAACCCTTAAACAATGTTGTTTCACTTAAAACATAGAGAATAGCCAGCATCTCCAAATTAACATCGTTTCACCCAAAAATCAAAACACAAATTCCAAGTTTCTTATGACACCATTTCATTGAAATTGAAAACACAACTTACAAATCAAAAACCCATGACACCATTTCACCCAAATTGAACCTATTCCCAAATCCCTAACCCACGAACCCTAGAACCTGATAACATACCCCATGAACCCACTAGAGATTTCATACCAAATCTACTCTAGAGCATTCAGCCCCTATACTGGAAGTTGAAGTCATGCAACAAGTGGTTCTCTAAATATATAAAACAGGGTATAATGTAGATGCAAGAAAAGTCAAATAATGATTGAAGCATAGAGAAATTCTCTCAATGCTCCATCAAACATTCATGCCCCATCAAACATAATGGTATCCCCATGGACATCTAATGCCCCTTAAAAAATTGGAGAACAAAATTCCCTTTCCACCAACACTTTCTTACATCATAACAAGACCGCATAGTTTATGGTTTAATCACAATTAATCTAATCCTTAAAATAAACACTCTTCAAGATCCGGATCCACACACGCATCCAAGGCTCTTTGTAGGCTATTTACAATATTAGTCATTGACGGGCGATCTCGACCTTTTAGACTTACACAAGCCATTGCTAGGGACCCAACATATGCAACCGCCTTTCTTTCATATCGGGTATGTGTTGGTAATTTTGGGTCCAAAACCCTGTGAATTTCATCTTGGGCAATGTATGGCACTAAGAAATCAACTACATTCCGTGGCAACCCATTTTCATTTTTATGAATCGCCTTGTACCCGGACAACATTTCTAGCAATACTACTCCAAAACTGTATACATCACTTTTGGTTGTCAACTGTTGATGCCATATGTACTCTGGGTCGATGTAACCTGGGGTTCCCACTACTCCCAAATTAGACCATTGGTGTGACTCATCATCCATGGGGGCCTTCACAGATAGGCTAAAATTAGACAACTTGGCAGTCAAAGTGGCATCTAGTAATATGTTAGACGACTTGATATCACGATGTATGATTGGTGGTACTGCATATATGTGTAGATACTCAATGCCTCTAGCTATGTCTAGTGCCACTTTAATCCGGGTAGCCCATGACATTAGAGGGGTACTTTGAAGTTTGTGAAGATGGTCACGAAGGGTACCATTTTCCATGTAATCATAGACCACTACACGCATGTTGCTATCATCACAAAATCCCAATAAGTGAACAATATTCTTGTGATTGAGGCTGGACAATGCTTCCAATTCAATTAGGAAAGCATTGTCATAGTCCTTCTTATGCCAGGTCATGTAAGATCCTTCAAAGACGCTAAATGGCTACAACTCGGTGATCATCTAAAGTGGCACGATAGACCGAGCCAAAACTATCTGTTTCAATCTTGCGATCTTGTGAGAAGTTGTTAGTGGCTTTAAGTAGCATTTTGAAAGGAAATTTTTTCTTATCCTAAAGAGGAAAGTCTGGATTTGTTTTATACCGTATCCAACTGTCACACTCCTCGGGTTCACCATCCGGATCCACACACACCTCGAAGGCTCTTTGTAGGCCTTTTACAATCTTGGTCATTGAGGGACGATTTCGACCTTCTTTACTTACACAATCTACTGCTAGGGATCCAACATATGCTAGTGCCCCCATTTCAAATAGGGTAGGCGATGGTACTTTTGGATCCAAAACCCTACGAATTTCATTTTTGGCAATGTATGGCACTACAAAATCAACTATATGCCACCACTTACCCTTTTTATCTTTATGAAGTGCCTTGTACCCGGACAACATTTCTAGCAATATTACTCCAAAGCTGTACACATCACTTTTGGTTGTCAAACATTGATGCCATATGTACTCGGGGTCTATGTAGCCTAAGGTGCCTACCAGATCGGACCATTGGTATGACTCAATGTCCACGGGGCCTTTCGGATAGGCTGAAATCAGACACCTTGGCAGTCCATGTGGCATCTAGTAATATGTTAGATGACTTGATATCACGGTGTATGATCGGTGGTACTACATTGTGTAGGTACTCAATGCCACTAGCTGCGTCTAGTGCCACTTTAATCCGGGCAGCCCATGATATTAGAGGAGTACTTTGAAGCTTATGAAGATGGTCATGAAGGGTACCATTTTTCATGTTATCGTAGACCAATATGCGCTGATTACTATCCTCATAAAATTCCAATAAGCAAACAAGATTCTTGTGATTGAGGAGGGACAAAACTTTCAATTCATTTAGGAAAGCATTGTCACCGTAGTGCTTGCTCACATATGGTTTAGACATTGAAATTTCAGCACGCTTTATAGCCACTTCACGGCCATCATCTAAAGTTGCACGGTAAACCGAGCCAAAGCTACTTGTCCGAATTTTATGATCTTCTGAGAAGTTGTTAGTGGCTTCAAGTAGCATCTGCAAAGCCAAATATTCTAAGAAGGTTGTTGTTTCGGTTGTGTGTATTGGGCTAGGCGATATGGAAGGATCAATCGAAATCATTGTAAAATTTTCAGATATGTCTGATTGAGACCTGGCGGTGGGGAAGAATGACATTATGGAATAAGAGAATTGTGTTTCGTTGGATTCTCAAGAATTGCCATATGTTTCAGTCTCAGACATGGTGGGTGGGAAGAGTAATGAAATGGAAAGACTTGTTGGTCCATTACTTGGTATGGAAGGATTTGGAAATATTATCTCATAATTATTTTCTGAAACACTACTAGACCTGGCCGGTGAGAAGAATGACACTATGGAATTGGGATAATGAGTGAATATTGGAGATATTTCATTAGATTCTGAACTTCCATCGTTGTCGATTTGTTAGCCAGAAAGAGTGATGGAATGGAAATAGACTCTATTAGTGATTCACTTCTTTCTTCACTATCCGTTAGACTACCAGAGTCCGAGTTGTTGTTGCCAAAAAAACCTGCAACAAAAAATTACAAATAAAGATGGTAAAAATTGCAATGAATTATATAGTATTACGTCACTAAAATTTTCTTGTTTAACTCAAAATTCATTGAATCGTAATTACCTAGATCAACTTGGTGCTTCTGCATACCGACCTTGGACAAATAATTCAGGGAGATTGACATAACTCTGTGTGTGTGTGAGAGAGAGAGAGAGAGAGAGAGAGTTGCATCTCAAAATGGGGTGTTGGTAGTAATAATTTATAAGAATTTGCAAGTTTTAAAAAAAGGACTTGGCTTAAGTCCCGCATTGGATCCAATTAAATGGTAACACGTGTGCAAAAGTAAACATATGTCATCATTTCAACAAGTTTAATATTACAACACTAGGCTTAAACTTGACCCTTAAAAAGAATTTATTGAGAATACTAACATTTGACATTTCCACGTGAGTCTGCTTTCCAAGAAGAAATAAAAGAAAGAAGAGGAAGTTTCCCCTCTATTAATATTTGAACAAATGCCATCAAAAGTTGGTGACATAGATATTATGACGAGTTGGTGGTGAAAAAGTCTTCTTGTTCTTCTATTTTTTTTTCTATTTTTTTTTTTTAAGGAAAGGTGGTGAAAAATTCTAGATTCACAATTTATTTCACATCAATTCGGGCAATTATATAATTGTATACAATAAGGTTGGTTAATTATGAGTGGTGGGGTCATGCGAAAGTGACCGTTAGTTAAAGTCTATAATATATGATAATTGTGAAGAAAAGAAAAAAGAGGTAAATGTTACGATCTTATTTTAAGTGGAAGATTTAGGATCACAACCTAAAAATTAATAGTTTTTCACTTTTTAACAATTTTTTAGTCAAGAGTATGAACAAAAGTGACTTACTACTATTTTCTTTGTTTAATTAGATGTTAATTTTATTTCTCTTAGAGCACTCGCATTAGGATGTGTAAAATAGTATAAAGTGTCAAATTTGCACATTTAAGCCTATAAATGACCCAATTTATATGGGTACTATATATTTACATGAAAATTTATTTTTTAATACTTCTTTACCTAGAGAGAGAGAGAGAGAGAGAGAGAGTAAATATTGATAAATAAATAATATTTTAATAAAATGTAGTGTAAAATAAATAATTTGATATAGGGTGTTTTGAAAAATGATTTAAAAAAAAAAAAAAAAAAAAGTAAGTTATTATGTGAAAATAAGGAGTCAATGCAAATGCTCCTTGGCTCTAATTGAGGTCGAACACAGTCAACACACTGCCTTTGATACAATTATTCAGTAGGTGTAGAGAACCTTCGCAACAATTTCTGCTTATCCTCCCAGCCAATCAGCTTTTGTCCCAGTCAATGTCTAAGTATTTGGTATTAAAAACAAGTAACGTAGATGTTCTGCTCACCATTTCGTCGTGTTCCGCTCACCATGACAAAAGTAATTTCTGTCGTATACAATGATTGAAACACAAAACAACTATACAGTGTGGAATGCGGATAGGGAAGCATCCCAGCAATTTTCTATAAATCCTCCCACTCATTCAGCCAATATCTACTAATCCTCCAGTCATTGTGTTTGAGTCATATCTCATAATAATAATAATAACAATAATAATTTTTTTAGAAAATAATAATAATAATAATCTTATTGAGGGTGATAGCAACCATTATCATTATTAATTGTATTAGTCTTTAATTGCAAATTCTAAAAGGTTTTAATTAATTACAAAACTAAAGTGCAAAGCACCACTATAATGATTTTCTACTTTTTTTTTTTCCCATTATATTAAAAAAAAAAAAAAATCCACATTTGTTCCCATTTTATAATGATCTTCTACAGTTTCTTGCCGCCGACCTTGAATTTGTGCAAATAAGGGACGGTTGGAAAGCGTATAAGATTATCTTCACAATAGTACCAAATTAATTTGCATCAATCAGAGTGTAGATTGAAATTTTTGATGATGTAGAATGAACTATGTATATATCATATGATTAAATGCACTAGTTGTTGTTGAGGTCCGAAATGTGCAACAAGGAGATCCAGCCCATGCAGATAAAGAAGGACATGGGCTTTGGAGAAGGGAGACCCAGTCCATGGAGTTGAAGATGGATGTGAGCCTTGGAAGAGCCAGAAGGCCTAGCAAAAGGAGGGATTACAAGAGAAAGAGAAGGAGAAACTTCAAGGAAAAATAAGATGGGAAGAGGAGCCCAATGATTTCAAGGAGCAAAAATATCAAAAAAATCTCAGAAAAGGTGCAGATTATTCAAGAATAGCCTAAAAAGTAAAAATGGGTCCTCAGGAAAACCCACGAAAATAACAAAGAAGTCCCAAAAAGGGTGCAGATGACCAAAGAATAGCCTACGAAGGGTCTTCGGGAAAACCCACGAAAATAGCAGAGAAGTACCAGAAAAGGTGCAAATGACTCGAGAATAGCCTAAGAGCGAGTCCTCAGGAAGGCCCGTGAAGAAAAAGGAAGAGAAAACACTAGAGGGTTCATCAAAATCAAATTCCTCAGAGGAAGGAAAAGATGAGAGGGACAAGAAATGTTTTGAAATCCAGAATTCAATATGGAGAGACCAAGGGACCTTGATCCGAGAAGAAACATGCAATAAGAGGAAGGGTGTTCAGAGACTTTCTGAGTTCACCCATCACAAATGGGAATCTATGCTATATCTATTGTGGCGGTTCAATGGAATGCCGCTATAACTAAGTCAAACACCACTAAAACACATATATTGCAGTGGTTTTATATAATGCCGTTGTAGTGTGCCACAAAAAACTAGATCTATTGCAGCAGTTTAATGGAACAACGCAATATATCTCATGTACAGGGGCATTCCAAAAACGCGCCGCAATATGCAACAAATAGCGGCAGTTTTCGCAACCGCCTCAAAAAAAAAAAAAAAAACAAAAAACCCGCTGCAATAGCTCTTTTTTTTGTAGTGATATTTTTGCTTTTGTAAGCGATGCTATAGAAATGGCTTTACTAACACAAATTATTTTTGCTATTATCTTGACAATACTTCTCAATCTTCATATATTAATCTTCTCCATTCTAATGATTTAAAGAACTTCTAGAACTTGTAAAAAGCTTATGTACATGAATATAAGAAAAGGTACAAAAGAAATATGTATTACACTGAGCAAGCTAATCATTTTATAAAATAGAATAGCATGGCTAGTTGTTTTCCCATTTTATTTATCTATTATATTTTGTATGTTATTTCTATCATATGTATATATATATATATATATTTTGTATATTTAAGGAGTATCATGGATTGAAGAGCAACATATTATAGCCAAATTGAACTCAAAATAAGAGATAAGTTTAAACTAAATAAGGTAAGATGATTTAGTTCATGTAGAAGGGTACAAAATCATTCCACTTTGTTTTGATAAATATAAAGAACATGTTGAACTAAGAATGAGAGATAAATTTATGCTTTTTTATCCTTAAAATAAGTTTAAGCTAATTATGGTAGTAAGATTTAAATCGTGTTGGACTATACAAAATCAATCTATTATGTTTTAATATATGAGATGAGTTCCAGTTACACTTGGTGTAATTTTGCAAATGTTACACCTTTTTTACACCGTAAATCTGTATGACATCTAACGGTTAAAAAACATATTGTCCACCTTAGCCATCCTAATAAATATAGCATCTTTTATGTTTCTCTCTCTTATTTATTAGAAAGAACATAGGAGAGTGTTTAGTATCAATTTCTTCTTCACAAAACCAATTAACCAATCTCCTTAACCAAAAAAAAAAAAAGTTAGAAAACACTCATTGAATTTAGGGATAATTACACTTTGCCCACCTGTGGTTTGCCTCTAATTCTATGTACCGACCCGTGGTTTTAATTTTGACACTTTACCCACCTGTGATTATCACCGTGAGTGTGCCGTAACCCACCTCTCGTTAAAATTAAGGGTAAATAGGTATTTTTGTACAAGTTTTATGTCTCTCTCCTCCCAAAACAAAAATAGCACAAAAATGCAAGAGAAAGAAGATCAAAAAGTGGTATTTGTCTCTCTTTCCCTTCACACAAATCTTGAACATGATGAACATACCCAAAAAAAAAAAAAAACCAAATCAACCTATCACCGACTTAATGAAACATCTACAAAAAATCATTAAGCTTTAAGATTAGGGTTTAAGATTAGCATGTCACAACTCTTTAAAATCAACACATTAGATTTTAATTTTATTTTAGTGTCAAAAAATTTTAAAAACTCATATCTCAACACCAATCTCACCATCGCATCAATGCACTGCACTTGTCTCCTGCGAGATCTCAACACCGAAATAATCATAGCTCCGTGCAAATTATATTTCTCCAATTGTCTTACTCTTTATGTACCCTTTTTTTTTCTAGGGTAATTTCTCTATCCAATCGATTTCATTATTGTATTATTTTATTTGCTGGATTAGTGGATTTGGTGATGCGTTTTATAGTGAAGCTAATTATTCTAACTTGCTTTTCCAAACAAATTTTGAACAATTTAATAATCATCAAACTCAGTCATTCCCAAAATCTAAGAAACACCCCAAATCTCACAGGGATTCCAAATCTGCAGAAAATATATTTGAAGGTTGTACAAATTTGATTGAGGTTCACTCATCCGTTGCTATCCTCAAAAGGCTTATTTTTATGGATCCGAAAGATTGCATTTGTCTTAGAAGTCTTCCCAGCAGGATTGAAACAGAATCTCTTGAGAAGTCTTGCCAAAGTCGGATCCGAATCGGCTTAAAAACCACCGTTATCCCCTTTAATGTTGCCATTCTCAGCCACCTTCAATTGTCGCTCGAACCTTCCGTAACCCGTGAAGATCTAGCCCGATCTGCCGCTCCTACCCGGTTGATGAAGAAGTTGAGTTTCACTCCATTTGATCAAATCAGGTCACCTGTGGGTTGAGCACAAATCCAACCTGGATCGACCCGTTCACACCCCTAAGTAGTCAATAGTGATGTATTTCATTGAAATCTAAGGGAGAGAGAGACAAAGATCGATCTAATGTAAGAAAGTGAATGGTGAGTTCTGTGAGTTGAAAAATTAGTGCATTTTTGTCTCAGATCTTGGTGCTTTATTTAAATGGGACTGCAATTAAGGAGCTACCTTCGTCAATGGAGCATTTGTTTTCATTGAAGTTATTAAGTAATAAAAAATCCTAACTTTTTGATCTATTTTGTGTTTTGATTTTGAAAGAAAACGTGTTAGAGTAATGGTAGACAGGGAGGTGGGTTACGGAGCAAGAATGAAATTGAACCTCGGGTGGGTAAAGTGTCAAAATTGAAACCACGGGTAGGCAAGTCAAATTAGAGACAAACCACAGGTTGGTAAAGTGTAATTATCCATTGAATTTATTTTCTTGCAAAGTTGTTATCAAGGTTTTCTTCTTTTTTTTTTTCTTTTTTTTTTTTTAAATAATAATAATGAACTTTCGTAAGGTTTGCACAACCTTGCCACACCACAAAAAGCCTTCATAATTTCTTAAGTCTGATTTTTTTTTTTATAATTTGTAATAAATAAGGGAGAGAAACATAAAAGATGCTATATTAACTAGGATTTTAGCCATTAAATTTTCTACGTGTAATATATATATATATATATATATATATATATATATATATGTAATGGATACAATTGTTAAACAATGTAAATGTCCTAGAGTTGATAAGTGGGATTCAACTTTTATAATATACTAGTTACTAACCCACCCGATACGTAGAAAAGTCTTATCCGAATGTAATATATATAATTTGTGTCATACCAAAATGAAAGCAATACAATTTTTCTCAAAAATTCAAAAGGTAAGTTAATGAAAATATTCATTTTTTTAATAAAAGTTATTTATAACATTTTGTCTATCATTAAAAAAAAAAAGTACGTAGAATTTGGAAATTATTCTTTCAGTTTTAACGAACTTTCTCAAACCCAATTTTTTCTACCCTACAATCCAAAACACTAGAAAACGTATCTCAAAAATTAATAAAATTCATCAAAACTTAATATCAAACGTTTTTTAAAAAATGAAAAAATCAAAAATCAAACTCACATCAAAATCAAACTTTTTTTTTCTTGAATATATAAAACATATCAAATATGATGTGATCAAGCCAAATATCCAATGCATAATCAAATTCAAAATATTTAATAAGGCTTTAAAGCCATGCAATAGAAATTGGTGGTTGATCCCAATCAAGAGTATTGGTTGTAGCTTTATACATGATAATTGTGAAGGGGAAAAAATAGAGGAAATTCTTTTTAATAAAGTATTTTGAAAATACTATCATAATCTAACCTAACTTGTGAATAATGAATAGATAAATAAATAATTTTATTTATTCAAAAGATAATAAAAAACCACTAAATGGATTTAACTATAAGTCTATAAACATTATACCTAAGCAGCCAATTACTCTCTTGCACTAAAATTGAAAGAGGCTAAAATAGTCCTAGCAAGTATTTAGACCCTTAATAGAATTTTACAGTTTCAACACTTTTAATGTAAAATTACAAATTAGTACAATATACGTGTTTAGCCAAGTTTCATATTGCAAGCATGCACTATAAACCCTCTAAGCCTATAAATCCCTATGTAATTGAGCCCTCCAAGCTCTAGCTAACAATCGACTTCCCCAAGTCTTTTCTCCACCTATCTTATTGGATACATCACCGTTGAACTGCTAGCGAAAAGCCACCAATAAATTTGGATTTAAGATCAGCTCCAATAGTTTCCAAACCAATCAACTCTCTAACACTCAAAAATGGTGTAAGAAGTGATGGTACAAATCTCCTCTCAATGATATGTAAGATTGGAAAGGAAGAAGAAAAGGCAAATATAAGAAAGGGAGCCAATGTTGTACCGTACCAACCGGTATGGCCGGTATTTGCTATTCTAGTGCCTTGGCCAGTACAAAAAAACTAACATTTCATGCCGGTTCAAATACCAGGCATATTGGGTCCGTTTTGGCCATTCTAGGTTAAATATTGAATTCCAACCCGTTAGTTGATACCAAATTGGTACCTTTTTTCACGTCACACTAAACTTCTGTCTCTCTTTGCCTTCTTCTCCTTCTCACACTAGTGACAACAAAATATCGATTGCTGGTGAGGAGAGGCATTGGTGATTCATACATTGAAAATTGGGTTGAAGTTAAGAAAAAAAGATACCAGAGTAATGCTAAAAGAGTTAGATTGGTGTGATACAAAGAGAGAGAGAGAGAGAGAGAGATCTGTAACTAATGGGGAAGACATGACGTAATAGAGTAAAAGTGAAGACAAAATAAATTTGAAAGAGGAAGAGATAACGTGTGGTTGTAAAGAGATAGTGTGTGAAGCTATGATATGTTGGAACTTAGAAATAGGAATGATAAGTTGGCAAGCAACTAGCTTCAAGCGACAATAGTGGAAAAAAGAAATGAAAGAGTAAAATAAATGTGGGGACTAGGAAAGAGAAAACTAGATTTCCAAAAGGCAGTCTTGGGGTAGAAGCATTGAAGATTTTGTCCTCAGAGAAGAGACAAGAAATTTTAGTAGAAACCCCATCAATATTTAGAGTGTTGTCTCCAAATAGAGATTGATTTCTCTGTTTCCAAACCATGTCACAAAGGATGGCTCCATACAACAAAAAGTCTTCTTTCCGACCTAAACACTGATTATCCATAAAAGTGGGAAACAAAAGGAAGTCGGCAAAATCTGATGTGGTCTTGGCCCATGAAATTGTTCATAGCTACAAATATACAAGGAAGAAGAAATGTTTCCTTGGAATCAAGCTTGATTTCCAAAAGGCCTACAATAGTTAGGAATGAAATTTTTTTATTGTAGTCTTAAAAGCTTTTGGTTTCGGTAGCAGCTTTATAAATCTCATCCATCAGTGCCTCTCAACCGTTGAGTTCACTTTGCTTTTAAATGGAAGTCTTAGACCAAGTTTCTCTCCCTTTAGAAGGCTAAGGTAGGGTGCCCCCCTGTCTCCATACTTATTTATTTTGGGCAATGGGGTTTTTATGAGGCTGATAAATATATAGGAAAGTGTCTCAAAAGAACCTAACCAGGGTTAAAGTTTTCAATACCGCTCCCCCATCTCTAAGCTCTGCTATGCTAATGAAATTTTATTGTTTTGAAAATCTAAGTCCTCTGAACTAGCCATTCTTAGAAATTGCTTGGAGACATACTGTTCTTGGTTAGGCCAAACTATTAGCGTGGAAAAATCTGGTTGCTTCCCTTCCAAAGGTGTGAGCCCTCAATTTATGAATCAAGTTAAGTGTTGTTGGGGTCTCAACACACTTCCACAAAGTACAACCTATTTGGATGTTCCTCTCTTCTTGTCAAAGAGCAAAACCTAAGATTTCAAATTTGTTAAAGAAAGATTGGATAGTAAGCTCGGTGGGTGGAAAAGTAAAAATCGGTCTTGGTCCGGTAAAGCAACTTTGATTAGATCGATGGCCCAAGCCATCCTGGCTTATTTTATGTCGGCTATACTATTCCCTAAAGGTTCATGTGATCAATTAGATGCTTTAGTGCGCATATTTTGGTGGAGCCCCAAATCAAAGGTAGGTTTGTACTGGACTTCGATGTCTTGGTCTTCTCTTTGTTGGCCACAAAAGGAGAGTGCCTTGGGATTCATAAAATTCTGGGATTTCAACCAAGCTCTCCTCTCCAAACTTGGCTAGTGGATTTTATCTAGAAAGGATTGTTTTTGTATTAAGGTCTTGAGGGAAAAATACATGATTTGGGACAATTGGTTGTCTTACCATTCCCTTTTTGGAAGAGCATGATGGGCATAAAACACCTTATCACAAAGGCAGCTTGCCTTTTAGTAAGCAATGGGGATTCCATCGTATAATGGTTAGACCCGTGGATCCTTGATCTCCCAAGCTTCACCCCTACCCCTAAAGTTGATACTAATCCGAACATTGCTTGGGTGGTTTCTTAGCTCCTTACTCCAGACTCAAGTAGTTGGGATATTTCAAAACTGAGATTGTTGTTTGAGGGGCATGTGGTTGATCTAATCTAGAAAATTCCCATTCCTAGTTACCCCATGGAAGATAGTTGGTCTTGGACTGCAACAAACTCCAATTTTTTTTTTTTTTTTTTTTTTTGTCAAGTCAGCTTATTGGCTTTATAGGGAAGGCTCTCCTCCTGGGAACCTTGACTATATTAGGGGTCAAATTTGGAAATCCAAAATTCATGAGCGCCTCAAGATGCTTATATGGAGAATTATTGCCAATGTTCTGCATACTAAAGAGGTAATTAGTTTGTTCAATGAGAATGTGAATAGAAGTTGTCCTTATATAGTGGTAATCCCAAAACAAGACACACGGGTATTGTGTGGTACCGAAATATATCGTTTTCTTGACTAAACCAAAATGGCTTCTGGTACGAAATCGACTCCGTTGACTATCAATTTCTCTCTAAAGGAGTGGGTAGCTCTCTTTCACACAAAAAGGGTTGGGGTGAACAAAATTCTCTCACTTGTTTTTATAAGCTCAGCTCACTCATTTCCTATTCACACATGCAAAGGGTGTAAGTCTTGACTTATATGATATGGGCAGAAAAATAGATAAGAATAAGAGCAGAGCATTCTGCTAGTAGATTTTTCATGACCTTGTTGCGGGCTGTCTAGTCGCGAGAAGGTTGTGACTCGCCTAATCAGCAATTTCTCTGGATCTTCTACCACGTGTCATTTATGGGTAGTTCAAGTTTCCTAAGGCCACAAGATGACTTTAAATGCAGAATTGACCAAACACAGAAGGACTCAAGTACTTTCGACCCTAAATACAATAAAGCCCAGAAAGATACATTAAAATGAGAGAAAAAATACAAATAAATTTGGCACGAAATTAAACAACAAACATATGGATTTTATAGAAATATTTGCAAACAAAAACGGTTAAGGAAAAGCTGCACAACATCCAAAAATAATGAAACTTACCAATATGGAAATATTACAGGGAATTACTCCACGATCTAGGAGCCTACTTTTTTTTTCACTTAGGGTCCATTTGGTTTGGAGGATGGAAAGTGGAAGGATAGAAGATAGGGAGGGGATGGAAAAGTGGAAGGATATAAGAGATTTTAATTTTTCTTATTGTGTTTGATTGGAAGGGTGGAAAAGTTGATGGATAAAAAAAAAAAAAATTGATTCAAAAGAAAATTTGGGGGATAGAAAATAGAGAGCTTGTATAAATTTACTCATATGCCTTTTGTTGAGGTCCAAAATGTGACGAGGAAGTCCAACCCATGAAGACAAGGATGGAGGTCATGGGCCTTAACAAGAGAAAGCCTAGTTTGTAAAGATAAGAAGGGCCATGAAGGCCGAAAGGCCCAACGAGTGAAGAAAATCAAAGAAGTATGGAAAGGAAGAGAACTCAAGCTTAGGCTAGGGATGGGTCCTCCAACCCCATGAAGTGGGTCCCTTGGAAAAAATCTAAAAATGCTAAGTAGGACGTGGACAGTCCGGAAGATGGTCTGGGAACGAGCAATGCATATTTTTAAAAAGGAAAAAAGGGGAAGAAGCCGTTGGAATTCCTGTCAAAGGCAAGCTCCTATGAGGCAGAAAGAAATGATAGGGACAAGTGATGGCTTCAGGATCAAGACCTAGTGAAGGAACCAACAGACCTCGAGTAAGGCAAAGGACATGTAGTAAGAAGAAGGATGGTCAGAGGCTTTCCAAGTCTGTCCATTGCAAGGAGGAATCCATCCCATTTCTGGGAAAAAGGCCAAACCAAGAGAAGTTAGCATCAAGGTCCCAAGACCTTTGAATGAACTTTTAGGTACAAGTTCCTAGAAGAGAAAATAAGAAGAAATAAGGAAAGGACCAGCCACCAACATTTCGGATAAAGGAGACTGGCTCTGGTATCCAAGAGAACAATAATTTGAAAGCCCTCCAAGAGTAGTATAAAAAGGGAGAAGCAAGGAAGACAAGGGGGATATCATTATACGTAGAAGAGACCAAGAAATATATAAGGAGAGTTTTAAGCTTTAAGTTGAGTTCATTGAGTAAAGAGAGGCATTGTAAAAGGTCCAATAGCAAAATATTCAAGGAGTCACTCGAATTCAAGGGCCTCAAATTTCACAAGTCTTAGGAACCCAAAGGGGATTAACCAAGTCTGTAATCTTTGAGGCTTATTGGATTCAAGGGCTTCAAATTTTTGTTTTACATCTCAAGTCTTTAAAATTTTATTACAATAGATGACTTGAATCCACGTCTTTTAAGGCTCAATTGCTGTCAAAACGTGTGGGACACCTTCGTTGGAACAATGCATTAAGAAAACTTCATGGAAGAGGGATTAAGAAGTATGAACACGTGTACTGGTATATGAATGACATAAAAAAAATATATTATTAGGTCTTGCTTAATCATTGATGGTAGAAAATATATAACCTAATAGTTGCCTATAGGAGGATCTCCAACTACAGGTTTGTTCCTTCATTGTCCTATTATAGAATAATTCATATGTGTTCTTTAATGCAAATATTTTTTTTTATCATTTTATTTACAACACTAAAATACTTTTAATGAATGGTGTTTGTTGTTAATCTAATTTGAAAAAAAAAAATCATATTATAATATGTTGTGTTTTGTGTTGTTGTCAGGTTTTAGCTTATTTGGAAAACTACAGGATAGTTTGAACAAGTTGATGAAGAACAATAAGTTCATTTGAAGACAATGATTTTTGTGCAATCCATTCACTATTTAAAAATATTTTGTTTAACAAATTAGTAATACATTGTTATGTATTTTTTATATGATGTTTTTAGATGCTTGAGTGATTGTTTTAAGTGTTTACGAATATTTTATGTTATTCTTCATCTTCCTTATCTTATTAGTGTTTTCTTCAAGATTTTTAAGAAAAAAAAATTAATTTTGTGTTTAAAATTATTTATTTATCTATTTATTTTTCACATATTTATTTTTAGTTACGTTTCTCTGCTTTTTTGACTGTATGGTAGAAAAAATTGTGTTTGAGAAAATTTGTTTAAAACTAAAAAAATAATTTCCAAATTTTATATACTTTTTGATGATACACAAAATATTATAAGTAAATTTTATTAAAATATTAATATTTTCACTAACTTACTTTTTTAATTCTTGAGAAAAATTGTATTGTTTTGATTTTGGTACGACAAAAATTATATGTATTTCTTTTGTGATTGTCACTATAATAAATGAAAAAATGATTATGAATTGCATTACTATTTATAAAATTATTCCAAATTGAAAAAAAAAATATTAATGAAACACTCTAAAAATATTATCACGTGCAATGCGGGGGGTCCACGACTAGTATTATAAGAATTGGTAAAACACTAAAACTCTACTATGTAAAGCTCAGTCATTAAGTGATGCATATATTATAAGCACTGTTTCGTAGTTTCTATATACTTAAATTGCTTCCTGTTTGTATAATGATGTTAAATGCTAAGAATGCTTATATTCCATTGTTGGTAGGTGATGCATCTAAAAACAAGGATGTCAATATATATATATATATATATATATATATATATGTATGTATGTGTTTGTGTATATATATATTATAATAAATATAAAAGTTTACCATAAAACATTTCCTCAATTTAAAACTAGTTATTCATGGTTTTAGACTTTAGTATCAATTAAAAGGAAAAAAATAAAAAAATAAAATAGAAAGCTTAAAAGTTACCATTGCATACTAAGAAAACAAATAATACTAATAAGTTAATACAAATAAGTTACCATTTTGTCCTAACAAAAATTCAAAAATTACAAAACTTAAAAAAAAAAAAAAAAAAAACTTTTTTCTGTACCGGCCGGTATTGCCCGAAATTGGCCGGTACAGCCGGTACGGCCGGTATTTTTCCCGATGCGAAACAGGGGGGTCGAGTGTACTGGATTGCTGACCGGTACGGTATATTCCGCCCGTGTGGCGGCCGGGTACGGTACGGTATTGACATCCATGTCTAAAAATACTATCACATGCAATGCGGGAGGTCCAAGACTAGTATTATAAGAATTGGTAAAACACTAAAACTTTGCTATGTAAAGCTCAATCATTAGGTGATGCATATATTATAAGCACTGTTTTGTAGTTTCTATATACTTAAATTGCTTCTTGTCCGTATAATGATGTTAAACGCTAAGAATGTTTCTATTCCATTGTCAGTAGTTAGATGTTAGATGTTTTAATGCTAATAGCTTCTATGAGCCCAAGGAGTTTGATTCTTGATAGAGATTATTGCACAAACATCCAACTATATTGCACAAACACATTTAGTGTGCGTTTGGCTCCAAATTAAAAACCCAGCTTATTTTACTATTCAGTTTATTTTTACTACTATTCATGGGCCTCATTGCACTTTTTGGTACCATTCATGGGTCCTGTTAGGGTCATATTTATGTAATTGGCTAATTCTTTGACAAAACGCACTTTACTTGTAATTGGGTAGATTTAGGATGGGTTTAGTACTTCAAGAAACAAGTGTTCAAGTTTAGTATTGAAGCCATGTAATTCTGACCAAGAAACAAATCAAGAAGTGTATTGTTCATTAAAACTTGACAGAAGTCTCGACAGAATCCTTTCTATTGAGATTTAATGTTGAAGCTTGACAAAAGCTCATTAGAAGTCAGATCTGTCAAGAATTATGAAATCGGGGTTTTTAGATCTAATTATATGCATATCCTTGAGTATTTATGTAGGGTTTCTTTTCTCACAACCCTAAACATATATAAGGATTATTTTAAGAGCCGTCACAATGTTGTTGCAATTGTTGTCACATGCATTATGTGACCGGAGACAAAAATTATCATAGTTCATCTTTCTTTCTATAGAAGTTACTACGTCTTAACGCCAAGGGTTTTATGACCAAGGAGCTTCCCGATCTTCATCATTGATAAACTCAAGAACTTTGTAGCCAATAATCCTTTTTAAGTTGATATGTTAGTCACGTATTGAGATCCGTACATCATTAGTTAGTCACGTACTAGGAGTTGTGTATTGAACGGAGAGATTGTCGCTATAATACAAGTCCAATTGGGTACTAGGATAAGGGTTCAACTGTAGGTTAGTATTAAGTACTGGAATTCTTTTTACTTGTAACCGCTTGTTTATTGATAATAGTGGATTATTGGGAGTGTTGACCTTAAATTCACCTGATGGGCTTTTTGCCTTGGTGATTTTCCCCATTCTTAAACAAATCACTTGTGTAAAATTTAATTTCCTCTGTTTCCCCATTCTTAAACAAATCACCTGTGTAAAATTTTATTTCCTCTGCATTTAGTTATTTGGTGATTTGTTTGTACTACCACATTATTGCATGTTAAATTGACTTAATTAATTAACTTGGGTAATTAATTAATTAATTTGCCAATTAAGTCAATACATTTTTGCCCTATCAGGTCCCATTGTACTATTTCAACTAACTTTTATTTTCATCTACATTACTTTCAACAAAAAAATTTCAGTTTCAATAAAATAAAGGCATAAATGTTTTTTTCTTCCCTACATTTTGGGGTCATTTCTATTTGGGTCCCCACATTTCTATTTTACCACTTTTAGTCCTAAATCCAATTAACGCTTGTTATTTAAGTCCTTTCCGTCAGCCAATAGATGGAAATGGTTGACGTGGCTAACGGACCGATTAAAATATTAATAAAAAACCACCGTTACTCTCGTCTCCCATGCCACCTGGGTTTCCCGCCCCATTTTTCGCACGTGACCCTCCCTTACCCCCCAAATTAGTACCAGAAACCCAAAATCCCCCAAATCAGTGCCAAAAACCCTAAACTCCCAAAATTCAAGCTTCGACCTCTACCCACACAACTAATCCTCATCTCCCAAAACCACGATCAAAACAAACAATCTTCAAAGCCCAATGGAAGCAAGCTATTCAACAAATTCCGATGTGAGGAGGAGAGCACCAATGACGTGCTATTGTAATAAAAAACCTGTCCTAGTTGTGGCATGGACTCAAGACAACCCCGGCAGAAGGTTCTATGGTTGTCTAAACTACTAGGTATGTCAATTTCAGTAAATTTTTTGAGTGGGTTTTAGTTAATTTCAGTATGTTGTTTTGGATTTCCATTTTTCATTTTTCAGAGCATTACCTGTGTTTCGGGTGGGGCGGAAGTGTAGGTTCTTCCAATGGCGTGATGATGAGATATGTGAACGTGGTAAGGTGCTTATCCCACAGAAAAGCCAAAGGATCATCAAACTTGAGGCCGAGCTTGCATTGCAAGAAGAGAGAAAAGTTTTTAGTTGTAGTTGTGGCATTGTTAGTGGTGATATTTGCGGTTCTATGTTTGCTTAGGTAGGGGGTGGGAATAACTTGTGTGGGTTGTTGTGCTTGTTAGTTCATGTAGGGTTGCGGTGTTTATGTATGGAGGGTTGGCGGTGGCGTGTGCTCTATTTTGGTAGGATTAGTTATTAGCAATGACACACACCTACTACTTATTTTGTACTCCTTTTGTTGAGAAATAAATGAATACCTTTCTCATTCAATTCAATGTGTGGATGTGTGGATTGGAAATGTCCTTGTTGAACCAAGTAGCAAATTTCCAAGTGCATGCAACAAATAAAACTGTAATGATAACATATTCTAAGAAAGCACTATACTACACATATAAAATAAGACAGAAGGAAACAACAAACTTAATCTTGAAATCCAAACATCTTAAATAACATACTGCCAAACTTAACCCAAACATAGTTATCATTAAAAAAGGCAAAAGTATGTTTAAATAACAAAAGGGCATTGTTCAACTGCCAATCTTAACCCAAACAGAGGGCATTGTTTAATAAAAGGGCATTGTTCAACTGCCAATCTTAACCCAAATAGTCAGCATTGTTTAAGTAATACCAATAATACAAAATAAGGGTTTGGCTATAATTATACAAAACACAAGCCATTCATCAAAAGATATAAAACAACAAGCTATTCATTTTTTTCTTGGATCATGCATTGTTGACAAACTCCCAGCAAACTTGATAGCCCTCATGTATCTAGATGCATTCTTGGAAGCATTCTGGGTCTCTGATGTGACCATCCTTTTCCTCCTCAGCCTTGGAATTGGACTACTGCCTATGTTGGGTGGTGCAATTGGATTGGATGATCCTGTGAGGGTCTGGTGTGCACTTGACCGGAGCCGTACGTGCTGGACTCGGGTGGTGGAAAAGGTGTGGCAGTGTTGTGCATCTTTGATGCTGGTATGGTGCACTTGGACGGGATGAGAAGTGCATACCGGTCTAGAATGGTGCACTTGGGCTGGATGAGAAATGCATGTTGGTTTGGAATGGTGCACTTGGGTTGGATGAGAAGTGCATGCTAGTCCGGAATGGTGCACAAGGAGTGAAGGTGTGCATGCTGGACTGAAATGATGGCAATGGTCGAGGTGGTGCACCAGGAGTGATGGTGTGCATGGTGGACTGGGATGATACAGATGGCTGAGGTGGTGCAAATGGGTTGGCTGAGCTTGAGCTTGTCCTGTTGGGTGATTGATGTTGGAATAGTTTCTACATATGCAGGCCTACAAACAAGAAATCCACATTTATTGACATGTAATATGTACAAACTCTCACACATTTACTTGAGAGATATGGTAGAATGCAACCTTTTTGGCTGCATTGGTTCTGTTTGTGGTGCCTGGTAGGGAAGAGTTTCCTCCAACCTCACCCTTGCAACTTCTTTTATTGTGTCCTATTTTACCACATGTCCTACATTGTTTGGAGATACCAACTCTCCTACTTGCTGCTTCACCAAGCTCCTTTGTCCTTTTCTTCTTGGGCTGCGCCAGGTGGTCTTCTTTTGATAGGAGGTCGAACAAGTTGGACACCACTGGGCCTCCACATATTCTGCCCATTGATAGGTGCAATTACTGGTTCATAACAGGCCTTATATGTGGAGACATGAAAACACCTATGCACATTCTGCTCAGCCTCTTGCCTATTGAAGAATATGCGAGAAATTGCATGGGCACATGGTATGCCAGTCATATTCCATTTCCTGCAACTACAATCTCTTTTTTCCATGTCCACAGTGAAGTTTTGCAGTCCACTTTTAACCTCAAACTGTGTATTATATGTGGAGACATGAAAACACCTATGCACATACTACTCAACCTCTTGCCTATTGAAGAATATGCAGGAAATTGCATGGGCACATGGTATGCCAGTCGTATTCCATTTCCTACAATTACAATCTCTTTTTTCCATGTCCACAGTGAAGCTTTGCAGTCCACTTTTAACCTCAAAGTGTGTATGACCTGCCCAACAAGCAAACCACCCGCTACTTGCAATCTTTTCCCTATGCAACCTCTTAAGCACTTTAGGGCATATCTCTGATTCCACTCTCATGATCTTTTGTCTGTTATCTTGAAACCTAGTCATAAGATATAACCTAATGGACTCCAGCTGTAATCACACACAAAATGCTAATCAAATAATGTATCAAATAATGTATTTGACTAATCATTACTCAAAGGCTTAGAGTCATACCATAGTAATTTGTAGACTTAGATCTAAACTTCAAAATCCTGCTGTTAAAACTCTCACACATGTTGTTCAAGATTGTATCACTCAACCCATCCTCACTAAACATGTGTCCGGCCCATATGGTGGTTGAATGATCTTACAACCAACTGTGTGCATCCTCATCAATTCCCTTTAGTTCATCCATCAGCCTATCAAACTTAGCTTTATAAGTAGCTTTGGTTGCTTTCCAAAAGAACTCTCTCGATCGTAACACCAGGATGATTCTTCCTGAGATTATTGTAGAGGTGTCTGCAGCAGATCTTATGCTCATATTGTGGCCAATTATCAATGAAGGTCTGCACCAATCCCTGTGAGTACAACAAGTGCAATTGTGATGTTAGTAACTCTCTTATCACAACAAGTATAACAAGTGCAATAGATATGGTAATAAACATACATACCTTCTCACTGGTCCGATATAAATGTCCATCTTGTATTCTGACCTATGTTTGCAAGTAGCAAATTTATGAACCATGTCCATGAGTCTTTGGTTTCAGCTCCCACTACAGCATAGGCAAGTGGGAAGTACTCTTCATTAGGGTCTCTAGCAACTGCTGTGATTAATTGCCCACCTGACTTAGTCTTCAAGTGGCAAGCATCCAAACCAATTATTGGCCTGCAGCCAGCCATAAACCCTTTCTTACAACCCTCTAGGCATATATACAACCTCTCAAAATATGGAACCCCATAGATCAGGTCCATCTCAAGAGCCAAAATCACCTTCATTGAAGGTGTGTACCTTCATAAGTACGGTACTACCAGGGCTAGCCCTCCTCAACTATTCACAATACTCTCAAAGTTGATTGTACTGCTATGTGTGAGCCCCATCAACATATTCTCTTGCCTTCTTCCTAGCCCCGCTTTTTTCTTGGAGTTATGTTTAGTGTAAACTTCTCATGTACAACATCTTGGATGTCTTTTAGTTTAATGTTAGGTTGTCTTCTCACCTTCTTCATCAATTTCCTCCCATTGTATGAAGAAGTGCACCTTGGATTCTTAAAACTCCTAATGCATGTGTGTTCCAGGTTCAATGTTCTCAATTGGTAACTTTTCTCTCTTGGCACCTTTGCTAGATATGACACAAACTTGCAGCATTCCTGGCAAACTACTCCTACCCTCAGCAAATCATTTTTTATAAACCTAATCCCCCAGCCACCATTAATCGCATACTCATTTATAGCTTCTTTGAATTGCTTAGGTGTTGTGAACAACATATCTTTCTCAAATCTGATATGTTCAAATTTAGCAACTGACTTGAACACCGGGAAGGTCCTCTTTTGTCCCCTTCCCTTTCCCACAGGTGTTTTCGGTTCATCCTCAAAGCTATCAAGATTATCCCCAACGTCATCATCAGATGATGATTCCTCAAGCTTGTGCAGCTTCTCACTCTTATAATCAGAGTTTATTACACCAGCACCCATTAGTACTTGGGTTCGATCGATCCATATCAGAAGCATCCCAACTATCACTACTATCCTCCACAAACTCCCTCCTTTCGGGATTCACTACATCTTCATCCTCTAGGCCACTTCCTTCACCATCACCCCCTCCATTGTCACTGCTATCAACTACATCCTTGTCCTCGGATGGGTGCTGAGTCATAGGTTCCTTACTTGCTCTCCTGGAATAAACCTCTGCAACATCAACCTCAACAACATCATCATCATTATCAACCTCTTCAACCATTGGTGTGTTACTTTCTCTCCTAAAGTAGGCTTGTTCAAGATCTACTTCAATGTGATCCTCATTATAACTGTTATTATCCTAATCATTATCCTCATCATTACCGCCACTTCCTAAAGGGTTTTGCTCCACCGGCAATGGCTACACATCCGCCCCAACAAGCTCACCTTCATCCACTAGTATAGGATTATCCACAGGGTGCTCTAAAAACACATGAATTTCTTCATGACCAATCATTAAATCTGTCATAAACATGGCATCATCATCATCAACTATCAAATGTAAATTAGCTCTCTCTAGATCACTACCAGGCATTTTATACCAAATCCTGCTCACAGAGGTGTACCTAAAACCCCTGTATATACTCTCAATCTCTGTCTTGGACCACCTATCGGGGTCACAATTGTCCACTATATCCACTGTACCTCCCACATATTTTCAAGGGTCAACAAGAAAATACCCACAATGATGCACAGACAAACTAAATAGCTCACTCATGCTGCATGCAAAACACATATAAAACATTGGTTAACAAAACAACACTCATTAGTTAAATAATACTAACTACACTACAAAATAGTACTCATTAGTTAACAATATATCACACAAGAATTATTTCCCAACTCAGCACTCATCATTCCACAATCCACCTCAAATGTTTTGAATTATATGTTATGATAATGCACATTATCTTCAACAGGGGAGTAGGGGGACCATGTTGGAAAGCACAAATAAACACATATTAAACAACAATGTCATAAGCACTTTATCCCACAGCAGAAACACATTGGAAGCCACAAAGAAACACATACCCAGACAAGGACCAACAAACAGTCAAAAGTAACTAAACAAATATAATAAAGCCAAAACCCAAAACCCAAACAATGAATATACAAAAGCAACATTGTGGCCCCTACGCATAATATAAAGCTAGTTATATATAAGGACATATACAGAGAGAGAGAGAGAGAGAGAGCTAATACCTGTGTTTTTGGTCTCTATCTCACAGAGATAGAGATCTCACTGCTCTTCTTTTCTCTGCTATTCGAAGAAAAATGGGTTTGGGTATATATATATATTTCTAGGGTTGTTTGTCTGCGATGGTGGTTTGTTTGTCTGCGATGGTGGTGGTTTGGTCGGGAGAGAAGGTGGATTGATTTGGTTTGGGGGTTCACGAAAAGAGAAGGTAGACTGATTTGGTTTGGGGGAAGGTGGACCGATTTTGGGTTTCTGGTACTGATTTGGGGGGTAGTGAGGGTCACGTGCAAAAAATGGGGCGGGATACACAAGTGGCATGGGTGATGAGAGCCACAGTGGATTTTTATTAATATTTTAATCGATCCGTTAGCCACATCGACCATTTCCGTCTGTTGGGTGACGGAAAGGACTTAAATAACAAGCGTTAATTGGATTTAGGACTAAAAGTAGTAAAATAGAAATGTAGGGACTAAAATAGAAATGACCCCAAAATGTAGGGACAAAAAGAGCATTTACGCCTAACTTTTATTAAAATATTAATATTTTCACTAACTTACTTTTTTAATTCTTGAGAAAAATTGTATTGTTTTGATTTTGGTATGACAAAAATTATATGTATTGCATTTGTGATTGTCGCTATAATAAATGAAAATATGATTATGAATTACATTACTATTTATTAAATTATTCCAAATTGAAAAAAAAAATATTAATGAAACTACTCTAAAAATATTATCATGTGCAATGCGGGAGTCCGCGACTAGTATTATAAGAATTGGAAAAACACTAAAACTCTACTATGTAAAGCTCAGTCATTAGGTGATGCATATATTATGAGCACTGTTTTGTAGTTTCTATATAATTAAATTGCTTCTTGTTTGTATAATGATGTTAAATGCTAAGAATGCTTCTATTCCATTGTCAGTTGTTAGATTTTAGATGTTTTAATGCTGATAGCTTCTACGAGCCCAAGGAGTTTGATTCTTGATAGAGATTTTTTATTTTCATTCATATATTGCACAAACATCCAACTATATTGCACAAACACATTTAGTGCGCGTTTGGCTCCAAATTAAAAAGTCAGCTTATTTTACTATTCAGTTTATTTTTGCTACTATTCATGGGCCCCACTGCACTTTTTGATACTATTCATGGATCTTATTAGGGTCCTATTTATGTAATTGGTTAATTCTTTGACAAAACATACTTTACTTATAATTGGGTAGATCTAGGATAAGTTTAGTACTTTAAGAAATAAGTGTTCAAGTTTAGTATGGAAGCAAAGCAAGTTTGACCAAGAAACAAGTGAAGAAGTGTTGTTCATTAAAGCTTAATAGAAGTCTCGACAAAATCCTTTCTATCGAGATTTAATGTTGAAGCTCAACAAAAGCTTGATAGAAGTTGTATCTGTCTGTGCACGAAAATCAGGTTTTTCAAATCTGATTATACGTATATCCTTGAGTATTTGTGTAGGGTTTCCTTTCTCACAGTACTAGACATATATAAGGATTATTTTAAGGACCGTCACAATGTTGTTGCAATTCTTTACACATGCATTGTGTGACCGGAGACAAAAATTGCCTTAGTTTCATCTTTCTCTCTGTAGAAGCTACTGCGTCTTTACGCCAAGGGTTTTGTGACCAATGAGCTTCTTAATCTTCATCATTGATGAACTCAAGAACTTTGCAGCCAACAATCCTTCTCAAGTTGGTGTGTTAGTTACATACATATTGAGATCCGTGCATTATTGGATAGTCACGTCTCGGGAGTCGTGCATTGAACGAAGAGATTGCCGCTACAATACAAGTCCAATTGGGTATTGGGGTAAGGGTTCAACTGTAGGTTGGTATTAGGTATTGGAATTTCTTTTACTTGTAACCGTTTGTTTATTGATCATAGTGGATTCTCGGGAGTAGTGATCTTAAATTCACCCTATGCGTTTTTGCCTTGGTGGTTTTCCCTATTCTTAAACAAATCACTTGTTTAAAATTTAATTTCTGCTGCATTTAGTTATTTGGTGATTTGTTTGTGCTATCACGTTATTTCATGTTAAATTGACTTAATCAATTAACTTGGGTAATTAATTAATTAATTTACCATAGGGGTCAATATATTTTTGCCCTATCAAGTCCCATTATACTATTTCAACTAACTTTTATCTTTATCTACAAGATTTTCAAAGAAAAATTTTTCAATTTCAGCAAAATAAACAAATTCCAAACAGACCCTTAATTTTCATTTAGTGTTGCACATGAAACACTCATCAGATAGTAGTGTCACAATATTGTCTAGGTGCAAGTTCAGCTTCAATCTTGTCAAATTGAGAAGTTGTGCATATGAAAACTTAGACAATTCTATGGTGAAAAATTCTACTCAAAAGTCAAAAGTTATAACTCTTTCTGAATAGTAACACACATTGATCATTGTTTATGTGACTTACAAGAAGCTTCGGTAAAAAAGAGAGAATTTTATATCTTGCACGTAAAATGTTATGGAGTTGAGCTTTTAAGGCTCTATTTTTTTAATTAAAGGTTCAATAATTTAATAGCCACAAAAAATTGTGAAAAATTCCTTCAAACTGTTTTAAAGTAATTTTCTCCGATGTAACCATTTATTTAACAATTGCATCATTTCAAATAATAATAATCCACATGTATGAACGATCCTATTAAGTTGTATAAATAAGTTATGTGATGATTAAATTTGTTATATGATTAAAAATACATGAAAATAATCAATTGAATTGACACGTGTGTGATGGGTTGAAGTTTTTTTATTTTTTATTTTTTATTCTTTCAAAACAATTTAAAAGAAAGTTTTTAACTCACCTATATAAGATTAGAATACCCTCTAATTTCTAGGATAATTCTACCATTAAGGTCTTAAAATTCAGTCCATTAATTATCTTGAAATGACTGAGTTAAATGTTAACACGTCATCAACATTTAAACAACATTTAACTATCACAATTTTGATATTTATTTGAACCACTCATAAGACGATAAAATCCAATTCACTTATTTCCAAATAAATAATAAGAATTTTAGAAATTCTACCCTAGAGTTTCTCTAAAAACTTTTGAGGATCATAACCGAATAACAAACAAATTTTTTTTATTGTAATTTATTTATTATTATTATTTTTTTTCGTGTGATCTTAGAAATAGATCCCAATGATAGTGGGAAATTTTTTTCTTTTTAAAAATGTATCCAAAATTGACGGGGGAAGTGGAAATCCAGGAAAAAAGGCTTGGGCGGTAGCACTTTAGAAAAAGCAAGAGGAGTGGTTGGCGATAATGGGCTGCGAGTGGGGCCTACTCCAGGCCTAAGGTCCAATTTACGCAGACGCTCCTCTTCTCTGTCCCCATTCTCCAATGCCAATGAAAACCCTTATGGAGTAAAATCCATTTCGTTCATTCCTCTTCCCTTTCTTCAAATTAACTTCATAAAAATCCTTATTTCTCATCCCCTAATTTATATCCCTCTGCTGTTATTCTTCAAAACTACTTATATTATATATTTCCGATGGCTTCTGACACAGGAAACTCTTCATCAGATCTTGGTGGTAAGTCCCAATTGGTAGAAGATGATTCATCAAATCTTGGTGGTAAGTTCCAGTTGGTAAGTCCCAATTTTCATTTAGTGTTGCACATGAAGCACTCATCAGATAGTAGTGTCACAATATTGTCTAGGTGCAGGTTTAGCTTCAATCTTGCCAAACTGAGAAGTTGTGCATATGAAAACTTAGACAATTCTATGGTGAAAAATTCTACTCAAAAGTCAATAGTTAAAACTCTTTCTGAATAGTAACACACATTGATCATTGTTTATGTGACTTAAACAAGAAGCTTCTGTAAAAAAGAGAGAATTTTATATCTTGCAAGTAAAATGTTATGGAGTTGAGCTTCTCAACAAACTTTTGATCATAAAATTGGTTTAGCTTTTAAGGCTCTATTTTGTTAATTAAAGGTTCGATACTTTAATAGCCACAAAAAAATTGTGAAAAATTCCTTCAAACTGGTTTAAAGTAATTTTCTCCGACGTAACCATTTATTTAACAATTGCATCATTTCAAATAATAATAATAATGCATATGTATGAACGATCCTATTAAGTTGTATAAATAAGTTATGCAATGATTAAATTTGTTATATGATTAAAAATACATGTAAATAGTCAATTGAATTGACACGCGTGTGATGGGTTGAAGTCTTTTTATTTTTTATTTCTTTCAAACCAATTTAAAAGAAAGTTTTTAACTCACCTATACAAGATTAGAATACCCTCTAATTTCTACAATAATTCTACATGAAGGTCTTAAAATTCAATCCATTAATTATTTTGAAATGATTGAGTTGAATGTTAACACGTCATCAACATTTATACAACGTTTAACTATCACCATTTTGATATTTATTTTAATCACTCATAAGATGATAAAATCCAATTCACTTATTTTCAAATAAATAATAAGAATTTTAGAAATTCTACCCTAGAGTTTCTCTAAAAACTTTTGAGGATCATAACCGAATAGCAAACAAATTTTTTTATTGTAATTTATTTATTATTATCATTTTTTTTTCGTGTGATCTTAGAAAGAGATCCCAATGATAGTGGGAAATTTTTTTCTTTTTAAAAATGTATCCAAAGTTGACTGGGGAAGTGGAAACCCAGGAAAAAGGGCTTGGACGGTAGCACTTTAGAAAAAGCAAGAGGAGTGGTTGGCGATAATGGGCTGCGAGTGGGGCCTACTCCAGGCCTAAGGTCCAATTTACGCAGACGCTCCTCTTCTCTGTCCCCATTCTCCAATGCCAATGAAAACCCTTATGGAGTAAAATCCATTTCGTTCATTCCTCTTCCCTTTCTTCAAATTAACTTCATAAAAATCCTTATTTCTCATTCCCTAATTTATATCCCTCTGCTGTTATTCTTCAAAACTACTTATATTATATATTTCCGATGGCTTCTGACACAGGAAACTCTTCATCAGATCTTGGTGGTAAGTCCCAATTGGTAGAATACGCTTTATCAAATCTTGGTGGTAAGTCCCAATTGGTAGAAGATGGTTCCACCTCTTCCACCAATTGGGACTTGCCACCGAGATATGATATAACTCCAGGTGAATCAGATGGTGAATCAGATTCAGATGAGATGAGTTACGATTATGTAGCTGATTTGCCACTGGTAAGAAACTTTAATTGAATTGAAAATTTAATTATTGAATTCCAGATTTTTATTTTTATTTTTAATAGTAAACACTGATGTGATTTAGATCAAACGTAATTTTAATATCAAATTTTAAAAGTAAAGTCTTGAAGATTTTAGGGAAATCATGACTTGAAGATACCATTTTGTTGGTGTAATTCTAGCCTGATTATATCATTGATTGAACTTGGGAATTTAACACACCTCTTCATCCACTGCCCAATTGGCCAAATTGTTGGTCCCTATCAGATTGGCCTCTCAAAAGTACCTGGGTTAGGATGCCTCTTAATCCCAGCCTCTTCCTCTACATCCAAAGCTTATTTTATGAATTTAATTAATAAGATCTACTATCATGTGAGTGCATGAAGCATTGCTCCCATAGTACTAAATAATAGCTCTAGTTGTTTAATCATCAAACAGTTGTTTCTAATGTCATACGATAACAACGACAATAATAATGCCAAAATGATTTTTCAACTGAAAGGTAGTTCCATCAATTTGCAATTACCACCAAGATATGATGATTATATCGATGATGCAGTTGGTGTGATGCAGGAAGCTCATGTGGTACCAGATGATGTAGCTGATTTGCTACTGGTAAGATACATTAACCCAAAACTACATGGTTATGAATTATTTTATTCTGGACTCTATTTAGAATAATAAAAATTAGTGTGATTAAGAACAAAATTTGTAATTTTTATATCAAATTATAAAAGTAAAATCTTAAAAGACTTTATTGAAAAATCATGATTTTAAGATGCAATTTGTTAATATACCATATCTGTTTAAATATGTATAACCTTGATTCTAGCCTGATTATATCATTGATTGAGCTAAAATCAAGGACAGCCAATATGTTCTTGATAGTGACTGTACTGACAATGCAGTTGATGTGATGCAGGAAGCTCATGTTGTACCAGATGATGTAGCTAATGGGCCACAGGTAAGATACATTAACCCAAAAACACATGGTTATGAATTATATTATTCTGGACTCTATTTAGAATAATAAAAATTAGTGTGATTAAGAACAAAATTTGTAATTTTAATATCAAATTATAAAAGTGAAATCTTAAAAGACTTTATTGAAAAATCATGATTTTAAGATACAATATTGTTAATATACCATATCTGTTTAAACATGTATAACCTTGATTCTAGCCTGATTATATCATTGATTGAGCTAAAATCAAGGACAACCAATATGTCTTTGATAGTGATTGTACTGACAATGCAGTTGATGTGATGCAGGAGGCTCATGTGGTGGGGGATCATGCGGCTAATTCGCAACGGGTAAATTAATCCAAAACTACATGGTTACAACTTATTGCATCCTGGACTCTATTTAGTATTTAGAATAATTAACACTATTGTGATTTTTCATTAAAAAAAAAAAAAACATTATTGTGATTTAGAACAAAATTGTAATTTTAATATCAAACTGTAAATCAGTAAATTTAAAATCTTAAAAGACTTTATCGAAATAACGAGTTGAAGATTCCATTTGGTTAGTATACCATATCTGTTATATTTGTATAACCTTGGTTTGAGCTGGTATCTAGGACAATCAATGTGTCCTTGAGTTTAGTCTCAATCAAGGATCCCCCTTGTCCTCCTAGGTCAACTACAATCTCTTTTAATATTTGACAGTAAAATGACATGGTCAGCCTGAAATTTTTGCCTTCCCCATAGGGCATGTGTCCCCTCACTAACTCCAGCAAGAAAAAAATATAGAGTCCATAGAGGAAGAAGGTGAGAAGAGCATGAAAAAAGGTCTGAAACATATAATTTCAAGAAAAGAAATGTATGACATGACTTCCCACGAGTTCCTACTTTATGGACTAATTATCTTAAGAGTTAGCTCCATGGAATGGAATCAAAAGATATCACTTCCTTGAGTAGAGCCTGGTTAACTCATTGCCTTAGCTGCAATCCCAAAATCTGTTCCAAAAGTTCTTTGTTTTCCCCTAAAAAACAATTTTGCATAAATTAATAATTTTTTTCCCATACCCATCCCTAATGCTTAATGTTGTGGAAAATGGATCAAATTAGATAATTTAAAATCATTCAAAAAGAAAAAAAAAAAAATTTGCATAAACCTCTAGTCTGTTCTGCTTTGTAGCCATGCCCTTTCTGTAGTCTCTCCTCAATCCCAAGTCCCAACATTTCCACATGCCCACTGCTCTGAACCTCAAACACAAGTGGTTGAACCCAGACCAGATCCCTTATTAGCAAAAAATGGTATCTTGTGAGATGGTTTCATGAGACTTCTCTCTAATATGATGTGTGGGTTCCACATATTTGGGTTCCACTTAATATGAGAGTGTGGTAATAAGACTGTCTCTTGAGATATTCTCACTTAGCAATGGAAAATTCCCCCCCCCCCCCCACACACCATGTCTCACTTACAGGAACACCATAACAAAGCGTTGTCCTCACAATCCACCACCATGTATTCAAAAGAGTGAAAGGAAAGTTGGCACACGACACGAATGGACCTTCGGTAAGAAAGCAGAGTGAAAATAGTAAAACCTGTCGATCGTAAGCTATGTCATTTCACCTCAAAACTAATTGGTGGTAAGGAAGTCACACTCAAATTTTTTATGGCTTTCAACATCACACCATGTGAGCCTATTTTTAGAGTGGTTCTAGGGAGTCAAATTGTGGTCCCCCCAATAATCCCTCCCTCAGAATGACACTCCCGTGACTCGAATCTATGACCTTGGCTCTGATAGCGTTTGTCGGACCGTGAGCTATACCATTCCACCTTAAAACCAATTGGTGATGAGGAAGATACACTCAAATCTTTTATGGCTTTCGACATCACACCACGCGAGCCTGTTTTTAGAGTAGTTGTAGGGAGTTAAATTGTGGCCCCCCCAACAAAATCAAACTTTGGCATGATGACCAGGGAGATAAGATCCCCTCCCATGGAACTCTCCAATCTCCATTTTTACTATTATTTAGATTTAAGACATTTGGCATTTACTAATCAAGCAAATACCACATCTTAACTTTGGCTAAAAGTGGGAGGGAATTGGAGAATTCAATGGGAGTGGATCCTCTCCTGATTACTTGGGGTAAAGGGAGCACCAATACTGCAACTTATTCGCTCATATGGCATCCTTCCATAAAAAGACCAGTACCAAGTTAGTTTCTTTTATCGATTATTAAACACCTCACTACACTTAATTAATTAATAATAAACTCTTACTCATCAGACAGACAAAAAGACCAAAACAAAGAGAGCAAATGATGGACCTTCTTCCATTTTCTGCAACAAACTAGTGGCCCACACGCATGGGTCTTAGGTTGAGATAGTTGGAGGGATATATTCATCTATGCTTTTTTTGAGAGTGACAGCTAACGAGAAGAGAAACAAACAACAAAAATGTGTGAGAACATAGGCATTACTCATTATCTTGGAAGAGATAAGGATGGAAAATGTTGATCTTGTAAGTTTTATATTGCCACTCATAATGTTGTATTCTTTTTTTTCTTTTGTCACACTGTTTTATAATGTTGTTAATGCGTTTATGAGAAATTGTTTCTTATAATACATGTTTTTGTTCTTACACAGTGTCCATGTGATTTCTGCTTTTCTGTTGTTGCTTTTGATATTAGTGTCTGTTTTAATGTAATAGAAATACCTTTAGTGACACTTTGTTGAAATAGGAATATAATCACTCAAATTTCCTTTTGTATGACAAATATAAACATGTGTTTTCATTTATAAATGAGTGTCTTTATGCAGCTTGTTCAATTGGAAAATTATTCAATACTTCAGGGGTAATGCTTCGTCCTCTCACATGAATGATGAGTCTTATTGTGAATTTAATTAACAAGATTGACTATTATGCTAGTGGAGGAAGCATTGCTCCTGGAGTACTAAATAATTGCTCCAAATAACTGCTCCCGTTGTTCAATCTTCAAACAATTCGTAATATCATTTTATAGGTCAAGGTCAATATGTTGTTTATTTTATTGCAATAATAATGATGATAATAATGCTGGAGATGACCGAGTAACTAGAAGGTGGTTCCACCTTTTGGGAATTACCACCAGGATATGATGATTATGTGCCTGATTTGGCACTGGTATGACTGTAAGAGACATTAATATTAAAGTCACATGGTTACAAATTATTGCATTCTGGGCTTTTTTTAGAATAATAATCATTGCTGTGATTTGGACAAAATTGTAATTTTCTTTCCTCGCTTAATGCTTTTTGGATTTATCAATTATCAATTTAAGATCACTAATTTATTTCTGTCCAATTTGAATCTAGTTATGCCCAATTTGTGATAATGCAATAGGCGTGGCTTTTTGCTGTGGGCACCTGGTGAGCTGGACTGATAATATTTTTTTGTTCTTATTCTCTCCCTCATTTCATGGTATTGATAATATTTGGGAAACGATTGTTTCATTGCAGTTCTGTGTGGAATGTGGGGATAGATATTCCACTTGTCCCATTTGCCGGGATCGGGTCCATATCCGTATCAGGGTGTTCTGACCGCGGTGACTGTACAAAGCTTAAACTAGATTGCACGTGTTGTTTTAGCAAAGATTGTCTACGGTTTTGTGTTCCTTGGGTTTGGATTGTGATACCTAATTTACATGGTATTATTTGGAATGTTAAATATGATTTCTTACGTGGTGTTTGGAACTTGGGGTTAATGTGATAGATCACATGGACAAAGTTTCTGTTTCGTTACCTATGTGTAGTAACTAGTATATGGGTGGTTAAATTGAACATTATCCTCTGTTATGGTTTCGTAAATTCAACCCAGTTATTAATTTGTTATGCACCTTAGCCAACTGTTATATGCGGAGCCTTTGGTACTTCACATCGAGGTGTGCAGTAGTTGTCCGAGATATACAATTTTTCAATCCTGGGTGAGTATATACTATGTAGTAGTGGTTTGGTTTGGAGTATTTGTTTACAATTTTTTTGGATTTGGGAATATATATACTTATTGGGGGCAAAATGGCCCATTAGCATTAATTTTTGAAATATTTAGGCCTGAAACACTGTTTGGGAAATATATAGGAAAGTGCCACTTTTTGTGGTACTTGAGCTTGGTGAGCTCGAGTACCCCATTTTTCTGTTCCAGCGTTGCACCTGACGTGGGCATTTGAATTTAAAAAATAAACTTGGTACCCGAGCTCATGAAGCTCGAGTCTTTGCTCGACCATGTCTCCCTATTACCCCACACTTAAACCATCTGTTACCCACAATACCCAACCCAGAACAGAGCAAAACATACCCACAAACAAAAAAACCTCTCAATCTTGCTATCTCCCTCTCTCAATCTCGCTATCTCCCTCATCTCCCTCTCTCAATCTCGCTATCTCCCTCTCTCAATCTAAAGCTATTTTCACACAAATACTCTCATTCTTCCTCTCAATCTCGCAAATTCTCTCATTCTCCCTCTCAATCTCGTGATCCGCCTCATTCTCCGTCGCCGTCTCGTTCTCGGTCTCCCTCTCGCCCTGTTGCTCACACTCTCGGTCTCCCTCTCACAAGGTATGTTTTGCTCAACTTGCATGTTCAACTTGTGGGTATTTTTGTTTGTAAATTTGTGATTTTTATGCATAATTTGATTCTGGGTTTTGATCCCGAAATTAATTTGATTCTGGGTTTTGATCAATTTAGTTAGTTAGTTAATATATATTTTTCGGTGATTACTAGAATGTTGGTCCAGTTGTGCTTGTCTTTTGGGTTTTTTATTTTCTATTAAGGGAAAGACTTTCAGTGTTCTACATGAGTGTACTACATGAATATAAGCACACTTTCAGCTTTGTTTAGTTTACTATGCCCAGGTTTAAGCCAATCCCTTAGGCCGATCTCATCATTGAACCGATCATTGAACCGTTCAGGACCAGACCTATGAATTCTATGTGTGCAAGACTGACCATTGTTGGCACTTAATTTTATAATGAGAAACATATAATACAAATCCATAAAACATGTTTTGTAGTATTGCTGGTTCCAACTTCCAAACATTTTTTTTTTTTTTTTTCAAAAATTCTTGCAGTTGGATTTGAAGTTTAGACTTAAAATATGGGTTTCTTCAAGTTTCTGTAAGATTTCTTCCATGTTTGGTCTTTCTTGTTCATTTAGAGTAGTACGTTGAACAGCTATCGATAATACATTTTGAAATTCGATTACAATATAAGCCCCACTTAAGCATGGATCTGCCATGGCACTTATGCTTCCTCCTTTCATTATTGCATTCCTTGTCTGTATCGGTGACAATTGACAATAGAAATATATTTAGCTAATCTGCTGGAATTTACCATCTTAGGTGAAAAAACTACTTATAAAATAGTAACATGCTAAACTATATGAGAGAACATGTTAAATAGAGCATACCTCTTTAAACAGAGATTCTGGCTTTCTTCCTATCAAAAGTTGAAGTAGCACAACCCCAAAATTGAAAACATCATTTGAAGTGGTTTCCATCCTTTCAGTCTTTAACTTGTAGTTTGATAAGATGGGGTCTGAAATCTTAGGCTCTAGTTTCTCGATCAGAATATGTTTGCTAACTGAGACATATTGGAGTATTAGTTATTAGCACCATCACACTTAATATTAGCTATAGGTGAAATTAATTAATTTGCAAGTACCTGAAACATAAGAATAAAGTTCTGTCAAGCAGTGGTTAAGGATAGAGATTGATCTAACTTTGGTTATATATATTTTTTAGCATGCTTACTTGAATTTGTCCTGTGAGAATTGCTTAGGAATATGAAGATGAATAGGAAGACATAGAGAATGGCCATTAGTGGTGATTTTGAGGTCTGCTTTGTACTTGGCCAAACATGAAATTAATTTCTAGTCTCTAGATGTCTTATTCTCATGATTTTTGCACATAACACCAAGAGAGTCGGTTTGGTGTTATTAGTTTTTTTTTTTAATTATTATTTTATGATTTATAAGCAGTTTAGGAGATGAATTCTTAAATTATTAAAGTATGTAGAATAGATCCAGCTTATGAATAGTTCGCAGAACTGAAACAACCAGATGTGGACACGTGTCTGTTGTATCCACAAGTCCACATTTGGATGTGTCTGATTAGGACAGTAACTAGACACAAGCAGAACCCTACCTAGGATGGAACAAAATTTCTTTATTTCACTTGAAATGGAGAGAGTTCAAAGCCCATTTCATGCTTAAGATTTCTTTATCATATAACTTTTTAGCATCAAGCTTCTGTAAGTAGAATTTTGGGATGACACGTATCTAGGAGGAACATTGGAAACCAGCAACACTGCCAGCCATTATAACTTCAAAATAAATGAATATGATACTGACTACCTAAATAAACTTTAAAAATAATAATAATAATAATAGAGAAAAAAACTCTTTAATAATCAAAATTATAAGCTGCTGTAGAGTCATCGATGCACCTGCATTGACTAACACATACCTTGTATCTCAAATGAGAACCTTCAGCCCAATTAGGATATTACTGATGTCACCATCTTCTATTTCAACAAATCTCAGACCAGTGCTTTCTGTGTCTGATTCATCACTGAGGCTCTCATATTCATGATCAATCATTTCTTCATCTTCACACATACAAGGATCATTTGAGTCTTGGTGAATGTCATCATATTGCACTTCCTTGACATTGTTGTACATCAGGTGGTGACAACTCTCCGTTTTGTAAATTGGCAAAATCTGATAAGACTACATATGGCATTTTATAAAGCAAAGGCCTGGCAATATCAAAAGAAATCCACCTGGAGATATGATTTATCAGCTTGTCAGCCCAATTTAAATCTTTGATAGCCACACAGAGACAAGCAAAAGTAAAAGAGTCCCACCTAATGCAGCCAAAAAAGTAAAATAAAATTCATCGACAACATCTAGATTGTTTAAAGTTAAAAATTTCTGTTCCTTGCATTTGTTTGTTTGTTTTAAATGTTTTAGTTTAAACATGGTTTCAAGATTAAAAAAACTTACCCAAAAATGTTAGCTTGATATAAAGCTTTTATGACAAATGTCCAGGGATTATAAACAAACTTTTCTTCTCTTATAGATATTGAGGCTAACCAAAAATAGAGTAACATCTAGATCAAGGAGTATAGTGTTAGTCTGACAATATGAGGTTTGGAAACCAAGTTTAAGAATTAAAGATTGGAATGGATGGTGATCCTAAATAACATTACGAGATAAAATAGAACAGGAGATTAAACAGCTGATAGAGTGATGGATACAGAAGAACTTACTGGTACCGAAGAGGGCAGAGAAGCTTAGACGGGTGATATGCCGCTTTATATCTCATTTTGCTGCAGGAATGAATATAATAGCCAAGATAGTAATATTGAAGACTAGGGCAATGGATTTTGATTCTCTCTCACCCAACCTATCTCTTGCAGAGCTGAGTACTTTCCTAGTGATAGGAAGGCAAAGTCTGGGTCCCAGAACAAATATTTACTTGACAAACATTTAGGGAGGATATCTATTACACCAACAGCAACTAGCCTGCCATCAACAACGTTAGACTTTTGAGTTTACTTTTCTTTGTATTTGCTCTTCACTCGAATGTGTGCATTGTGCAAACTGCAAAGAATCAATAATGAGATATTGAACTCTGCATGAATGCAGTATATAAATTCACACATATGCATGTATGTGGCAAATTGTGGGTAGTATAGTACTAATAAGAATTTAATAATTGGGTGGTATAGTAATGTTTCCCATTAAATTCTTCTGTCACGATAATTTCAACCTTATTTTTCAGATGATAGTCAAATATACAGGATTTTGAAAGTTCTAATTATGACATTCTACCCATTAAATGAACCGAATGCAGTGTTCTTAAGAAGAAGGCAAAAAGGCTGATGATTGAATCAGCTTCTTAGCTATCACAGAATAGATATTGTATTTAAAGCAATGTGCCTATTACTTTCCTTCCAATTGTTTTAAAAGGAAGCAAAGTGATACAGATATTGGATAAGGAAAGTGGTACATATATGAGAAGATTCTTCCCTTTTTCTTTGCATTGGTCTTTGACCAAATGACATCTCCTGCCCCCTTAACTAATGATTGAAGCTGGATCACAGGTTCAATTCCTTATGGGCAAGTGATTTGTATTACCTATATATATATATAAAATAAAATAATAAAAGAAAAAGTTCCTTTTCTAGCCTAGATTTTCGAGGATCTTCTTTGTTTGTCACTTTGTTCTGATTGAAAACAAAATTCAAAGAAAGAAATTAGTCCATGCTGCTTGGGTGCTGTTGTGTGGCATTGTCTATCTGTAACAATGGCCAGTTATCTTTTCAAAGTGTGGCATTGTTATCTACAACATATACACACTTATAAACAATTTAATAATTGGGTGGTATAGTAATGTTTCCCATTAAATTCTTCTGTCACAATAATTTCAACCTTATTTTTGAGATGACAATCAAATATACAGGATTTTGAAAGTTCTAATTATGCAGAATGATTAAGTTTTTAATGTCATGTTCCTAGATGGTTAATTTTCCTAGAGATTGATTATAATTGAAAATCCCATCCTTTTTGTTGTCTATGACAAAGAAATTTAGACTCATAGTAATGTTTAGTTGTTATTGTTAGAGATGTAAATGGTTTTAAATAGGAACAAGTCGGCCATGACTCATGAGTTAGGCCCTTCAACTAGGGACGGTGGTACTTGAAAGGCCGCGTACTCATTTTTTATTTTGTAATTCATTTTATTCAAGTCAATAAGCCATTAAAACTCTAAATTTGAGAAGAAAATTGAACTACCCATGATGCGCTTACATTTTTGGCATTTTTCCAGTGTGATTGGTATTTAAATAAGTTCATGGGTTTCCTATATTGAAAACTTATCCTCAAAGTTATTTACGCATTTTCTTTATGATAGTAGAATGTAATACAAAGAAATCTTAATGTTTAATCCTAGAATTGTTTCAATCTACAATTTGATTGCCATGTGCAGTAAGGGTGAAGGATTGCATTAGGAAAAATGAGTGTTTGATTCAAGTTAGGGGCACTAGGAGTAGGGGGGCATGTCAAACCGAATGAAAATTTGTTATTGAGGTTGTGGGAAAGACATGATGGCCTATGTTTGACATTGGAAAACACCTTAACTTGAATTGAATAATGGGAGTACTGTTCTACTCTATTCCCATTAAACTCTAAGAACCCCTGTTACCCACAGTTTAAACTCTCATCCCTCACTTTCTAAGTCTCCCTCTCACTCTCTCAAGTTTAATTAAATTTTTTTTTTTAATGAAAGCAGTGAAGGCTGCATTAGATATATATTATTACCATTTTCAATCAAATATGTTTATAATTAAAAATAAATAAATAAGCCTGTCTTGTTGTTGTCACCAAATGCCGTATATGGACTCACATGGAGCAGGACCCTCTATACGGACTTTGTTGACAGGGTAGGATGAGCATCGTTCAAGTTTGCTTTGGGATGCTCATTTGGAAGGCAAGGTATGCACTTGTTCAATATATGTAGTTGAGCGCTGTAAGAGAGGGAGAAATATTTTTTGTGTTTCATGGGAAGATAGACAACCTTCGTACATAAGTGTGAGGCAGGTAAAAAAAATCGCTTTAGAGATCAACGGGTTTGAGAGAGAGAATTTGGAGGTGTTTTGGGATTGTGGAGCAAAACTATGGATAATCTTTTCAAATTTTGAATCCAACAACTCACTTGACTCAAAAAAAAAAAAAAAATGGCGTAAAATTCTAAATTGAGAATTTAGATTCTATCTGAGGTTTGACTATATATATAGGCAATCTCCTTAGAAGAGGTAGAGACTACATTCTAAAAGAAGTAAATCACATATTCATCTTGATAATCCCTAATAATGAGGGAATGCAAAAGTACATTCGTACAAACTGATAAGCATGTGTAATGTGACTTATAAAGATGTTTTCGAGCGACTGAAAAATAGGTTGAAAAAAGTTATGAACAAGAACATGGCAAAACACTTTCATTCCTAGTATGAATATTTGGGAAAATAGTATAATTGACCAAGAAGTGGAAAGGGCCTATAACCACATGGAATGGAACTTTTTTCATTCGAATAATGAAATGTTTCAAGCTTCCAAAAGTAAATGGATCTACATTTTCTATGTTGTAGCTCTCAATATATTCTTCTTAATTTTTATAAACAAGAGCCCTTTTGTAATTCTAGAGATGGTATTACAGTCACTCGTCTACAATTTACAAACGACCTCTCCATCTTTGAGCAAGTGAACATGGAGAATATGACTCCTTTAAAATTTTGCTTGGAAAGGCTAAAAATCAATTTCCTTGAGTCTTCAATTATTGTAGGAAAATGAGTAGGCCATGTCCCCCAATTTGTGGGCTTGACCTAGCCCAACTATTTGCTCAAATTAGGAGATGAAAAGAGTAACATTTCACCTCATTACTTATTAGTGCAGCATATATGTGTGTGTATATATATATATATATATTAATAAATGATTAAAAATTATGAAAAATGATAAGCTTTTGTAAAAAATTGTGGATTGCTGAACAAATATGTGCCTATGCATATGGATTATAAATATTCAGAATTTTAAAGTTATGTTATGTGTCAGTCTATTATTTTTGTTAATTTTGATAAGTAGTTAAAAAAAGGACAAAACTTAGTTATAATATTTAAGTATTATTTTTTAAGTTCTCATGTGGTTTTTTTTTCATAAAATGAAAGTGTATTTTTTAATTAAGTAATCACATAATTGAATCTTAAAAAAGAGAATCGAATATATTGTACCTAAGTTTTATCCATTAAAAAAAAAAAGGAATATTATTAAAATGTAGAGAAAAAAAAAAAAAAAGAAAAAAAATTTGAGAAAAAAGAAGAAGGAGAAGGCACATTAACGTGTTCTTACGCAAAGAAAGTATGAAAATCACATTTTTTGACACACTCTAATATTTTGTTAGTAGATTAAGAGACATAAAAAGGTAATTGGAAAATTTGTGAACTAACTTTAATGTGGTAAAATGGGATAATAAACTATATGCTTCTAGAACATAATTTCATATGCAATAATAAGAACAATGTAATTGAATTATACGGTGCATTTTTGGAATGAGATTAATTATGCACCTTATTACATGATGTGTGATTATTATTATTATTATTATATTTTGCACGTGTACTAAGGAATGTATGATGATGGTATGCTAGATATAATTATAACGCATGCTTGGATAATAGCAAATAAATTTGGGTGATACAGTATTACATGATAATTTCGGTAAATTTCACTTTCTCACCTTTATAATATTAAAAAAATATTGATTTACATATAATACTTGATTAATATGAATCAGGGCCGGCTCAAGGGCAAATGCAAGAGATGCAATCGCCTAAGGCCCCCAAATAAAAGAAGGCCCCACTTGTAAAATTTTTTTTTATATATAATGTATTTATTTATATATTTTAGTTAAAAAAATTTTAAGCATTTTTATTGGTCAATAAAATGCATTAAAAAGGCCCCATTGTATCCTAAAATACAAAAGATTAAAAAGGAAAAAAAAAAAAGTCAAAGTTCAGCTAACACAATTAAATTTTAGGAGACAAATGTATTAACCCATTCTTGAAATATGCTAAAATTAAAATTAATAGCAGACAAATTCATTAATAATATAACGTAATTGTCTTGAAATATGCTAAATTAGAGATTATAAATGTCAAAAACAAAAGAAAAACCTCACAACTCTCTGCCTCTTCATCTATATTCTGACGGTTTTACCTTTCTTTTCTTCATCTTCATCTTGATTTTGATCTTTTTTCATCAACTCAGTCAGCCCCTCTAGCTTAAAATTTTTCTTTGTTGATTCCTGCATACCACTCTACCAAAGCGGCAGGCACCAGTCGGCAATCACAGAAGGTATTTTTCTGCTTGATTTTTTTCTTCCGCTCTTTCTCTTTGTCTTTCCGAAAATAAAGACGCAAGCCTCATCTATTTCTTTAACTTATATTATATATATTTTTAGTTTGTTTCACCCATTCACCGTGACCGCACAACTTTTGGATGGGATGGGACACGCTTTTTGTTCTGCTGGACCTTTATCCACTTTAAAACTTAGCCATAGGATAGAAATTGGAGAAAAAAGCTGATCCTACTGGAAGCTTCATGCTTCTCAATTTCTTTTTAATAGAGATCGTGTCGGTGGTGGTGTCACGTCACGTGTGACAAACCACCGACCACAAAGACAGTTTTTTTTTTGGTTAAAGACCACTTATTCACTTTGGTCCGACGGTTTCTCAACCTTTTTTTTTTTTTTTAATTAATTTATTTATAATCTGACATTTTATTTATTATTATAAATTATTATGCTAATTAATAATTTGATGTATATCATATCAACTTATTTGTATTATAGTGACACTAATTTATTAAATCATGTATTAAATTAATTTTTATTTGTGCAGGTTTAAACTTTCAAGTGGTCACGGCTCTAGAAAAATTGCAATAACCAGGTTCTATTTTTCTATATTTTAAAATATATTTTTAGTTAAATTATCATTTTTAATTATAAATTGTGTTTTATTTATCTATAAATATTTTCACATTATAAATGTCTACTAGAAAATATTTATCCGGATATGAAAAACTTCTTAAAAGAGAAAATTGAAAAACAAATTGAATCTCAAAAAGGATCTATGGATAAATTTATTACTAGTATTAAAAAAACACAATAGAAAGTTTGGGTGAAAATATTACAAATGAACAAGAAACTTATCAAAAAGAGTTGGAAGATGATGAAATTATACAACAAAAAGAGAATAATGAAAATAGTCCTAATAATGTTGAAACATCTGATGTAACAATAATTGATAATGAAAAACAAAATAATTTAGAAGAAAATGAAAAAATGACTAACCTACTTACTAATAATATCTATGATCCAAGTCAATGGGAAAATATTGATACAAAATTAAGAGATTTATTAGTAGAAAAGGGTCCAATTAGAGAGAATGATATAAAATTTCCTTTAGATAAAGAGCGTAGACATTTTTCTACTACATTTTATTTTAAAAAGTTATCAAATGGGGAGAAATTTGATAGAAGATGGCTAGTGTATTCAAAAGATTTGGATAAAGCATTTTGTTTTTGTTGCAAGTTGTTTAATTCAACAACACATGGTAATAGTACAAATCAACTTATTAATGAAGGAACTAATGATTGGAGAAATATTAGCAATAAGATTAAAAATCATGAAACAAGCAAAGAGCATGTTACTAACATGAATGCTTGGATTGATTTAGAAATGAGATTATTGAAAAATAAAACAATTGATAAAAATTTCCAAGAACAGGTAAACAAAGAGAAAGATCATTGGAAAAAAGTGTTGTTAAGAATTATTGCTGTAGTAAAAATCTTGGAAAAATAATTTGGCCTTTCGAGGAAAAAATGAAAAGATCTATCAAGAAAATAATGGAAACTTTTTAAGTCTAATTGAAATGATTGCAGAATTTGATCCAAAGAATGCAAGAACATGTTCAACGTATTCAACATGGTGCAATTCATAATCATTATCTTGGACATAATATACAAAATGAATTGATACAATTGTTAGCAAATGAAATTAAAGGTAAAATTATTAAAAAGATTAAGGAAGCAAAATATTTTTCAATTATACTTGATTGTACTCCGATGTAAGTCATCAAGAACAAATGACTCTAGTATTAAGATGTGTGAATATTTCAACTAGTCCAATAAAAATAGATGAGCATTTTGTAGAATTTTTAAAAGTAGATGATACTTCTGGAAAAGGTCTTTTTAATGAAATTATAAGTGTAATAAAAAGTCTTGAACTTGATATTAATGACGTATGTGGACAAGGATATGACAATGGGTCTAATATGAAAGGAAAAAAACAAGGGGTACAAAAAGAATAATTGATATAAACCCTAGAGCATTTTACACACCGTGTGGTTGTCATAATCTTAATCTTGTGCTATGCGATGTGGCCAATTCTTGTCCTAAAGCTATATCTTTTTTGGAGTAGTACAAACGTATATATACATTGTTTTCTTCTTCCACAAAGCGATGGAAAATTTTACAAAATAATGTTTCAAGTTTAACTCTTAAACCATTGTCACAAACACGTTGGGAAAGTCGAATTGAAAGTGTAAAAGCAATAAAATTTCAAGCTTTAGAAATAAGAGATGCTTTGTTACAATTAGCAAAAACGAGTGAAGATCCTAAAACAAAAAGTGAAGCTGATTGTTTGGCAACATATGAGCTTGAAAGTTTTGAATTCTTGTTAGGCATGACTATTTGGTATGATATATTATTTGCTGTTAACTCTGTTAGTAAAAATTTACAATCAAAAGACATGCATATTGATGTTGCCATTGATCAACTAAAGGGTCTCATATCTTTTTTAAAAATATAGAGAAGATGGATTTACATCTGCTATGATTTCATCTAAAGAGATTGCAATCAAAATGGAAATAGAGCCTATATTTCATGAAAAACGTATAATTCGTAGAAAAAAACAATTTGATGAGAATGTTAATGATGAGATAACACAATCAAGAAGAATCTTTTAGAATTAATTATTTTTATATATAGTAGATCAAGCTATTTCATCAATTGAAAGTAGGTTTGAACAATTTCAAATATATGAGGATATTTTTGGTTTTTTATTTAATTTTGAAAAACTAAAAGCACTAGATGATATTAGTTTGAAAAATTATTGTCTTAATCTTGAAAGTTTTCTCAAACATGATGTTTATTATGATATTAATGGCTTAGATTTATATTCAGAACTAATAGTTTTAAAAGAAGTTGTGCAAATAGATGAAAATACTCCAATTAATGTACTTAATTATTTAAAAGACTAGATTCTTTTCCAAATGCATATATTGCTTATAGAATATTACTAACAATACCTGTTACGGTTGCATCTGAGAAAGAAGTTTTTCAAAATTAAAATTAATAAAATCTTATTTAAGGTCTACTATGTCACAAGAAAGATTAAGTGGATTAGCTATATTATCAATTGAAAAAGAAATGTTAGAGGAACTTAAATACAAAAACTTAATTAGTAATTTTGCATCACAAAAAGCAAGAAAAATAGATTTTAAATAAAAAAATTCAATATATAAATATATTTTATTTTATTAATATTTAATTATAAAAAGGCCCCATTTAAAATTTTCGCCTAAGGCCCCAAAACTTGTTGAGCCGGCCCTGATATGAATATAATGCTAATGAGAGTATAAAAAAATATGAATATAATGCTAATAAGATTATAATAATATAGGATTTAATCTTTGTGTGTGCATGTGTAAACTTATTTTACTAAGAAAAAAAGGTGTTACACTAAGATTCCATATACAAACCACACCAGGATGTGTATGCACTGTTAAATAATATTCCCATTAAAAAATGGAGTAGAAATTTAGTATTGGAGTAGAAAGATTTTTGGAATTTAACTTTGAAGTCCTCATTATTATGTGGTGCTCTAATTATTATTAATACTAAGTCGCTCTATTTGTAGGGAGTGCCGTGTCTCTCTGACTTGTCGTCACCAGGATAAAGACTTTCTTGAAGGTGGGTTAGATGGGTTAGATCCACGAATTGCCGCTTACATCACTGATGTGGGGTTAGATGGGCTACTTTGGATCCCACATATGGACCTTAACCATGCATTGATCATAGTGCTGGTGGAGAGATGGCGGCCGGAGATGCACTCATTCCACTTGTCCCACGGTGAGATGACCATCACACTACAAGATATGGAGGTTATAATGGGGTTACTCAGAGATGGCTTACCGGTGGTAGGATATACATCCCCGAGAACCAATTGGTTTGATGCATGCGGTGAGTGGCTAGGGCATAGGTCGCCGGATAGACAACTTGGTGGTAATAAGAACACTGCAGTGATGGAAGGGCCAAGGGTAAAAGCCAAATGGCTTGAGGATCGGTTTCGTAACCCTCTCCCGCCTGACGCCCTTGATGCGCTTGTGCAGAAGTATGCTCGGTTTTACATAGTGGAGATGTTAGGTGGTACACTGTTTATGGACAAGGGTGGCAATCGGATCTCCATTATGTATCTGCAATTTTTCGATCCAATCAGCAACGGAAAGAGGTATAGTTGGGGTAGTGCAACATTAAGTTGGCTCTATAGACACTTCTGTAAAGCATTAGAGAAGACAGCCAAGCGGATCGGCGGTGCAATGCTATTGGTCCAGTTGTGGGCGTGGGCGAGGGCGAGATTTCCACACTTATGTCCTGTGATGAGGCATCCACAACAGTAACTCGCTTCCCAGTCCACTTTCTATCGTGTATGTAGCATGTTAGATAGTTACTGTTTTACATTTCTACATTAACTCTATTTGCATGGGAATTGTGTAAGTAACTAATATGAAGGTTATGTCTGTGTTGTTTGGTAGATGGAAAGGGGTTAAGATAACAATCGAACATTCAATGCACGTCCCACGTGCCTATCGTGTGTCGCTTACTTCGCTACAACCAAATCAGGTATCTTGTCTTACAAGTAGGAACCGCTTTGGCATGTTCTTTTTGTACTTACAATTAACTTTTGAATGAATAAACATTTTCTATTGAAAGAGTTACATGTATTGTTCACATTCGTTACACATTTTTCCTAATTATATTGTTAATATGATTATTTGCATCTGTTGGATCATTGCAGATTGTGTGGGAGCCGTACACAAATTATTTGGGTTCACTACCCGCATATTGTACTGCAGGCCAACACATATGGAGGTCTATCGTGCCGCTCATACATTTTTGGGTGGTTGAAGACCATCATCCCGAACGTGTTCTCCGACAGTTTGGAATAAAGCAAGGCATACCAATCGATGTTAATACTTCAACCGAATTGCACAAGATAACCCTCCAGGGCAAGCAGCATCAAAATTGGGCCCAAGTACATGCCCTTCATATTGCTAGATGGGCTGCGCACGCCACAATTGCCAATGCACCATCCTTTCATAGGGAGATGAGCTACAATGATGAGTATATGGTGTGGTTTCGTCCCCACACTGTTCGCCATATTACAAAAGAGACTTCGTATTGGGACACTTTGGTAAGTTTACAAAGACTGTTTTGTTATAAATTTACCTTACTTTGCATAGTTTAGTTCAACCTAGTAACACTACTCTTGTATATTTGTGACAAGTTGAATCGCAGTTGAGCATTATGGCGAAGTGCGAACTAGGGTCAGAGATCTACATCGATCGTATTAATGCCTTGCAATCTGTTGAAGAGATTGGTCGGTTAACCTTGGACCATGCACGCGATGTGGGCAACACAAGTCAACCGGTCAGAGGGCGTGGTCGGCAAGTAGGTGGACGTCAAGGGCAAGGAGGTCGTCAATCTAGTCAGCGTCATACATCTAGTTGGCCTCCCACATCTGGTTAGTGTCACACACCAGTGCCCACATATAGTCGACGTCCCACATCTCGTCGGCGTCCTAAATCGGTCCACGCCGACACCCGTGCCCACATCCGATCGGCGTCACACACCCGTGCCCACATTTAGTCGGCGCCACACACCCGTGCCCACATCTAGTCGGCGCCACACACCCTTGCATGACCACACCATGGAGGAAGCAAGTCAGACAACATACGAGATGTCTTTGGACACCGCTTATGACATAGGCTCCATGGCACATGATAATGCGGGTCCATCCCATACAGATGACATGAGATTCATGCCCACTCCTGGGCGACCCACCCTTGGTGATGTCCCCCTTGAGGGCATGCATACCGAGTTCATTCAGACACAGATACCCACCGCCCCACCAGAGCCTTCACACATTAAGGATCGGCCGCAAAGGCCGCAACGGACACGGACACATCCTCCTCGATCGGGACTGGACATGGTACTATAGTTTGTACACATCCGATTACATATACATCTCTTTATAGTTAAATGAACTTGCATATTAGTATTTGCTTGTGTTGTGTTCTTTTCGTGCAAGGTGAGACCAGTCAAGGAACCAATAAGGAGAAGAAAACGAGGATGATTCAGAGAGGCTTCAAGAATCAGTGCTACTTTGGGTTTGTAATGGTATAGGATCTTTTTGTCATGTATAGGATCTTCTTGTCCTTTGGTCATATATTTTTTGTAGCACATATCTTTTGACAATGAACTTGAAGATTTGGGCTTACAAGCTAATATAGTTTTTTGTTCGTAACTTGCAAAATTCTGGCAATGAACTTCAGAAATTTCTATTTCAGACCTATAGAATAACTTATGTCCATTATTTTTCAGTTGCACAACTGTTTTCTTGCTAATAAATTTAGGAAAATGTGGTATTTGGCCATTTTGGCTGGTAGTTAGGTCTATAATAAAAATTGACATACACTTCAGCTCAAGAAAAACACCCCTTCATATAACATTGTTTTTGGATTGGTTCATTTGCTTTATTAATTTTTTAAATTTTGACATCGATTTTAGCCTAAATTTCGAGGGGGCAGGACTTGTTATTAGTAATTGGGAATTGAGTTTAGAAAGTTTGGTGGTGGATAAGCTTCCTTAGAAAGGTGAATTCCCATAAATTATTTTCTCTATAGGTTCACAATTGTTCTATGGTGTGGGAATAGAAGTATTTAAACAATTAGGGGTGGAGATGATAGCTTAGAAAATGGCTGGTGGTATAAGAAAGAAGCTGCATTTACACAGATTCCGTCCCTTCAACCTGAACACTCATTGATTGGAGGACTTACGCTTCTCAAGAGTAGTATTGATGCAACAATATTGAAAGTCAAAAGGTCCTAACATATGGCAACAATTATCTCATAAGTACAAAGGTTAGTGTCTTGCACTTGTCATTGATACATTTTACTTGTGATAACTAGGAATGTATGGAAAGGTTATTTCGGTACTTGGGATAAAACAACTCATTGTTCTCTTGCATTTCTCTTAATTGTTGTTTTATTATTGTTGTATTCCACATCAATGGCAATGCCACTGACGACAGTTCTGTCTCTATTCCTCTTTGATTTCAGGCCAACGTTGCAGGTAAGATTCCATGCCTATGAAGTTTATAGGCATCAATAAATATTCCCTTGTATCCTATGTTTTGCGAGTGCTGCACATTCAATTTATTATTATTATATGTTTTTGTATTGTACCATATTCTTTTGTAGCAATTGCACTGTAAGATTTTGTATCAACTGTTCTCTTGTAGTCCTTTAGTAGGCTATATATATGAAGGGTTACTAAAGCCTGATTTGAAATTTCTACTTTCCCCCTTGGGGCTAAAACAATTTTTGTTTTTTAAATAAAAAGAACAGAAAATCCTTAATCTGGTTTGGAGGTGTGGGAGAGCTTAGCCTGAGGAAGTGATAAAAGTAGAAGATTGGCTTAGAACAGGATTTGTTATGCTGCAACTTATAATCTTAATTTCTCAGGCTCCTTTTTGTTTGTTTCTTTTGTATACTTCCTTTCTATTTGAAATGGATTGCATTTAGCACTTCACATTCGGAATTTACTATCTTGAAATTAATGGTATAAGTTTTATATGTTGCCTGTTACATGTGGAGCATTCATTCATCTTGTGGAAAATTCATGATCTTGCAGGAATAGCTTTATATGAGCCATATTATATGACATTGTTATCTTCCTATCAGGGTTGGTTCTAACACAATAAATTAGTGTATATGTTATGTGTTTTTGTAATATATGTTGGGTAAAGTTTTCTTTATGATGCCATCTTTGATATCAACTTCAGTGCTATATTTTTGCATGACCGTTTGGTTTGACAAACTTTGTGTTTCACAGGATCTGGTTCTAGTTACTTGTACAGGTTTTTCGATCAAGCATGGAAAGAAGGAATGACCAAAGATGAAGCTGAGGTATGTAGGTCTTGATCTTTGTAAAGGCAAAAGTAGTTAATGCCTTTTGAGGTGATGATAAAATACTTTCAAGTTTCTGTGAACCTGTGACCTCATTATTATGCTTGCATTAGTAAACAACTGAAGGTTACAATCAGGGAGAAGTAATAAACATGACAACCTTTTTTTTTTTTATTTGCCTTATTATTTCCCCCTTGGCTGTATCTGAAAAGGTCAACTATGATTTAAAAAAAAATTAGTATAGGCAGAGTCATGATGACAGTTATTTCTTTTCTTTTCACTTGTCATTACTTATTACAAAAGGAGGAATATGTGTGTAAGGATGGAGTACGAGGGCAAAACATTTCTTGTAACTCATACTCTCTCATTGCTCATCCAATATATATATATATATATATATATATAAGTATAAAACTGTTGTTTTTTGCCGTACTTTTTAGGCTCTTAATTATTTTTTGGTGTTTTACTGCAGCAATTAGTGGTTAAGGCAGTTTCCCTTGCCATTGCACGTGATGGTGCTAGTGGTGGTGTTGTTCGTACTGTCATTGTAAGATTTCTGCTAAGCATTTCCAAGTAGATTCTTTTTCACCATTTAGTTGCTCACAAATTGACTGAAACCCCTTGGTCTTTGATGTTCTTGCAGATAAATTCCGAGGGAGTGACAAGAAATTTCTACCCTGGCGACAAACTTCCCTTGTGGCATGAGGAATTGGAGCCACATAACTCACTTTTGGACATACTGAACTCAACCAGTCCTGAGCCAATGAACATATGAAGTGGAGGAATCATAATGTTGATAGGCTTCTAGCCTCACTTTAGTTATTTTCTCTTTAGCCTGCTACATTTGTTTTCCAAACAGGAACGAGATTTTAATCACTTTATATTTGAGAATGGTTGATGTACCATATCTTGCTGGATATATTTCTTATTGGTGTCATCATTATCTCTTCTCTGGGCCAATTAGAGGTCTGTGGAAACTGGAAATAGATATATTTGCACCTCATCGAGGGTGACGTTTTTGATTCATATATTCCTGCTCATTGGTCAATGTTTGGATTTTAGATTTTAATACTTATATTTTAGTAAGGTGATAAGCGAGTAGATTCTTATTTCTTGTGATTCCTTTTTAGTGGATAGAAGATTTTTTCTAATCTCTTTGAAAAAAAAAAAAAAAACTATGAGAGAGAATCCAGTTGGTGAAAAGAGGCTGATACCAAATCAGCCTCTTTTCAATTTATTATCCAGATTGGTACCCGAGCCCACGAAGCTTGGGTACCAAGCTGGATATTGAAAAGAGGCTGCTGATTTGTATCAGCCTCTTTTCAATTTATATCCAGATTGGTACCCGAGCTTGGTGGACTCGGGTACTTTACAAAATACCCGAGCCCACCAAGCTCGGGTACTAATCTGCCTATTTCAAAACTTACGCAGAATGTAAAGTACCCGAGCCCACCAAGCTCGGGTACTAATCTGCCTATTTCAAAACTTACGCAGAATGTACCCGAGCTTGGTGGGCTCGGGTACTTCTAAAAAACCGCCACCAAGTACCGTACTTGGTTGGCGTAAATTATTATTATTAATTTTTTTTTTGATTGACGAAAAAGTAATGTACAATGAAGCCAACGTTTTTTTTTTTTATTTTTATTTTTCTTTATTTTTGTCATGAGAATAAATAAAATCCAATTATATCAGGACACGTAAGTTGCCATAGTTTTTATAAAGTGTTTGTAGTAAAATTATAAATGCTATGTCACTTTTTCGTTAGCCACATAAGTATTATTTTTATATTGTACACACAAACTTCCACACACATTATTATTTACACAAATAACATTATAACAAAAAATAATGCACACAATCAATATTACATACACTCTCATACACATTTAATATAAGGAATAATGCTAGAGATATAAATTATTTTTCAAATTTTTTTACAAACTGCTTTTGTGGTGAGTGATTAAGCTATTATGAAAAAATGCATATTAATGGTAGGCCTAAATAAAATCCAATAACAAGTTGGCCACATCAACATTTTGTACAAATTGTAAAATAGTTTATGGTTGTAACATTACTCTAATATAAATTTATGACAGAGTGACACTTACAATCTACAAACACTTATTCTATTTGTTTGGAAATATTTGTTATATAGGAAATAATTATTTCTTAATATTTCAGCCTTGGTGAATTTTACAGAAAATCAGCTTCACAATGAAAGCTTTAGCAGAAAAACATTTCATAAACTTCTGGTAGTTATATAAAACCATGGATTAACTACCCCCCAAAACAACACACATTACCAGGCACAAATATGGCTACATGCTTATTTCAAATGAAAAAAAAAAAAAAAAAAAAAAAAAATCGACTAGTGATACATTGTTGCATGTTGACTGTCAAATTATGAACTTTGACGTCGAAAACATTAGAAAAATGAAATTGAATAAATTATTGCTATGGATTTTATAGCATTGCTTCGAAATGCTATCAAATCCCATCAAATACTTATGGCTCTTTACCGCAATCTAATCTTCAAACAAAAATGAAAAAAAAAAAAAAAAAAAAAAAATAATAAAAAATAGCTATAAATGAGCAATTAATCTTCAAAAATTAAGTGAAATTCACCTTTTTTTTTTTCCTGCCCACTTGTCTGACGCCAACCACTAACTTAAAGCAAATGGTACCTTTTGAGTCTCCCTCACCAACTTACTTGTAGAATTTATGACCATAATGACTCTTGCACTAACATCACAAGTCCATGTGAAGAGTCAGTTGTTGCCATGTGAAAGATTACTGAAGCTATTTACAATTGTTGGGTCACCATCTGCAGATGAACTGTGTCAGTTTTTTCCATTGAAGGCAAACCATTTAACCTTTGGGTCCTGCCTATTGTATACATAGAGGTAAGTTAAATGTTTTGTCTGATTGTGTGTACATGTGTGGTTCGTATGACATTATTTTTGCATGACCATAGTTCATGAGTTGAGTTTTTTGCAAGACCCTGCGTCCATGTACAACTGCTGATATAGAGTTGAGTTTTTTGCAAGACCCTGCGTCCATGTACAACTGCTGATATATATATATATATATATATATATATATATATATATAACTTACAAGTTATCTAAACAAATGGAGCAGAACTATATTGTAACAAAATAAATTGTAAAGAAACAATTGCAATTAGAAGCATATATATATATATATATATATATATATATATATATTTTTTTTTACCTGAAAAGAAAGAAAAAAAAAAAAACCATTTCATAATTACTAATAGTTGAAAGAGAGATAGTAAATCCATAAATTATTATATGCTTTAGAAGAATAATACATATAGTTTAGACATGTACTTTGATTCCTTTTCCTTCAAATAAATTAAGAAAAAAGAAATCATGTATAAGTTTTTTATTTAATTTTGTGAAATCTAAAAATATTAAAAATATAGCAAATACTTGTAAAGTTGTGTATATGTCTTGCTGTCTAATTGCTTCTTAAAACATGCCCCATTCAGCATTTACTTCTCTATCCTTCTAAATATTTAAAATTGAAGTTTATAACAAAAATTCAGAATTTAAAATTGTAAAAAAATTTATAAATAACTATATTGTTCACATTCATTTATGGGTTAAGCTATGTATGAGATAAGCAAGAAAGGCAAGTGCTGTGAATAGTGATATTGGTAAAGAAAATGAACGTGTATACAATATCAAAATTCATTTGGGGGGGGGGGGGGCACAATTAACATAAACTATATCTAAATAACAAAAAACTCAAGAAGAAGAAAGAAATTCGTATCATTAAAACTTATATTTGCCTATGCTTTGGGGAATTCATTTTATATTTTATGTTTCTATGTATTTAGTTATTTAGATGTAAAAGAATTCGTATCATTGTCATTATATTTGCCTATGCTTTGAATCTTAAATTTTATATTTTATGTTTCTATGTATTTATTTATGGACAAAGTTTAGCTACAAAATTGGTTGTAACTTAAGGCTACAAACTCACTCAATAAAATAAATACTACAACATATTTTGAAAATCTAACCGTTGAATTGCATGTTCTTTACGCCCTTAATACACATGTTAAATTTTGTGTCAATCGAATATCATTTACTATATGATCTATAAGTTTATATTTTGTGCATAATTTTAAATTACAAAAACTTGCAATTTAAAAAATTTATTGATGACATAGCTATTGATCTTTAATTTTCTTGAAATTTTGCAAGCATGGAGGATATAAGAAGAAGATGTAATCCAATGGTGAATTTGTCAAAATTCACATCCAATAAAAAGATATTAAGTAAGTTTGTAGCCTAAGGCTACAACTAATTTTGTAGCTAAACTTTGTCCTTTATTTATTTAGATGTAAAAGAATACTATGTCATTGTATATTGTTTATTCTATAATTTACAAGTTATCTAAATATTAAATAAAACATAGTTTTTTTTTTTAACAATTTGTTGGCAGCCAAGTATTGTAATTAAATCTATTATAAATTATAGATATGTGGTTAAAGCGATTGAAAATTATTTATATCTCTATACAGAAAGTTTAGGAGGTTGAGTTTGAATATAAATTGTTTTTATCATACGTCATCTTTATTTAAGTGGTTATAGATGATGACAACTTTTATATTGTTAATAACAAGTCGGTGATGGATTTTCACTTTTTCTATCCGTACTACGACGGGGAGATGTATTATCATGAGTTGCATGGGTTGTCATACCAAGGCTCGAACCAAAAGCAAAAATACGTTAAGGTGAAACGTGGGATAGGGCTTACGAACTTGCAACGAAGAATATTGAAGGCAATGGGGTTAGACCACTCTAGGCATAAGATTTCCATCGTGTATTGAGCACCTCAACGGGTTGTAGACATGCAGGTTTTCTACAATTCACTACAATTATCGGGTGGCACCGAAGTGAAGATGATGTGGAAAATGGTTGTACAAATGGTGGCTCGAGGATTCATTGCTTCAGATCTCTATGTCACTGTTGAGCCCGCCACAAGAGAGGCTGGAGCGAGTTCAAAACATACTGTTTTGGATGGAAGAGTAGATGAGCACATCGACTCAATACCGTAAAGATCTTATCAAGGGTGTGTAGAGAACACAGGAGATGGGTATGGCGGTGAACCGGGGCAAACATTTGCCCATGTGAACTCAATTGAGGAGGAGGAAGGGCCCCAAAAAGTGCATGAAGGAGAGCATTTAGGCGATGATGAGCTCCATAAGGGCACATCCGACAATAACCATAATGATCACGGACTTGGTGATGATGCAACCCATATCGATGTTACTAGGGATGACTTCGAGGAGCTCCTAGATACCATGGGTGAACATGAGGATGTTGATCATATCGAAGATGTGGTTGTAGAAGAAAATAGAGAGACATGCCCCGGTCCCGATCCTACGCCGGAATGGTTCACCCAAAACACTTGGGTTAATATGTTTGATCCATCATTGGTTATGCAAGCGGAAGTATTACCATGGACGCCTGGGGAGCAGCCAATTAAAGGGATGGTATTCGCGACTAAATTGGCGGTGCGGCGTGCGTTGACTTGGTACGCAATGTGAGAGAATTTAAGCTTCAAAACTAAGCATTCAGACTCAGAGAGGCTTATGGTGAGTTGCGAAGATGATTCCTGTCCATGATCAGTCCATGCGATACGTTGCAAGGGAGATAATGTCCGGAAGATCGCAAAATGCAAGGGCCCCCACACGTGCGACAAAATTCAGAATGCTCATAATGGTCGGATGATTGATTCGGTGTTCTTAGCATATGTACTTGAGCGCTATATATGAGAAGACCCTGCGTATAAGATAAAGAATTTACGCCACGTTGCTTTGGCAGACTTAAAACACGAAGTATCTCATTACAAGGTATTCTATTCTTTAACTTGCATTATATTTTCAATACAACGTAGAGACATCAATCTTTTGGGAAGTATAATTATGATATTTTTTTTTCCCAAAACCCATGAATACTTTATATTATGAAAATTGAAATTGAAAAAAGAAAAGAAAAAAAGGAATGCGGAGCGAAGAAATATTATAGTCTTCCAAGTCTTGATTTGTTTTCTTCAAGTTTTTTTATTTAACTTGTATTCATTTCTAACGTAATCATTATAGTTCATATACAAGGTATGGGATGCCAAACAGAAGGCCGTTGCATCTATATACGGGGATTTTAAGGAGTCTTATGCGGAGTTGCCGCGCTTTTTGGCAGGACTCAAGGACGCAAGTCCGGTTACAGAGTATAAGTTAATAGTGAACGATAATTATGAACAGGGAAACTGTACATTCAAGTCCGTATTTTAGGCGTTTCATCCATGTATTATTGGGTTCAAGTAGTGTAGGCCTGTGATTAGCATTGATTCAACCCACCTCTATGGAAAATATAAAGGGAAATTGATGATTGCAATGGCGACAGATGCTAATAATAAAATTTATCCAGTAGCCTTCGTCGTCGTTGTCGAGAGCGAGAGCACAGAGACTTGGGGTTGGTTCTTGGCTTGTATAAGAACGTATGTTCTTGACCGGAGACACGTGTGTGTCATATTTGACAGACACCTTGGGATACAAGCTATCTTTAGAGACAATAATCGAGACTTTTCCTCGGGCCTCCCATGACAGAAACATCGTTCTCGCCTTCATCATCTATGTAGTAACGTCAACACTAGATGGAATAATGAAACTTTAAAGAATCTAGTATGGAGGGCAGCAAGGGCTACCCAGGAGCGAAAGTTCAATGCCACCTTCGAGTTAATTGAGAATGTCAACCGGGATGTGCACCAATATCTAAAGGATGTGCCCAAAGAGAAATGGGCTCTAAGTTTTGACAAGGGTTATTGTTATGGGGCAATGACGACAAACGTCTCTGAATGCTTCAATGGTGTTCTAAAGAGTGCTTGTAGCTTGCCCATTACGGCAATGGTGAAATACACATGGTTCAAATTGAATTCTTACTTTGATGATCGTCGCAATAAGAGCATAGCACAGTTAAATTCGGGATAAAAATGGACTAAATATGCCTTGGATATCTTCATGAGAAATAAGGCGAAGGCGGAACATCACAGGGTGACAAGATTAAGCGCGCAACAACAATCATATCAAGTAGATACACCACATAATCTAGAGAGTGCTGGACATGGGGATCACACACATGGAGTTAATTTGTTGCAAAGAAGTTGCACATGTCAAAAATGGAAGCTGTACAAGATATCATGTTCACATGCCATTGCAGTTTGTATTAGGTATCGACATGATGCAGAGCAATACATTGACCCATGCTATAGTGTGGATGCACTGTTTCGGAGCTATGCTCCCGTTTTCCCTGCGTTGAAAGATAGATTATCATGGCCAGATCCTGAAGAAACTCGAAGGATCCTCCCTAACCCCCGATTGATTCGAGAGAAAGGCCGCCCTGTCTCAACACAAATCAGGAATGAGATGGACGAGGGTGAGAAACGGCTGAGAACCACACCGTGGAAGGAGGGGGGGAGGAAGGTGCAATGCGGGTTGTGTGACCAAGAGGGGCATAACCGAAGAACATGCCCTAAGCGGAATGAGGTACCGACAAGTGGTGGTGTCGCAGACTAGGTACGCTAATTTTGAACCGTGGCATTCTTCTAAATGCAACTTGAAACAAAACGCATGCTATATGCCATTCAATTATGTATTTTTATAACTAAAGAAATATTGGAAAAAATTTTAAGGACCAAATATGACATATATCGTTGAGATATCATCGTTGCTTGTGTACATGTGGTTCATTCCAATTAGTCTCTTGAGGATGCATACCCAATTCCAAAGTTTTGGGACTAAGACTTTCTCTTCTTATGCTTGGTGTTGATGACTGCATTATTTCTAGTGTTGATTTTGTATGTGTTGGATCATTATGTGTAAAATGCTAATGCCCATTTCTTACAAGTGTTTTTCAATCGTATCTTCCATTGGATTGAAACAAAAAATAGGATTTGATGTGAATGAAGTGATAAGTATTCAAATTCAGCATGGTGAAGTCCCTATTTTTGCAAAATATTTAAAGAATTGATGGTATTTGGCCATTTTGGCCTATACCTTACTATGATTCATTGTAATATGCATAGTTCTAATATCAAAGATGTAGCCATCAAAGACTTTAAATTGTAGAGGTAAGCCGACAAACCAAACTACGTAACCCCCTAACGTGTTCTCTATTTTTTTTTTTTTTTTTTTTCTGCATTCTCCTTACAGTATTTTCTATTTCATTTTAAAACTTACTAGGAAATGAAAGAGCTATCTGTTGTTGGCATTTAAGGGCCCCCGACTGACCTTCTCTTTAACTTATAGCTTTTTTTTTTTTGCTAAATGTTTTCTAACTGCAGATTATTTTATTTTATTTTAATTTTTATAGGATCTAACCATAGATTGGTCATGAATAATATGTGCCATTTTATTGGGTCTGGGCTAGTATATAATAGATTGGTCATGAATAATAGATTGGTTCAATTATTGGTCATGAATAATATGTGCCAATTTTAACATGTTAGGGAAATGTTTGCCCTCATGGAGTGATTATTTAGGATTCTTTTTGCTTTTCTTAATAATCCAAATGTCAAAATTTTTGGTTTTAAAATATGGGGGATAAAAGCTTTTATGTGAGCTTTAGGTATGTGGGTGATACCAAATTGCTATAGCAAGAACAAGCTTCAAAATCTACTTTCTAATCAACTGATTTTCCCATTTATCTTCCCTATCATTTATCTACCACATTGTTTAAAAAAAAAAAAAAGTAGGACTAGTTTTGATTTTGTGTAATTATTAGCATGAACTTCCGGATACTAATACTATAGTCTATTTGTTAGATATTACTTCATGAGCATGACTACTACCTTGCTGATTTATCTGTTTCTGTTGTTTTCCAAAGGATGCTTCTTCACATCGTCTGGAGGCTTGAGGAGTTATGAACACCCCCTCAATGAGGTGAAGCCTGTGCCAAGGGTGGACAGTTCTGTCGGTGTGTGGTGTAACTTTCACCGTGGATGAAGAGTCGAAGAGGGAAACTGTCGGCATGCCAAGAGTTGGAAGTGCTTTGCCAAACCGGTCATCTAACTACTGATATTGTTATAGTTTCCTTTTACGGCATGGCTGTCATTATTAGTGGGCCTTGCCCTTGATGTCCTTTTTCTTATCATACTACTCTAATCTTGAATGGCTTGAAAGCATTTTAATGGGTGATTGGATTTATATCCTTTTTAGTACTACCAAAACAAAGACATGATTTTATGTCATTGTACAATGTTGCGTAACGTCAAACTAAGCCAGGATCTCAAGTTTGATACAAGAAATAATATGATTGCTCTTCAAGACTGATATTGTGGTAGATTTGTATTTGATATATTTCTCTATTTTTATCGCTTATTGAATCAAGCTGTGATGATGATAATAATTACGGTCACATTCGTAATAACAAATAAAATCCATTTACGAACAGTTGCCTGTTCACACAATAACCATTGCAAAGAAACAATGAAGTCCATTGATTTTTAATATGGCTACTATATTCACCAAAGAAGTTAAAGATGTACATCTAGAGCATAGTTCAGGGCATACTCTTGCTCGATTAAAAGCTTTTTCTTAGCTATTTGTGAAGAAATCCTTGGCGGGAAAGGGTATCTCGTGGAGCCCTAGAGTAAAAATCTAACAGTTTTCAAAATTAGGCAGATTTGTACCCGAGTTTGGTTGACTCGGGTACCTTGTGAAGTACCCGAGTCCACCAAAATCAGGTACCAATCTTGAGAATTTTGAAAATAGGCAGATTGGTACCCGAGCTTGGTGGACTTGGGTACTTCACAAGGTACTCGAGTCCACCAAGCTCGGGTACCAACCCGCCAATTTTCAAAATAGGCAGATTGGTACCTCGAGCTTGGTACTAATCTGCCTACTTTTTTCAGAATCTCTGCTCAAATTATCTCTACAAAGTTCATCTTTTAACCTAAAAAAAGATTATTAAAAAAGAAATTGCTAGCAAGCAGTCATAAATAAAGATGCCTTCATTATTGCAATGTCAATATTTGACGTTATATAAAGATGCACCCCACAAATGTGGGCATCAAGAACCAAATTAATAAAGATTTTTTTTTTTTTTTCGAAGCATTACTCAAGTCTCAAAGACACACCCACCTAGTGGCACTGGTTACTAACCAAAAAAATCTTAAACACTATATTAGCATAAAAAGACAAGTCTTAAACATAATAACATTATTTAGTAGCAATACAAGCTAGCAAAAAGAGAGGTAGGGATGTAATGCGGTCCATTCATAGCACTCACAATGTGGCAAGACTTGAAACTAATATAGGCCTCAATGACTCGTGGACACTCGGGACATTTCATATGCTCTGGGATCTTTCCAGTAGTAATGGGGATATATACCCTTCCAGGAAAACAAGATAAAACAATTAAATATTTGCATTCAACACAAAAAAAAAAAACCAATACCACCACCTTGACAACCATCAACAAAATAAACATAGCTTATGAGAACTACAAATTCAAAAAATTCTAAACCATTCTCGTTATCATTTACCCTCATGCAAGAAATCATAGTCTCAGTCACATTACTAAATGGCCACAGCTATAAAAACCATGTATTTACAACATACAATAAGTACAATAAAGTAAAACCAGGTTAGAATCATAACATATAGAATAAACTTGTTTGAAATGCCTCAGAACATGTAATCAACACAATAAAACTCAATACCGACTACCCAACAAAATAAAAAAGTTTACGTGAACTACAAATTCAACAAATTCTAACCCATTCCCATTATCATTGACCCTCATGCAAGAAAAGCAAACACTCTCAGCCACATTGCTAATGGCCACAACTACAAAAACCATGTATTTAAAACATAGTACCAGTATAATAAAACTATGTTCAAATCATATTGTATAATATAAACTAGTTCAAAATGCCTTAGAACAAGTAAATTTCATGACTAAAAGCAACAGAAATTTTTTTTCCCAATCCAAGATAGAGAAACTTCAATTAAACTTAGCTACACTAAGTTCCAAAGTCACCAACACAACCTCACAAGTCACAGCATCCACACAATCAAACTAGTTAAGTTCTTCACAACACATTATTCACCAAAAACTAAAACCCAAATAAAAAACTTACAAGAACCACAAATTCAATGAATTCTAACCCATTCCCATTATCATTGACCCTCATGCAAGAAAAGAAAACAGTCTTATCCCGCCCCGCCCCGCCCTTATTATCCACATCATTTCCAAATTCCAATTCTTCAAAAACTAAGCAGTAATCCCGAGGAATTGAGATTGGCTACGTAAATCCTTTTATGCCTTCTAATTCTATGTACGACCATGTTGTCAGTTACCTCTTTAATTGTCATTAATTTTTTTTTTTTTTTTTTTTACCTTCATTTTTTCCTTGTCTTTTTCCAGATTAATATTATACACTTGTATTAGTTCATTCCTACGCCTTCATTGCACATTTCTAACCATCTCAGACAATTCTCCTCCATATTCTATCTTCAACTGATGCCACCCTCACATTCTCACATAGGCAGAGCTAGGAATTTTTTCACATGGGTCTTAAATAAAATAAGTAAATAAATACATGGATTTGATAATATTTCGCTTAAAAGAAAAACAAAAAGGTGTTTGTTAACTATACTACAGCCAATTTCCATACTCATCAAACCAAGCACTTTTGAATATCAATGAAAAAAAAAAAAATCCAATTTTCCTTCGTGGAAAGTTGCAGTCATGAGGTTAATAAGGACCCTTTTGTAGATATGCCCTTTTAACTTCATCACAATAATTTGGATGGCATTCTAAAATTTTAGCCTATAGCCCAAGATATACAAGAAGATTTTCCAAGTCAACTTTAAGATGGATGGTTTTACTTTGAAAATTTTCGTTCAGTTAATGTGACTACTACTTTCTTGGGCAAGTAGCATTTGTTTTGATATTGGTTTTCTCTTGAGAAATTTATCCATAAATAATTCAAAAATAGCAACTTCAACACTTTTAAGAATTTAATTTCAATTTTTTAAATTAACAACCTAACATAAACTTTGCACTAAACTAATAAAAAATGTAACTAAACCTGCCAATACTTAAATGAGTTTTATCTTTTAGGACCACTTTTAGAATTGCAATAGGATCTAATCTTTTTTCAGAGGTTCTCACAATTGACCCCACAAAATAATATTAATAATTCAGTGGGTGCAATTGGACCCACTCAAAAATATGTGTCTCCGCCACTGCTTTCTCACAATCCTAGTGTTGCCACAAATCCAACTTAACATCCTCATTGTTACTACTCCTTTCATGGACATATTCAAAGAGGGAGTGGGTCCCTAAAATTTCAACATCTTTAGATCCAAGAAAACTCGAACTAAAACCGCATACTTTTGGCCAGTATTGTATGTTATAAATACTGCAGCTCTATCTAACATAATAACATAATGAATTTGTTCTAAATTGAATCTTTTCTCAAAAACTATGATAATGCATCACCGACAAAATGCATCAAAACACCCATGGTACATAGACTACCACCAATATATATATATATATATATATATATATATATATATATTGTATTACCTGAGTGCAAAAAAAAACACGTCCTCTCTTGCGACCTCGGGTCCTTGGAGGTGATTTGAAAGCTAGTGATTCCTGTACGACTTGATTTAATATGGAAGTGCAAAGCCTTCTTGACCTCTCCTTTTCAACTGTACTAGCAGCAACAATGATCCTGCACTTAGCATAAATGCGATTCATCGTATAGCCTAGGACTCACTATGCTAAGATGCTCAGGTATCATATACGATGTATGGAAAGGTATCTATAACTTCCCCACCAGGACCTACCCCTCAACCTAAAGTAGCTAGGTGGGGAAGTAAAATTAATCCTAAAGAATTTTCTTAGAGACAATTAGAAGTGCAAAGGAAGGATAGAATTTGGTAAAGAATGCAACTCGAATCGTAGTTATGAAACAAAAGATATTCTTTTATGGTTCAATTGAACATACTTATCAACATTATGACCAGCTATTGCAGTTGAATAAACAATAGGTGCCCAATCAAGAGCACAAACTTTCTCCCTAACATCTTACTCATAGTATGTCGCAATTTGCTGATTTTTATTTGGTATGGTATCCCATTTGTTGACGACTATCAAGCACCATTATTCACACACTTATTCACATATAAAGCATTCTAAGCCCCTTTGAAACTGATTACTACTTACTTTAATTGTTATGATTAACTTGATTAGTTTAAAAATTTTGTGAAAATTTGATATATTAATCTACTTGATTCCATATGTTACTACTAAGTCACAGGTCAAAAGAGAAAAAACTCAAATTTGTTAGAGACACTCTTTTCCTGTTTTGGTCAATGGAACTAGTTTGCAATCAATGGCCAGGATCGCTAAAAGAAGTGAGGGTGCGATCCACCACATGCACACGCACTTGAAACTGTGGTAGACTCTGTTTATGATTTATATCGAGGAGCCGAAAACTCGTGGCAGGCCCTCTTTATTTGAAAAAATATTTCAAGAGGGATTTTTGAGAAGTTGGTGGTTGGAAAAGCAATCCTCAATTCCATATTTTCTCTTTTTTTTTTTTTTTTTTTTTTTTTTTTTAAATTCCAAAACATGGTAGCTTTTGCACATCTTGATCTTATGTTTGAATCTTAGGAAACCCCTGTTCGGTAATTTCATCTATTCAAAGATGCTTACGGCACTAAGGTCTACACTAATATCAAGGTTGTTGGATGGGATTACACATGATGGGGGATGTTAGTGTGTTTTAAGCTTGAAAGAGATGGCAGCCCACTTATTAGGGAGCTTACATAAAAAGACAGAAAACATGAAAAATATGGATTTTAGGGTGAGATGGGCAGGGGATGCGCACCCTCAAAACCTTTTTCTTTTTCCCAGAGAATACACACCCCACAACCTTAATTATGGACTAACCTTTTTTGTCCCGTGAGGTGTACTTATTCTAGTAATGATCTCCTTTTCAATAATAGAATCCTAAACTGAATTTATACATTAAGAGAATCATGAAGCACATGCAGAAAACACAATTCTTGTGTCACCCTAAAGATAATGCATAAGACCATAATTCACAGTAATTTAACATTTAACTTGGTCCACATAAACACAATTATGTGGTCCATCTTATCTTAATTTGGTCCGTACTAACAATGCCCCCCTTCTTTCTTTTTTTTTTTTTTTTAGTGGAAATCGCCATTTTGTTAAATGATAGATTTGTAGTAGTATCTCTTTTCATTTACAATGAATGTTGGGGGTTTAATAATGTGGATTTGTTTGTCTATAAAGTAAGTTTACATTATTAGTGCAATTTAAAGCTATAAAAGTCTTCTATCACTTCACAAAAAAAAAAAAAAAAAAGCTATAAAAGTCCAAGATTTATACCTTCAGCCTTCAGTGCTTCCAATTTTTCATTCAAACACACTAAGTTCCAAAATCACCAACACAACCTCACAAAGACCCACACAATCAAACTAGCTAAGTTCTTCACAACACATTATTCACAAAAACTAAAACCTAGATAAAAAATTAGAACTTTTTCAAAAAAATCAACATGCTAAGTTCTTCACAACACATTATGCACCAAAATTCAAAAAAGTGTGAAATTTCTTGAAAATTTAAAACAAAAACCAAGACATGGAATTGCAAAGACCAAAACCAGTTGGATTAGTGAAAACTAAGAGAAAAAGAACTCAAATTTTTCGGAGAGAGAGAGCTTAAAAGCGCCATTGAAGGGGAAATGGTCAGCGTGGCGACTCTGTGAAATGAAATTGAAAACCCTAATTGGTCGGAGACAGGGAGAAGAAAGGGCGAAGAAGAAGATGAGGACGAAGACGACGTTGCACCACCGTCATCCAACGGAAAGTCCATTACCATCGCTCCTCCAACAACCACCACTTTCCCTTCTCCTATTCCCTCAGGCGTGACGGCGACGGAGACCATGATTCCACTCCCCTGGCCATCATTGATACGCGAAAGCGATCACAACGACGTTTTTAATTTCCGCCGCCGATGGTGTGAGGGTGTAAGGGTTTGAATGTTTAGGGTTTGAACGTTTAGGTGTAAGTGAGAGTGAGAGTGAGAGTGAGACTGTGTTCTGGTAAGGGTGAGGGTGAAGAGAGACCTTAAATTCAGATGCCAACGTCAGGTGCCACGCTGGAACAGAAAAATGGGGTACTCGAGCTCACCAAGCTCGAGTACCACAAAAAGTGGTACTTTCCTATATATTTCCCAAACAGTGTTTCGGGCCTAAATATTTCAAAAATTAATGCTAATGGGCCATTTTGCCCTACTTATTGGCATAGTTATTGACAAATGAATTTATACCTAACCTTGCTTTTATTGGAACTAGTAGTAGAACCACACGATAATTGGAAATATATTATTACTTTGAAATTGTGGTACGATGTATAATATGTTCTCTCTAAAAATAAAAAATTTCTAAAATTATTTTTCATCTATCCATCTTTACATATATATCATTTTAATATTTAGGTGTGTTTGATTTAAATTATTTCTTTTTGAGGTGGTTGATATTTTTCTAAATTATGTTATGGTACGTTCTATTTTCCTTTATTTTCTTACAACTAAATTCTTTAATTTTTTTACTAAAAAAAAATTCTTTTAGTTTCAAATATATTATTCAAATTTCTCATTTCTTAAATAAGATATCATTCTAATCAAAACTCATCACAAAATTACACTTAATATTACTCAAATAGTTGAGAAACACATTTAAATACATAGCAAGATTGTATTTGAATATAAATTTCTAATTTTCACTTTCAAAATAACTAAGTATTATGTCAAACAAAAATCAAACAAAAGTTATGAGAGGGAGAGAGAAGGCCTGTGATGGAGAACTCAAAAACACACATAAAATTGTATATTAACCCAAAATAGTGTTATAAAAAAAATATAATGATCTATCAACCTAAAGTTAAGTTGCAAGAAAGAATAAATAATCGAGAAAGAAAATTATCACATTTTTCGGAAGAGACCTGAATTGGATAAATTTATAGAAAATAAGATGAGAAGAAGAATAGTGTAAAAAAAAAAGATATAGTCATGCCAAATTATCCAATTCATGTTATATAATTGAATAATATTATATTCTTATATTCTATCTTGATAATGCAATATGATAGCATTTGACAAAAAAAAAAAAAAAAAAAAAAAAAAAAAGAAAAATAACAACTTGAAAACACAAAACCAAAAAAGTTTGGAGCGTGAAATTCAATCCTATTTATTTTTTGTAGTGGTATGCATCAACCTAAAGTAGAGTTTTAAAGAACACACAAATTCATCAACCTAAAGTAAAGATATAAAACATAAAAAAATCCACACAAAAAAGAAAAATATATATATGAGAGAGAGAGAGAGAGAGAGAGAGAGAGAGAGAGAATAATAGTAGAGTTCTAAAGAATATAGAAACTCATCAATATAAAGTAAAGATACAAAAAATATTTCTAAAAGAACTACCAAAAGAAAAGAAAAACACGGGAGAGAGAGACAGTAATAACCTTTTTGTGTGATAAAATATGTATTGAGTGAAAGAGATTAGCAAATGTATAGTAAGAGGATGGAGATAAGAATAGTCAAAATAAAAGGAAGATGAAGGGATAAAAGAAAAGTGATATTAATGTTAATAGTAGTGGGGAGATGAAAAGGTAAAAGGGAAGGGGAAAAGTTGAAGAAAATGTAAACGTAAACTACAAAATTAATAAATAAATAAAAAGAGTCAAAAAATAAAAGAGAAATGATTGAAAATAAGTGGGTGATATGGCAAATGACGTGGCTTAACAGAAGCATACTAACAATAAATGCTACGTTTTAGCTTTTAGATATATATAGACTAGTTGCAGATTCACATAATACGTGGGAATATATAATTATTTTTGTGAGCACCAAATACCCTTTGCAAGACAATATTTGGGCCCCCAATTAATTTCTAGGCTAAAATGCAAAATTAGCCTTCTAACTTTTTTCAGATTTCATTTTAGTTCTCTAACTTTACTTTCGTTCATTTCAGTCCTCTAGGTTTCAGATTTATTCAATTAAGGCCTTTTCGTTAACTTTTGTTAAAATTTTTGGAAAAAAAAAATTTGGAAAATATTTTTCAATCATTAATTGAATTTTTTTAATTTAAAAAATTTGAAGAAAAATTTATAAAATTGAAAAATTAACCACAACATATAACAAAAGTTAATGGAAAAGCCTTAATTGAATAAACTTGAAAGTTAGATGGCTGAAATGAACAAAAGTAAAGTTAGAGGACTGAAATGAGATCCGAAGAAACTTAGAGGGTCAGTTTTGCATTTTACCCTAATTTCTATGTGGGCTATATCTTGATCCTACTAATGGGGCTCTCGGCTTAGCCTGGTGTGTCCTCTCTAAGCCTTAATCTTTGACCCTCTCCCTGTCTTCCCCAGCCTCCCAAGTGTTTCCCTCTATCTTTTCTCTCCACCTCCCCTTCCCCTAGTTTTTCTCCTTCCCTTTATAGCTCCTTGTTAGTAGGTTGATCATCATTTATTTTCCGGTTTCACACGTCCTCCCACATCTATGCAAAGCCCTAGGGATCCTCACAAATTTAGAGGATTCCCTCGTAATTTGTTCTAGATGCCATCTAGTATTCGACAAATGAATTCCCCAAGGGCATTATCTAGCATTTGGCCACCGACTTGGACTGACCTTGTTTTCTTGTCGGACCACCTAGTTAGTACCTGTGCCGAGCCAAACGCTATCCCAATCAAAGAGGCGCCGCCGATCATAGTGTCCAAACTCAGCAGGCCTGTTAGTGGGATGGTTCTAGCCCAATCATCCTGGACTTCGGTCATGCGATTTGCTCAGGGTCATTTAGGCTCAATCCCTTGCGGATGGGTCGTTCAGGTCCCTTTAGGCCAATACCGCCCACAATTTTGTAATGTGGTATAATGTAAATTTATTTTCTAAAAATTTATTGAAGATTACTTTTTCTCCTTAAAAATTGAACTATTTCTAAACATATTTTTCATTTCTCTATCTCTGCAAATATATCATTCAATTATTTTGTTTTTATCTTTTTTATTTTGAGAAACTTTGGTGTGTTTGAGTGATATTTTTCTTTTTTGAAGTTGTCTATATTCTTCAAACTTTTGATATAGTGTGTTATGTTTTCCTATTTTTTGGGTATAACTAAACTTTTTTAAGTTTCTAATTAATTATTTAAATTTCTCATTCTCTTAAGGGGATTATTATGATAATCAAATCTTCTCACAAATTTAGAGGACAAAATCTTGTCGCAATTTAAAACTGATATTACTCAATTAATTAATAGACACATTCAAATACATAGTCATGTAGATTATATTTTGATATAAACTCAAATTTTCATTTTTAAACTATCTAAGAATTAACTAAAACCAAAATTATAAGAGAGAGAGAGAGAGAGAGAGAGAGAGAGAGAGAGAGAGAGAGAGAGAGAGTGTGTGTGTGTGTGATGGTGAACTCAAAAAACACATTAGCAAAATATATAACCTAAAGTAGAGATGAAAATAAAAACACAAAAATTCATCAATCTAAAGTAATGTTGTAAAAAAGAATAAATAATATATATATATATACATATATTGATGATGTACAGAAAATCAGTAGGCTGAATGCTCCAGGCTTAAATGGGCTAGTGGTTACTTGGAAGGCATGAAAAAAAAGAAAAACAAGATCAAAGGTAACTGTGGTGAACTGGCCAAGAACCGTCCGATGCTTAAGTTAGTTTTCTCTTTAGAATTCAAGAATTCCAATTTTAGGAGTAGTGGAAACTTACCTTCATTTGATGTGAATGAGTCCTTATATAGTGAGTTTTGGAGTGGTTACTTGTTTGTTAACTTCCTTTACGTGTATGGAAGTTAGAAGGCTTAGACTTAACTTCCACAATTGCTATAGAATTTAGAAGGTTCAATCTTATCTTCTACAACTACCATTAGAAGTTAAGAACTTAGTGGAAAGTCATAATCTTATTGGTTGACTCATCGCCTCGATTCATTTTTTGAGGAAAATGCCATGTGTTAGCTTCTGGTTGGTCTGTGTCACTTCATTGACCCTCCTCTGGGCCCTATAAATATGTACATTCTCTCTCTTACCCTTCATTTTTTCTAATAATTTCCTTTCTGTCATCTTGTCCAAGAGCTTCATCTAGTCGTCCACGTTTCTAGTTTCTCGTCAGGTACTTCCTTCCTTTCCTCCTTAGGTTTTCGTCTTGTTTATTTCTTCTAATCATGTTTGTGTCTAGTGGTAGTACTGAAAGAGAAATAGACGAGTACCAGGATGAGTCCCTTGGGAGAAATGGTAGCTATGAGAGTAGTAGTGAGGGTAGTACCAGTAGTAGTAGTGATAGTAGTTCCTAAGACGAGCATTATTCGTCTGGGGTTCTTGGTTTTCCCTTAAAGGAATTCCAGGAAATGCAATGTAGGATAGCTTCTAAGGCCGAGGTTAGCTCGTCCCGAAAGAGTCGGTCACCTAGTCCTCCTCAAGACGAGGAGGGAGAAGAAAATATAATCTATAGTTGTGCCCCTAAGGTGGCATCTACTCTGGACACGAGTAAGTTTAAAACTCTTGTAGGTAGATATCAAATTCCTAGTGAATTTAGATCTCATCTACTTGAAAGGGGGGAATGGTGTTGTTCTCCTCTTTTAGGCTTTGGTGTATATACTTCTTACCTCTTAGCAGGTCTTAGGTTTCCTTTAAATTCTTTTTGTAGAAGTCTTTTCCATAGGTTGGGTATTGGACCAAACCAGCTCAATCCTAATGGATGAAGGACGATAGTAGCCATGCAAGTGTTGTGGTGTGAGGCGCTTGAAGGAAACTGTCCAATCACAGTGGACAAGTTCTTTTACTGCTATAAGCCCTTAGAGATTAAATAGTTTGCTAGGGGTCATAGTTCTTCTGATAGGTTATGGAAGAAGGAATTTTTTTTAAAAAAATTTCTGGAAATTGGGCCGAGGACCCAACTGATGTAAATAATGCCCCCTTCCTTCCTTTTACCAGTGCCCTAGGTCGTCTTCGTCTTGAGGGTATGTTATTCTTCCTTTGCTTGTCTGTTTTATTTGATCTTTTCCTTGTCTAACTCTATTTTTGTGTTTGTGCAGCTGTCACTTGTCCACATTTGGACAACTTTCACTTAGAGCGTATTGATAGAGCTTGTGTTTACCCTAAGAGGTCTTTCCATAGCTTGGTAACCCTCGATCGTCTAGTTGTCTAGGGACTTGGTCTTGAACCTCTCAGAGAAAATCTTGCACACGAGGAGACCACTCGTCGAAGTAAGCATCGTCCAACCATTTATATATATATATATATATTACTAACTCTGTCTTCTTCATCATAGGGTTAGCCACTATGAAGGAAAATAAGGGGAAAGTTGTTACTAGCGGCACCGAGGGTGAAGAGGACGTCTAGGTCCAAGACGATGCAACTCCTTTGGTCGTCCAAAAGCTTGTCGTCTAGTCCGGGAAGAGAAAGGACATTTCCGATTCTGTGACCTTGGTGACCTTCCAAGTCGTCAAGGTTCAAAGAAGCAAAAGTCTAGCAAAACTCCTCCTCCCAAGGTTCCAAAATTCCCTCCCACGACGGTAGACCCGGACGACTCGGCAGTGAACTTGGTGCCCGTCCGCACCATTCTATCTGTCCAGCCTAAGAACCTTCCTCCTTTGAAAGCCAAAGCTCCTCACAGGACTCATCCTTTAGATTAAACCAAGCATCCTCCCAACTTGGTGCTGGATGAGGGTTATGCTTAGAAGACTTTCAAAGGACTTATCATTGACAATGAGGTGAACGCATGTGATAACATGTCAATGAAGGACTTTGAGCATTCTGCCATCCATGACCTTTTCAAGGTATGTAGTTTTGATTATCCCCATTTTATTTTTTAAGAAATTTAAGGAAAATTTCTAACTCTCCTTCGTCCATCTATTTTTCGTGCCATGTCAAAGTTTTATATCATGTCCACCCAAGCCAAGGAGCTTTGTGATGAGGCTAAGGCTACCAAGGAGAAGAGTAAAGAGCTGAACAATGAGGTCCTTTTGAAGAAGGGGGAAGTGATTAGGCTGACCGAGGAGCTCACTCGTCTACAGGGGATTGAGAGGAAGTTAGAGAATGAGGTAGGAGAGCTCAATGCAGACTCCATTGAGAAGGAGACCCGTATCGCTCACCTTTAGGTGAAGGTTCAAGGCTTCACTTCATCTTTGGAGAAGGCTCAAAAGGAAGCCATTGTAGAATTCATGAAGTCAGACGAGTTTAAGAATCAAATAGATCATCATTATGTTGCTAGCTGTGAGGACTTACGTTCGATGCCAATGAGGCCTACCCCGAGATGGACTTTGACTCCTTCAAGATCCTTACTGCAGCGGAGAGTTCCCTACTTTAGACGGGCTTCGAAGATGTCAATGTGATGGACGACGCTTTGACGGAGCCTGCTAAGGACGCTGCCGAGACTAGCAAGGACGATCCAAAGTCTAGGGGCAATCCCCCCAATGGTTTATCCCAAGAAATTTATTTCTCTTTTTAAGAAAATTTATTTATTTTAAACTAATGGATCCCAATATATAATATGCAGGCTTCAGGAACAAAACTAACAACTTTATAACACATCCTCAAGTTGTTAAGCACAACTCACCACCTTCTAGATAATTACAGTCCCGCTGCTAAATACTCATTCAGTACATACAAGTCACCAGTAAAATAATAATACTCATTGTAACTTACAAAAGATCACATTAATCAAAATAAAAAAATAAAGTGGGAATTGTTGTTTTTCATGAGTAACAATCAGCATACAAGTGAAGAATTATGCTTGCATGCAGCAGATGTATCAAAGTCACCTTACTCGGGAGGAATTTTGGTAGGCTGGATTTCCATCCAGTCTAGGATGAAGTGGAGAATTGTGCAAAGGCTGCTGGCCTTTTCGATGAACCACAGGATGACTAGCATGATTTCTTGGCTCCCTTGGTCTTTCATTGGCAGCTTCAAACCGTTCCAATTCTTCTAAAACTTCTTTCATTGATGTTCGGTGCTTAGGTTCAGCTGCAAGGCACTTTAGAGCAAGCTGAGATATATGGAATGCAGCCTTGGATGGATATTTTCCCCCCCATTGGGAGTCCATGATTTGGTTCAACTTTCTTTTTCTTGATAGATATGGTTTAATCCAATCCACCAGATAATGTTTCCCACTTGGACGATTTGTATCAAGTGCCCGTAAACTTGTTAGTATCTGAACTAAAACAACACCAAAACCATACACTTTGTCGATCTTGTCGTTCTGTTGCACTGTATAATCAGCATAACATATTGTCATGGCACAGCTCTTAAAACATTCAGGGTTAAGTAGCTGAAGTTTGCCAAAATTTAGGTCAAGCTTAAGCCTCACCCTCATTTGGCCTTAAGAGCACCAAAAGTCCAAAAGTTTTGGCAGAAATAATACCTGTGTCCAAATACCATAGAGCGTAATAACATGGTAGTTCTCTCAAAAGGTATTCACTAGCTGATGGACTCCGCTTCGCCAATATCTTGGCAGTATAGGACTGCAATAAAACCAAAAGCTAGACAAGTTCAAACTTTATTTGTGAGACATTCTTTTTGTGACCAAGGAATTTTTAAACTTTTTAATTCCATGATGTGGTGGATCAATTGTGAGACGTGGGTTCACAAAGGGAAAAATGGGTGTGCATAAAGGTTGGAAATGTGAACAAGATGAAAAGATGATATAATAATCAATGGGCTAGGGACAGTAGCAATATATCATTCCTTAGTGTATCTCTTGTAGTTTGATAGTTATTCACTTTTCAATAGAAATTTACCCCATCCAGTAGTATATTGGAGGCCTTAAAATTTCCATAAATAATTTTCTTATCACATGTGCGCAAAAGTGCCAGGCCCCGAGCTACTCCAATTGCAATCTTAAGCCGTATATCACATGGAAGTGGCTGAATAGCTGACCTCCCTGCATAAATAAAAGATGTGTGTAACGTGAACCAAATGAACTTTTATATTTGAATCACAGATTCACATTCATGGCACATTCCCTGCACATATGGACAGTAATAGAATTCAATTATGTTTTAAGCTCTTACTTAACAGATGGTCTGCTAGGCTGCCTTTTTGCATGAATTCATAAACGAGGAGTAACTTTCTGTCCTCCCAGCAGTAGCCTAACAGCTTGATTAGGTTAGGAAGAGAGAACCTTCCTAAGAAAGACACCTCTGACTGCACCAATAAATTAGCACCGAGATAAGCATACATATTTAAAATGGTTTGAATGTAATGTTAAAAAGCAAATGACTGAAACATCTAACCAAACTCCAAATAATGCGTGTGTGTGTGTGCATGTTCTAAACCAGAATACTATTGTGTACCCCAGACTTAGTAGCAATGAGGAAGCTGCAGTTCAGCCAAAGTAAACCAAATCACAACTGAATACATTGTTTCCTCTCTCTTTTTTTTTCTCTCTGCAATTGTTTACGGTATTTAAGACACAGCAAAATAACATATCCAAAGGTTTCTTATGGATATAATATATCAAAGGGTTCATTATAGTTATCATCATAAAATATATCAAAGGGATAATTAGCAATGTTTACCCAACCATCCAAATTAGTGTTAAAAATTTAACAAATTAGTGAGTTGGTTAGGGTGGACATTGCAAGTTAATGAAAACTAATGCATTAGAGCATCCCACCACCGAATCAGCCCACTAATTTGCTAAGTTTGGTACTAATTTTAAATAGCATAGTAAAACATTACAAATTGATCTCGAATCAGGGTGTTGATTGCAAGAAAAATAAAAAATGATGATAAACATTGCAATGAACTTATAGTTTTGGGTGGGTAGCTGCAATTAACCCAAACAAGAAAGAGAAGTCGTGAATAAGATCTTACATGACTTCAATTGAAAGTGGTTTATACTATTTGCAACTACCTTTCCTATCCAATTACCATTCGCATGATCTTTTTCTAGAAGTGGAGAAGGGCACATTAAAAAGAAACAAGTAATGATGAATGTAGCAATAACAAGCACAATAAAGGTGCAACTGAGATGCCTAATTGGATTCACAAGAAGCACAGTAAAAGTGCAACTGAAAGGACAAAAAGAATTCAAAACACATTAACTTCACAACTATATATTCTTCCCTAGCAAGTTGGGTAGAATTACCTGCCACTCCTGACGTCCTTGCAAGCTCTCGGAGTTCAATTTTTTGACAGCAATTACCATCCTATTTCCACTCTTGGATTGCCCCTTATCCTTGAGCCAAACCTTAAAGACCTGCCCAAATCCTCCATCACCAAGTACTGTATCAGGTCTAAAATTCTGTAAAACTGAAGATCCTCAAGTTTGGGGTGGGCAAGATTTGACCAATTATTATTTCATAATTTTTGGAACTACTACTGTCTGTTTCAGACCCGGCTGGGGGGAATAGTGACACTATGGAACAAGAGAATTGTGCACGAGGTGATTGGTTAGACTTTGAACAACTATCAGAGTCTAACCAATTGGTAATATTAATGGAATGGAAAAACTTGTAGTCATGGTAATGGAAGGATTTGTAATTATTATCTCATAATTTTCAGGACTGTCTGTAGCAGACCTGGCTGGTGGAAATAATGACACTATGGAATTGGAATTATGAGAGAATCTTGGAGATGTTTCGTTGGATTCTGAACTACCATCATTTTCCCTATCTGTGTTAATGGTTGGGAAGATTGATGGAATGGAAATAGGGGAGTCTGGATTTGGTCCATTCCTTATCCAACAAAAATTGCTGGACTCTGAGTTAGCTGATGGGAAAACAGAGTACTCTACTAGCGAATCACTTCTTTCTTCCCTTATTGTACTACCACGGTCCGAGTTGTTGGCAACAAATTCTGCAACCAAAAATTACGAAATACAGAAATGTTTAAAATTAAAATTATATAGCATTCAGTCACTAAAATTTTCTTGTCTTACTCAAAATTCTTTGAAACTTACCTGAATCAACTTGGTGCTTCCTCATACTGATATTGGACAGAAAAATTTTGGGAGATTGAGAACAAAAGAATTACATATAAAAAATGGTGTGTTGTGTTGGTGTTCATAATTTATAAGAATTTGGAATTTTCAGCGAAGATACTCTCGCGTTCCTTTCGGCGCTGAACAGTTTTTTAGTAGCGAACAAAGTGCGTTTGGTACTCTTTTTTGAGTAAAAAATATGACTTTGAGTCTTCGGCTTATTTACCTCCCGAGAGCGTTCATATCTTGCTATAGGAAAAATTTAGTAGTTCTAGGAAGCAATTCAACGGAAGATATGCGTGAGGGTACTTTACTCTTACATTGTCCAAGAAGAAATAATTAAAAAGAAAGAAGAGGAGTTCGTGGAAGATTCCACTGCGGTGAAGAGTTTTTTAATAATTTGATTAAAAAGGAGAAGTCTTTTATACCTCGATCGTGGAAGGTTACACATTCTTGCACGTCGTTTAGGTTATTTGATTATCACCCAAATTTTGTATTAATATTTGAACAAATGCCATTAAGAGTTGGTGTCAAACTGTGAATATGTAAATATTCTAAGGGGGTGGTGTGAGGATCTCATCGAAACTGATTGTTAAAGTATGGATAATTCATTTAAGTATTTGGCATCGACATAAGTCTATTTAAGTTTTAAGTTTATTTGTTTCTAAAAAAAAAAAAAGGTTTCTAGTTTATTCAATTAAGGCATTTCAATCAACTTCTGTTAAAATTTATGTTAAAAAAAAATTACAAAATATGTTTCATTAATTAATTTGATTTTTTTAATTTAAAAAATTTGAAGAAAGAAAATAAAAATTTGGATACTTAAGGTTTAACAAAATTTGATGAAAATGCCTTAATTGAATGAACTTAACTGTAACTTGTGTTCTAATTGGCCTGGGTTCAGTGGGTAAAGTGTCATTATGGTCGCTCCCAAGGGAAAGGCAAAAAAATAAATAAATAAATAAACAAAAAAGAAAATAGAAAGTTGTGTTCTAGCTTGGGAAGAGGGTGTAACAAAGATGGTCTACACTCTAATATATATATATATATATATATATAAATCAAGCCTCTCGCTAGCTCCACAATTTTCCAAGTCATCTTTTTTTTTTTTTTTTTAATTCTTTTTAACGATTTATTATATTAGAATTTATTAATTTAGAACCCCACCCCAATCAACTCCCCCTTCACCCTTCACATCACCTCCTCTTTTTTTTTTTTTTTTTATGATTTATTATTAAATTCTAACGATTTATTATATTGATTTATTATTAAATTCTAACGATTTATTATATTAGAATTTATTAATTTAGAACCTCACCCCAATCAACTCCCCTTCAGCCTTCACGTTACCTTCTTCTTCTTTCTTTTTTTTTTTTTTTTTTTTTTTTAAATTCTTTTTAATAATTTATTATTATATTAGAATTTATTAATTTACAACCCTAATCCCCCTTCAGCCTTCACGTCACCTCCTTCTTCTTCTTCTTCTTCTTCTTCTTCTTTTTCTTTTTTTTTTTAATTCTTTTTAATGATTTATTATATTAGAATTTATTAATTTAGAACCCCACCCCAATCAACTCCCCTTCAACCTTCACGTTACCTTCTTCTTCTTCTTCTTCTTCTTCTTCTTCTTTTTTTTTTTTTTTTTTTTTTTTTTAATTCTTTAATTCTAATTTATTATTATATTAGAATTTATTAATTTACAACCCTAATACAAGTATACAACTCCCTTTAGTCTTCACGTCTAAAACAACCTCTCTCTTTTCCGTCACCCTTCACGTCTAAAACAACCTCTCTTTTTCTAATATATGCTTTGGCACCCCAAAACTCGATCCTCTCATTGCCGCCGCCACCATGGATCACCGCCACTGCATCGATTTCTTTTTGCCTCTCTATCGCCGCTCAATCCAGCCCATCATATTCTAGGTCGGCAAATTATTTTGAGGTAATTAAAACATGTTTTTTACTTTGCATAATTTCTATATATTGCTCTCTCTCTATCCGCTTCAATTGTTCATGGAATTTTGTTAGTTTGTGGCTGTGGGTTGCTTTGGATTTAATTTTTTTGTTTGTTTGTTTTTGTTTTTCATGGAATTTTGTTGGTTTGTGGCTGTGGGTTGCTTTGGATTTAAGTTTTTTTGTTTTTGTTTTTTTTTTCTTTGCAGATTTCCACGTTTTCTTCTTCTTCCTTTGTTGTCAAATCTATGGCAAAGAAGAATCATGAAATTTTTGTTATTAGATTTTTTTCCTTTTTTTTTTGTATGCGATTTTTATTGGATTTTTGGTTTTTTGGGATTCTTCTATTTGGTTTTAATTCTGGTTTTGTTTTAGTTGACATATAGTGTTTTTCTCATCTTCATTTTTCATTGGTTTGGATTTTCTTTTTCCCTTTTTTTTTTGGTTATGCAATTTTTATTGGATTTTTGGTTTCCTAGGATTCTTCTATTTGATTTCAATTTTGGGTTTGTTTTGTTTTGATATATAGTGTTTTTGTCATCTTCATTTACATTGGTTTTCCCTTTTTATAAATTATTATAATCTTTGGGTCTTCATATATAATAGCCTGTGGAATGTTATGTTGGGGTTGCCGCTATTTTGGATTCCGTGGGAATTTTTTTTGAAGGTTGGGGTTGGTTAGTATAAGTGCTTGAGATTGCTAAACATGTGTTGGATAGAATGCTCAGGTGTTTGTTCTCAGATTCATTTGTAATATGCCTTTTGTTCTCTGTTTAAAAGAATTCAACTACAAGAAATTACAAAAAGGTTATGGTTTTATATATAGAGTTATTGTCGTCTTCAATCTAATAAGACCGTGCCAATTGCATGGTTAACTCCAAAAAAATTTTAATCAAATTTTTTTCTACGTAAAAAGTCGTGCTATTACCCCAGTCCATTAAAAATCACTACTCATGTTTTAGTTTTAAAGTTGTAATATCTATTTGACAATATAGTATTTTGTGTTTCAATGTATTAATATTGTTCTTTTTTTAAAACAACAAAAAAAAATTGTTATATTTGAATGATATCTTGAATAATCACTAAATATATATAGTATATTATTAATGTCAACTCTTATTCATAAGCATTTCATTTAATTATATAAGTTATTCCAACTAAAATAAAATGAAATGAAGATTTGAAATAATATTTTAAACTACCATAAATAAATATTCAATATAAACTAAAATTAATAAATTTTTCTTTTTTAAAATCTAATTTTCAATAGTTTCCCGTGCATCGCACGGGTTAGCGACTAGTGATGTCTCATGTCGAAATTCCAAATTAAGAGATTGGCCATTGAATACTACAAATATTATGTCAGACGTTAATGGAACTGTTAAATTTGTTCGGAGCCAATTTGCTTAATTATGCAGCAATAAGAAGGTAAGCAATTTCGTTAGTGTTTTACAGCAATTTGGCCTTAAATTTCCTTCATGAAAAATATCCCAGACCTAGAACTAAACCTTTCTAAGTGTGGTGAATAACATGATCATCCTACAAATGCCAACAAGCAGACAGCAAAGAATTAGCTTGACTAATAAACCTGATGAAAACTTTGTATAGCAACAAATAGATGTGCCTAAGATGTCATTTGTGTCCTCTTTGCGCTACAACTCTCCAAGGCATTCTGGAAAGTTCTCTCGATTTGCTTTCCCCATCATCTGATTAATTTACAATTTCAAGCAATCAAACTGTCATGTTCTTCCACTTTGGAAAGAAAATGCTTCAAAGAAACAACCTCAAAATCGAAACCATTTTGACCAAAGTAACAAGTTTAAATCTTTTTTTGACAAAACCAACTACATTTTAGTATTTTACCACTAATAGCAGCACACATGTACAATAGAATAACAGATTCTGTTACTTAGAAGCTTAAGTAAACGACTTCCAGCTTTGGCCTTTTTAGTCTTGTATTACATGTCGTTTTGTGATGTGGGATAGAAGCTACTATTTAGTTTTTGTAATTTATTAATTTTGGTATTTAATTTGTAATTTTCATTATTTTAGGTTTAGGTTATTATTTCCTTGTTTTTAAGTACTTTTAATACTTTTTAGGTCAAATTTGGTTCCTATTATAGTTAGGTATTAATTAAAAGTTATTTTAAAATATATTTTCTTGTCTATCAAGTTTTACTGAGCCTTTAAATAGGACTTTAAGTCAGTAGACATTTTTTTAACCATTATATTCAATCAATAAAATTTCAGACTTTTTGTCTCTCTCTTTGCCCCACTTGCATTGAGATACACAATTATTTTTTCTAAAAAAATGTTTTACTTTTTTGTTTGCAAATACACAATTTTTTTGGCTAAAAAAATGTGTTGCTTTTTTGTTTTATTTAATGGGGATATAATTATAAATTTATACCAACTTCATTTTTTATTAAAAGATATAGTATCATATAAATAAAATAACGTAATCTTTAAGTAGTTATATGATTTATATATATATATATATATAGACAAAACTTAAATACAATTCCTTAAGTGCTGTTATTTAGGTTCTCCTCTTAATTTTTTGACATCGGTCACTTAGCAAACAGACGTTAAAAGACCTATCACTTTTTGCATTCTTTTGTTATTTTTTTTTTTCCTGACTGCGATCGCAAGAAAGCTCAATGCATAAGCTTTCTTGAGTTCAGATCTCTATGGGTTAACCAGCAATCACCACTCTCTTTCTCGCTCTACAAATTTTCCCTCTAGTTGTTTCTTTCTTTTTCTTTTCTGTGAGAAAAATTACACATTTGGCTCCTTAATCTTCAAATCTATCTTTTGGTTTTACCTTTGAAGGTGAGACAACTCCTCCTCACCTCTCTAAGTTCTACCACATTGCCACAGACTCCTCTCTCTCTCTCTCTCTCTCTCTCTCTCTCTCATTCATCGATCAACCTAAATCGGTGGTGGTTGTGCTAGTTTGGCATCGCAATCTGATGGTTGTAGATCGTGGACGATTGCAGATTTGGATTTAGGTGGTCGTAACTAGTCATCGTGGTGTTTGAAGGTTGATTTTGTGGGTTTGTGTTGATATTTGGGTTGAATCTGGTTGTGGGTGTCGTGGTTGCTTGGTTGTGGTAATCAAAATATAGTTCAAAATTTTGCTTGGTCGGTGGCGGCGCCACGTCTGGTCGTGTGTTCCCAGAACACCCGACTGAATTTTTTTTTTTTAAATTATATTTAATCTATGCTAGGAACACCCTCATCCCAAAATTAGGAACACCCTCAATCAAAAATTAGGAATACCCTCAAATTAAATAATTAAAAAAAAAAATTTATCTGTCCTACTTCAAGCCAAAAAAAAAAAAAAAACCCAAAAAAAAAATTTGAACTAAAATCTGAAAAAAAAAAAAAAAAAAAAATTGTTAACAGAGCCAAGCCCACCGCCCACGGCAAGCCAAGCCCACGGCAAACCCGGAAAGCCCAACATAATACGGAGGTAGCAAACCCATGGATTCTCACCCAAAAAAATAAAAAAAAAAAAAAAAAATAAAAGAGCAAATCGTAAATCAAACCACGGTCACGTCGTTGGCAGAGATCAAGACAGTCTATACTCTATACAAAGCAAAAGCAAATCAAACTCCATTACCCAACACCGCAATACAGAGGCGTTTATAAAAAAAAAAAAAACCAAATCGAGCAAAAGAGAAACAAAATACAGAGCAAAAAAGAAACCACAAACCCAGAGCAAACCAAACCCACAAACCCGCAGCAAACCAAACCCACGGTGGCACCGCCATCGCTCGCAGCGCAGCTCGCTCCGTGACCTCCGCCGCTCCTCGTCTAGTTGTCGTCCCTCGCTCGCCCGTCGTCGTCACTCGTCACCCGCCGTCGTCATTCGCCGCTTGCCCATCGTCGTAGATCGGAACGGTCTCACCGTCTCACTGCTTCCTCGGTGCTCGGCCAGTCGGCCTCAAGGTATTTCTCTCCCTTTTTCTCTCTGACTCTCTCTCTCTCTCTCTCTCTCTCTCTCTCTCTCTCTCTCTCTCTCACCCTGAAATGAAAACCATGAAATGAAAAAGTCTGATGCCTCTCTCTCTCTTTATTCTAGTCTTTAAGTCAAGAACTCTCTCTCTCTCTCTCTTTTGAACTGTAATACTACGATTGGTTGGGTTGTCGAATCTTTACTCTTTCTCTTTTTTTTTTTGGCACCAATCTTTACTTTTAACTTTATTTTTCTTTTTATCTGTTTTTTTGGCTTTATCTTATAGCTTTATTCGTTGCTTTTGCCTCATGTTGGCGTTGACTTAGGCCGGGTTTGGATCCAGCTTTTGCGTTTGCATTTACGTTTCTTCACCCTTTTTTTCCCCGTTCTGCTGCGCACTAGTTTAGGGAACAACGGCTACTATTCATGTAAACAATAGCCGGCAGTTGTTGACTTTTCAGTTTTTTTATTAGTTTTGTGGGTCCCGTGAATAGTATACGGGACCCATAAATCTCACTTTTGAGTAACTTTTTCATTAAAATTAGGTCCCACAATACTATTCACACATTAAAAAATTATTTTGCTACAGTGTTTTCGGTTTTCAGTTTTCAGTTTCAACAAAATAAGTTCTATCCAAACAGACCCTTAGTGTGTATTGTTGATTAGTAATATGTATTGTGATTGTGAAATTTTCAGATTGGCAGGTGGTGATTGGGGGATGATTTGTGCTTGTCTGTTGAGTGGGGTAGGGATAAATGGGCTGATGGGCGGTGGTCACATGGGGCCAGGTAGTAAATAATAATTAAAGCAGTGTAATGTGTTGCACATTACACTGCTTTTATTATGCTGCACATAAGATGTATAATGTTTAGCTCTTTTAGTGTAATGTGCACATTACACTAAACAATATAACAAATTAAAGTAATATAATTAATAACAAATAAATTAAAGTAATATAGTTTATTATTACGCTAAACAACAATAATTAAAACAAGATAATTAATCAATACATTATAAAAGATAAATAAATTAAATTATGTTAGGCTAAATAATAATTAATAATTTTATAATTAATGAAACAATAATGTAACAAATTATAGTTTATAAAAGACAAACAAATTAATAAAACAACTAAATAACAATAATTAATAATTTTATTAATATTTCAAATAAACTTATAGTTTTTTGTTTATTCTTTTGCTAGAATTATGGACAAATATTTGATAAGAAAACCACGTACCCAAGATTCAGCTCCTGCACAAGATTCATCTTCATCTTCTAAGCGAATTCGTGTTGACTTTAACTTAGAGAATCTTCCTTCGATCCTGGGCTACGAGAAAAAATATCATCTTATCATCCTAATCATCATGATGAAATAAAAAGATATTATTTAATGAAGGCCCTTGTCAACCTGTTTTTACACAAAGTGATGATTACCCTATATCTTATTTTTCCTGAAAGCCCTCACGATTTTTATCCAAAAGGTATAAAGATAGATACTTTGGTTGGAATATAGTATAGACAAAGATGCAGATTCTGTTTTTATTGCTACCTATTTGGGCAAGATGTTGGTAAGCAAGGGGAGGTGACACTTTTAACGAAGGGATTCAAACTTTGGAATCGAAAGATAAGTTAAATTCCCATGTTGGAGGAGTTAATAGTGCTCATTACCAAGTCTGTCCAGAAGAGTAATGATTTGTTGAAGGAAAAGCAACACATTCAAAGTGTTTTTGTTAAGCAATCAAATCAAGATAAAATTAACTATCGGATTCAATTAAATGCAATAGTTGATTGCATAAGATTCCTTTTATGCCAGGGATTAGCTTTTCGTGGTCACGATGAATCTCAAGGTTCAAGTGATAAAGGAAATTTCCTTGAGCTTGTACAATTTTTGGGGGATCACAATGAATCTATCAATGAAGTGTTGCAAAAAGCTTCAAAAATTGCAAGCTTACCCACCCCGACATTCAAAAAGATATTGTGAATGCAATTGCACGTGAAACATCCAAAGCCATCATCAAGGATCTTGACAATGGGTTCTTTTCAATATTAGTTGATGAGTCACATGATATCTCGGTGAAAGAACAAATGGCCCTCGTTCTTCGTTATGTGAACAAAGAAGGAATTATTATAGAGCGATTCCTTGGTATTGTACATGTAGCAAGTACTACCGCTTTGTCACTCAAGCATGCTATTGAATGTTTACTTTGTGAACATAATTTGAGTTTATCGAACCTACGTGGGCAAGGTTATGACGGGGCTAGTAATATGCAAGGTGATATCAATGGTCTCAAAACTTTAATTTTGAAAGAGAACAAGTCAGCATTTTATGTCCATTGTTTTGCTCATCAACTTCAATTGACACTTGTTGTTGTTGCTAAATATCACATTAACATTGCTGAATTTTTTTATGTGGTTAGTAATTTAGTAATCATTGTTAGAGGCTCTTGTAAGAGACGAGATGCTCTTCGAGATACACAATTTGCTAAAATTAAAGAAGATTTAGAGAATGGTGTACGTAGAAGCGGGCAAGGTTTGAATCAAGAGACAAATCTTAAACGTCCCGGTGATACACGTTGGGGATCATATTATGGGACCATTCTCAGTTTGATTTTGATGTTCTCTGCTGTTGTTGATGTACTAGAGATTATTGAAGAAGATGGCATCTCCGACCAAAAAGTTGAAGCTCGATCTATTATGAGGTCAATTCTTTCTTTTGAATTTGTCTTTACTTTACACTTGATGAAAAATATTTTAGGGATTACAAATGAGTTGTCAATAGCATTACAAAAAAAAAAAAAAAATCAAGATATAGTAAATGCTATGGATCTTGTTAAAGTGTCTAAGCAACGGTTGCAAGTGATGAGAGATGATGGATGGGCATCTTTATTGGCTGAAGTATCTTTATTTTATACCTCACATGATATTCCTATCTTGGACATGGAAGCGATATTTGTAGTTAGTGGGAGGCCATGACGCAACACCCAACAAAATACAAATTTACATCATTATCGTGTTGAGCTATTCTACACAGTCATAGATATGCAACTTCAAGAGCTTAACAACCGTTTTTCTGAGGCGAATACCGATTTGCTACTTTGTATGGCTTGCTTAAATCTAAGTAATTCATTTGTGGCTTTCGATAAGGAAAAGTTGATATGTCTAGCTAAGTTCTATCCCTCTGATTTTCTTGGGACAGATATTTTGGCACTTGACTCTCAACTGCAGAATTATATTTTTGATATGCGCAGCAATGACTTCTTTTTAGAGCTTCAAGGAGTTAGTGAGCTTGCTGAAAAGTTAGTGAGCACAAGAAAACACGAGACTTCTATTTGCTAGTGAAGCTAGCTTTGACCCTTCCAGTTGCTACTGCAACAGTAGAAAGAAAATTTTCAGCAATGAAATATGTAAAGAATGAACTGCGCAATCGAATGGGAGATCAATGGATAAATGATTGCTTAGTTGTGTATATTGAAAAAGATGTAGCTTGTAGCATTGATAATGAGACTATTATGCAACGATTTCAAAATATGAAAACTCGTAGAAGGCAATTGTAAATTCTATGTATTTGTGTATTTTTTTATTGTTGTTGTTGTCAATATATAAAATTTTCTTTTTATTAGATTGTGTAATTTATGCTTATTGAGGAACACCCTGAAAAAATTTCCTGAAGTCGCCACTGTGCTTGGTTCCTAGGGAAAAAAGAAGAAAGGGAAGAAAGAAAAGAAGAGAAGGAAATTACTATGGACGATTGTAGTTTAAATGAAGCTAGATTGAATGGATCTGGTTTTCTCGCAAGCTAGGAACGGGAAAAAAAAAGTTAAGAAAAGGAAAGGTAAAAATGAAAGAAAAAAAAAAAATAGAGATAAGATAACGTCCGTTTGCTTAGTTTGCTAAGTGACAGTACCTAGCACCAAAAGTTCCACCACTTCTTTGATTCTCTTACATCCAAAAGTTATGAAATACGAAAGGATAAATTACAAATGTATAGTCTTGTAAAAACTTTTCGACTATTACTCACAATGTATTGAATTTATCTTCTACTGAGCAGCATGGATCATATGACTCATGAAAAGTTAAACTCAGTGCATTATAAGTTATATTACTCATGCTGTAACTTTATTAAGATAAATTCAATACTAAAAAGATAAATTCAATACCTCATGATCATATTACTCATGGTGTAACTTTATTAAGAATAAGATAAATTTGAATCATCTCTTTCTCGTGACCATTTCAGTTTAGTCATTGGAAAGGAATATTTCAAGATCTTGGTGTATCGTTTCAGGATTACTATTTTATAGATTTTATATATGTGTATATATAAAACAAAAGCTAATCATAAAATAAATATAATTTTCTATAATAAAAAATGGCAAGAATTTTATTTTAATTGATTTCCATACCATAAATAAAATTCTAAAATGTTAGTTTTTCAACAAAACGAATCCTAATAAGCAACTCCACCATCTAAATATCTAGAGCAAACTGGATCTTTTAGCTGAAATGTCAACGGACCCAAAGCAGTCAATTTGAAGTATAGGGTTGAATTATATTTTGGCCACATATTTTGTCATAACTTGCATAAGTGTCAACCTTTTATTGAATTATATTGCTTACCCGTGAGTCCATCACTAATACTTAGTGAAAAGTAATCCCAATCATTGCTTAGGACGCAATCACCATCTAAGCAAGTTTTTTGATTCCTTATACTTTGTAGCTCTAGCATTTTCTTTTGTGTATTGGGTTGAGAGAGGGGATATGCACCAAAACAATACTAATCTATAAATACCATATAATCGAAGTCTTGGACTTTTTGTTGACCTTTTGAGAGCTTGCCACTTAAGCTTTGGAAGCCTCACAATTTTCCATTATTTTTAAAAACAAAATTATTTTATTTTTAAGTATAACCTTTCAAGAACAAAAATAAAAATAAAAATAAAAAAAAACCTCAACTACTATCAAAAGATCCACACGCAGTAAACCTCCTTCTCTCCCACTACATTCTTCCTTCATACAATCACTCCTCTCTTCATGCTGCCCCTATCTATTTCTCTCTTTTGTTTTATCATGGCTCAAACACAGAGCCCTCTTAAAAATAAAAAAATAAAAAAAAATTCGGGGAAGAATTATATTAAAGATGAGAATTATAATCTAGCAAATAAAAAAATTATATTAAAGATGAGAACTGCAGGAGAGGAAAAGATACAACAAAACTAACCCCACATCCTCCCCCCCCACACACACACACACTTTTATTCAAACATGAACCGCAAATAATTAATTAAACTCCACTCTCACACAGTATGACAATAAACGTCAAATATGGAGGAAATTAAGCAAAACACTAGTATATATTTTTGAGATAACCCTAACCTCCAAAGATGAGTTTTGACTAAAGTCTTTGATAATCATGGAAAATATTACATGGCTAGCTTTGTACCAAAACTGCAATGCCGTTTTAGGCAAATTGAAAAATAAGAACTCCTAAATAGAAGAGCTACTGGCTTAGCACAACACAACGACTCCAACTTGACCATCCTATGATCTCATCAAATTTATGGAAATGAAACTCTAGACTGTAACAACAGTTTGTGATAGGTATGGAATAGTGATTATTAACATTTGGAATTTTGGATGCATTGTAGTTTCTTATAGCATTATTCTTGGAAAATCAAAAGGCATATATTACACCTTTATGCAATGAGGATCTTCACTTGGAAATATTGAATTGCATATTTCAAGTTTGAAGTTACAAAATTAGGTAAGGTTGACAAATATATTTTTTTAAAAAAAAGATAAAAATCAAATTATAGATAGATGCTTAGTGGGTATCTGAATTTTTTATTTTCAAGGCTTACATCAATTAGATTGGCTTTTTTGGGGACGGTGTTTTGAAATTCTTTTATGTATTATTATAGAAGATTGACTTTTTAATGGGAAAGTATACTGCTTTGGTTTGTGATAAACAAGTTTCCATAAATTAAGGGTAGTTTTTGGTTTTCTTTTTATGTTAGAATCTGTTCATGAGCTTTGAGGTTTGTTAGATTTGTTATTGAAGTTTGTGAAAATTTGTGAATTATACTATTTTTTTCTTTCTCCTATTTTCATTAGAAGAAAAAGTCCACTAAAAGGGATGAATTGCACCTCTATAGATTTGAATTATGAAATATATAATTTATTAGTTACTCCTCTTTTCTTGTTAAGCTAGTGTGTAGCCCCATGTATATGCATGGGTACAATTAAAAAATTTAGAAGAGGTTCAAATTAGACATGGTATTATTTTACAGTTTTTTTAAACCATACGTTTCTAAAATATGTAATGGTTTCTCATTATATATGTGTATGTGTGTGTGTGTGTGTGTGTGTGTGTGTGTGTATGTGTGTCTGTGATTTAGAATTTAATTGGTTTTAAACTCTTTGGTTTTTGTACTTAATAATTCACTTGCGACAAAAATAAAAACCTTAGAAGGACATGTAGCAAAAATTGGATTCTAATTGAAATCCAATTAAGAATTTAATTGGATTTGGACTATTCAATTTTTACACTCAACAATTCACTTGGCACAAAATTAAAAATTAAATAGGACACGTGGCATAAAATCGAGAATCCAATTAAAATCTAATTAGATTTTCTCTCTACTTTATCTATTAATATATATAGTAAGTTATTAAATGCGATGCACGAATAATGTTGTAATGTTTTATATAAGATGGTTTTGAAGAATGTTGTGTATGTATTATAGTATAATTTTTATAGAACTTTATAAGTAATGAGTTCATCATAAAAAAGTAACAATTATAAATTGCACACACATATCCATTATCATTATTCTATTGAAATAATGAGAAGAAGAAAAAATGTACAATTTTGGAGGAATATTATAGAATAAAATTTGATATAGAATGTGTATTTCTCTTTCTCCTTAATTCTAAAACAAAACACACATCCCAAACACCTACATGATAATGGTAGTGGCCTCTAAGATGTTTCTCTTTCTCTCTCTTACAAATGTTTTGTCAATCTCGGGTCTTTTATTTTAGTAATGGTGAAACAGTGCATTTCATTTAACAATTCACAACATTTTTGTGTCTCTTATTTCTCCCCAAGGCCTTATCTAGTTAGTTATATTAATCCTTAATATTTTTTTGTTTTTAGTTTTTAATATAACCTACATACTATCCTTAAAACACACCTTCTGTAGACCAAACAATAATAAACTCTAGGAGGCTTGCATGTAAAACACATGTAACAGTTCCTTAATTATGCACCATTTCAAAAATTAAGTATCTAGGAACACAAAGTTATACTTGTCCTAGCAATGCGTTCATCAATGACAACAATAGATTTTCTTATATATTGAAATATAGTAATGTAATACTTACAATTGACTAATTTATCTAAAGGGGAAAAAAAGTAACTACACTTCACCAAAAATAACAATAATAATAAAAACAGTAGGTAAGATGTTGCAATTGGGCCTTGGCTCAAGTGGTAGAGGGATGACTGATGAGATATCAGGCGATTTAGCTACAAATCTTGCTTAACAAACATATGTTGTGATGATGACCACTATTTTCCTTCCAGCATCAGATTTTTAGTTTCAAGCTACCACCTAGGATTCAAAGCAAATTCAAATTAGCAGATTACAACATGCTTGACATGGGTTGAATAAGTTAGCTACAAAAGTCGGGACACTTGCAAGCATGTACGCCACACACACATATTGATACAAACATATCTATTTATGACATGTTCACATGTGAAGTCATTTAATCTTACCCATAGAAGATTGAAAGAAGCAATAAAAGATATTTCAAGATATACATGACACTATTAGCTTACTCGTCAACAAAAACATGCTCTCCAAATTGCAAACAACACGAACTCCCAGGTCCAAAGAACACATGAAATGCCCCAACAAATTGGAAACTTTATATAGATGCAGCATCAAGGTAAAGAGTAGCATCTTCAATGTGCTCTGATATCCAAAGACAAAGGTGAATAAATAATATTAGAATATATCAACTAAATGTTGGACAAAAATAATCACATGTCAAGTTAATACCATCACTAAATTCAAAACAATTGCAATATTGAACTCTACTAAGTGACTCTCAAAGGCAAATACAAAGTAGGAACTTAAAAGTAGAAACGCATTCAAATACATGCATATTAAGAAAAAAGAAAATTACTTTTCACTAGACAAAAGCTATGTCAGTGATCAATAAACTATCATTAGACTTGTGCTTATGCCTCTAGTAATAATGTGCCCAATAAGGATATCAAATTAAACACACATAGAGAACAATGAAGGCATCATCACTCTGGGATAAAATTTGTTAAGTTACAACTTATAAGGCATCAACTATTTCCAAACCTTCACCAAATTCATTTTGGTCTTCAACTTTGTGGTGTCTTCAACTTGAAGCACATAATTCATTTAGGTGCCTTATAATTGGTCCTTGTCGCAAAAGACTAATCCCTATAGCCTAGGTGTCTCCTCTACTTTCCAAAGAAAATAACAAATGAACACTAAGAGCTAAGAAGGCATCATCACAAACCTCTAACATATGCTTGTTAGATTTAAATTAGACTACATATATCCCAACTCTGATCAAGCAAACCAGAGTGATCTTTATAAAATTAGAGAGCATTTTTACAAAAGTATTTTATATAGACAATTCAAAGAACTATTTAAAAACTTGAGTCCAAGAATAAAATAGCTTTCACCTAACTCTATATATAAAATGGGTTGACAAAATATTGCAAATCAATTTTCATATTGGTTATCTCTAAAATAGGGAACATGAATTGGTGTGTGTCCTGTTTGTTAGACATTGAGCTTGAGTCAAGATAATGAGTGTCTATATAATCAACTAAAGGGGAAAAGACCTTAGCTTTTCTAACTTGCCCATGCTTGCTCCTACTTTTTCACATAAAAGTACATTACAAACCAGATCCTGTATATACTGTAGGAAGAATAAAAATGTCCATGAAATAGACCTGCAAAATGGAAATTTTACAAAGTTAGATTCTACAAAAAGAAAAAAACATTCAGGTATTTTATCAAACAATTTCCGTGCATGTAATAAAAAGTTTGTTAGTTAAGTCTACCCCAACAACAACAATTTTTTTTTAGAAAAGGGGGTGATTGGCAAAGAGACAAACAAATTAAACTTTATAGAATAGAAAATAATCAAACCTTGAATTAGAAGGTGAAATCAATGTGACCAAAACATGCTCCAATTGAGTCAGGGAAAATAACTGTGAGAAGGATATAAAATGCTCCAAGCAGAATGGCATCAAAGGAGTAAAATGCTTGAGTGTGATATATAATTGGCTGAAAGGATAAGGGAAAGTGGCTGGATTGAAGGCCAGAAGACCAAATACTAAAATCTCTTAAAGCTTCTCTACATTTATCAATTCAAATAATCAATGAATTTGGACTAGAATTCAAAGAAGTCAAAGAGTGTTGTCTAAGGGCAAGGTCATTAATTGCTTTCATTACACTTGGGGGAGACTAAGTCGGTGTGCATAATCAAATTTCATTTGTTGTTCTTGGTGGTTATTCTCTAGTCATGGATGGATATCTTTTGTGATTTAAGTTGTGAATTACCTAATAGGATTGTGAGTTTCTAATCTTGCAGATCACCTGTCGCAAAACTTAACTACATTGACTGGCTAAACAAAATTACAAACAACCATACAACTATAATTTTCTTTTGGTCTTCATATAATAACTTCAGAATATTGTTTATCATACGTAACAACAGAAAAGGCATTGAATGAGGTAAATAACATAATGAAATAGATAAATAGTACCTAAAAGAAGCAATAAAGAAGAATAAATTACTTTATAATTGTGTGCTATCTATTCTTTTCAGTGGTTCCATCTCTTCCCCATTGGAAACTTCAGGATCAATATAGCACGACTGGAAGTATAAAACTAAAACTAAATATCATGCCCATCGTCAAATTGTAGTGAGACCAACACCAAAGTTTACTAAAGACATATTACCCAATATTGTGGCTTCTTCAATTTGTGAACCCCTCTATTTATAAGCTTTTGCTACAGTGCTACACATCACTAATCTCTTCCAAAATAGACCTTGAAAAGTATAAGAGGATTAAGAAAACTATCAAAAGTAACTTCATATATTACACTATAATTTAGGTAAATCATATACTTCTATCATTCACAAATTTAGAAAAAAAAAAAAATAAAAAAAAATTGAGCAAAGTACCATATAAAGCCTTAAATTTACTCAATTTTCTCATGTGACTACATGACAAATTCTCTACTTACTCCTCAACTTACTAAAAGTCTGAAATTTCATGGTATTTAAATATCGGAAGGAATCCACAATTAGCAAAGTAAATTAACAAACATAATTGAAATTTGAAACAAACAAAAAAAAAAACTTTAGAACTGGTTGCAATTCCTTTTACTATTGTTTAATTTTTTTTCTCAGTACCAAACAGATTCCTAATTAACTTTCAAGAATGTAATACTACGTGCAAAACCAAGAAAAAAACAAAACATTGTAAACACCGAAACCAAATCTTAGGAATCTGTTAGGTTCTAAGACTTTAGGAACTAAATGTATTAGAACTTCAATTTGTATTATGTTGGCAAACCATGATCAAAACATAGAGTCTAGGTTTAGGCTTGCTCAAAGTATATTTACTTGTAAATTTGGAATCGAATGATTGCAGAATTTATTTGACAAAATTTGCAAGGCTCAATCAATCAAACCACGTGCAAATTTATTTTTCTATAGAAATTCCAATTCAGCCCAAGCCCGTTTGACGTGTAGGGTTTTATGTTTTACTCCAAGTATAAAAAGGAAAACCCTAGCTATGTTTAAGAAGTCTTTTGAGTGTTGTATGTTGAATCTTTTGTGAGATCTAGAGGTCAACAATGTTTTGGTTGTTAAGGGTATGGTCATGTGAAATCAGAATGTCCTACATTCTTGAGATCAAAGGGTAAAACTATGGTTGTAACCCTTAGTGATGATAAAGTTTCTAATCATGAGTCTTGTAGTGATGAAGATAGAAACTTCATTGCTTTCACAGCTACGATTGTAGTTGATGAAAGTGTTTTGGTTAGAGAGAACCCTTCCGATGGGGAACTCTCTGAATGTCTTGATTTGCAAGAAGCTTTTAATAAGTTATGCAAGGTTACTGCAAAAGATGCAATGAGTGTTGACTTACGTTTAAAGAAGATTGACTCCCTTAAACTTGATAAGAAAAATTTGTTTTTGAAATTTCTTAATGCTAATACTTTGATTGATAAGGTGAAGATTGAAAACATGTTGTTAATTGATAAGATTAAGAACTTGGAACTAGAATTATCTATTGCTAGAGAACAAACAAATTGGTCTGCTAGTTCTAAACTTGATCACATGTTGAGGGTTCAGAAGTCTCCCTTAGAGAAAGTTGGTCTAGGTTTTGTAGATAGCATCTCGATGTCCGAAACTCATTCCACAAACTTTGTTTCTTCTTCTGAGCCCCCTACGAGTGAGACTATCAAACCAAGACAAGTTACACCACCTTATAGGAAGATTAGGGTTGATCTTAAAGAGTCTAAGCCTAATAATCCTAACCTCCCTAAGGATAAGAAGCATGATAGAACTCTGTGGGTTTGTCATTTTCGTGGAAAGGCTAGGCATACTCACCTAAACTGTTTCAAGTTGCAAGCTGCAAAGCAAGCAAATAGGCTAAGAGTACTTGTACCTCAAGCGCAAGATCCTATGGTACTTATTGGTGAGTTGGTAAAGACTTTAAACCTTTATACCAATCCTAGAGTTGCTCATCATTCTCATATGAATATCCCTCAGCATAGAGTGAACATTAAATACTATGATTGATAGAGAACTATTCTCATTATTAATGACATTATGATAACTCTTATCAAACACTAATAATATGCCATTTTACATTTAGCCTCTAAATAATAATAGTAAGAACTCAGCATAGAGGATACTATCATATCTAGTCTAGTGTATACCATTGTCTAGAATCATGTGTAGCCACATTTCATCTCCTTTAACAAGTTTATCTTGTAGTATCATGATACAAAACATCCTCCGCATGGAATGCAAAGCTCAAGGCTAAGACAAGGTGTTTGATCAAACCACTATAAACTAGGATGTTCAATCTTGTAGCACCATGAAATAAATACTCTCCGCATGGAATGCTATGCTTGAAGCAAAGACAAAGTATATATTTCATACTAATATGAACCGACAATGGAGGCCATGGGATCCAACCCTTGTATCTCTCTCCCACTAGATTTTTAAAATAAAGGTTTATTATTAAAAAACATGTGTAATCTCATCACACATAGCCTTACAATTTTAAACTTGAAAACACTTAGAAAAATTCAAAATTTCCTTCTTTCGATCAATCAAATGTGTCCCTCGATCGGTCAAAAAAATAAAAAATTCGTACTTAACAATTTGCCTGGCTCGATTGGTACTCGATTGCTGCTCAATCGTAGTAATCCAAAGTCATGTATATAGACTACCACTTTGAAGATTACTACATCTTAATCCTTAAGTACCCGGTTTAATTCTTTAAGTTATTCATCTTATATTTATGAAATCCAATTTCATAAATATATACTTTAGTAACTCCTTACTAAAGTAGTTAGACCTAATATTCTGAATAACCAAATCCATTAAACTTATCTCAAGGGAATATTTTATATCTCCGTTAAGAGATTATTAATTCCATCTTGAGAATATATGTTCCATCAACATTAAATGTGGCTGCCCAACATACTAAGGTTTTGATCTGACTTTAGATCTCACTCTTGATATATCAAAGCAACCTACACTTCATGATCAGGTCCATTATTCCCTTAGGATTAAGAGTTCATATAAATAGAAGTCGTGAGATTTATTATTCATTTGACAGTCGTTAGGAGAATAATAAATCTTATAATGGTCTAGTTCAATATGTCTTAACTCTTAAAACATATCAACATACCAACTAGCAGTCTCCACTTCCATGATCAAGACAAATCATCTTAGTTGATATGTTATAGTCTTCACAGATGAAATGCTCAATTTCATCACCAACTTCAAACTAAAATTCTGAATTTATAAAGAACCTGTGATTTATATATTCTGTGACTAAATCACATATTATGCATCTCATGGATTATATGATAATGTCCAAATATTCATGTTACCATTATTTTAAATAATAATAAAACAACTTTATTAATTACAACATTAAGTCATACATAATGTCATACATAGCAACATACAATAGGATTTAAGGGCACTAATCCTAACAATTTTCTATTCACACATGCAAAGGGTGTGAGTCTTGACTTATATGATGTGGGCAAAAAAATAGATAAGGATAAGAACAGAGCATTCTGTTAGCGGATATTTCATGACCTTGTTACGGGCTATCTAGTTGCGAGAAGGTTGTGACTTGCCTAATCTGCAATTTCTCTGGATCTTCTACCATGTGTAATTTATTGGCAGTTCAAGTCACCCGAGGTTGTGAGATGACTTTGAATGAAAATTTGACAAAATACAGAGGGACTCAAGGACTTTTGACCCCGAATACAATAAAGCCTAGAAAGATACATTAAAATGAGAGAATAGATACAAACAAATTTGGCATCAGATTAAGCCAACAAAAAAATGGATTTTACAGAAATATTTGCAAACAAAAACGGTTAAGGAAAAGTTGCATAACATCCCAAAATAATGAAACTGACCAATATGGAAATATCCCTAAACAGGGAATTACTCCACAATCTAGGAGCCTACTTTTTTTTTTCCACTTAGGGTCCATTTGATTAGGAGGATGGAAAATGAGAGGATAGAAAATAGGGAGGGGATAGAAAAATGGGAAGATAGAAGAGATTTTAGTTTTCCTCATATGTGTTTGGCTAGGAGGGTGGAAAAGTGGAGGAATGAAAAAAAAAATTTGTTTGATTAAGGAAAAAAGGGGGGGGGGGGAGATAGGAAATAAAGAGCTTGTATAAATCTACTCATATGCCCTTTGTTAAGGTCCAAAATGTGACAAGAAAGTCCAACACATGAAGAGAAGGAAGGAGGCCATGGGCCTTAACAAGAGGAAGCCTAGTTTATAAAGATAACTAGATAAGAATGGCCATGAAGGCCTAAAGGCCCAATAAGTGAAGAAAATAAAAGAAGTATGGAATGGAAGAGAACCCAAGCATAGGGTACAAATGGGTCCTCCAACCTCAGGAAATAGGTCCCTTGGAAAAATGCTAAGTAGGATGTGGAATGTTTAGAGGATGGTCTAGGAACGAGCCATGCATATTTTGAAAAAGGGAAAAAGGGGAAGAAGCTGTTGGAAGTCCTGTCAAAGTCAAGCTCCTAGGAGGCGAAAAGAAATTATAGGGACATGGAACCGAGGATTAAGACCCAATGAAGGAATTGAGGGACCTCGGGCAAGGTGGAGGACATGGAGTTAGAAGAAGGATGGTTAGAGACTTTCCAAGTCTGTCCATTGCAAGCAGGAATTCATCCCATTTCTGGGAAAATACAAAACAAAGAGAAGTTAGCATCAAGGTCCTAGGACCTTCGAAATGTCCTTTTAATGCCTTGGAAGAGGATTATGGAACATTTACCTTAGAGAAGAGTCTGGGTTTGTCCTATGGAAGGAACTTCTACGAGTAGAAAGTCAATGAATGAACTTTCAAGTATGAGTTCCTCAAAGAGCAAAGCAAAAAGAAATAAGGAAATGACCAGCCACCAACATTTTAGACAAAGGAGATTGGCTCTAGTACCTAGAAAAACAAAGGGAGAGAACAATAATTTGAAATCCCTCCAAGAGTAGTATAAAAAAGGACAAGCAAGGAGGAAGTGGGACATCATTTTACATAGAAGAGACCAAGAAATATATAAGAAGAGAGTTTTAAGCTTTATGTCGAGTTCATTGAACAAAGAGAGGCATTGTAAAAGGTCTTGTAGCAAAATATTCGAGGAGTCACTTAGATTCAAGGGACTCAAATTTCACAAGTCTTAGGAACCCAAAGGGGATTAGCCAAGTCTATGATCTTTGAGACTTATTGGACCTTGTGGAATACTCTTGTAGGGTGGGACCAAATGTACTCTAACACTTGACTTAATCAAATATAACTTTCTTGAAGCATTCATAATCATCATTGCTCATTTTTATGTTGTGTACTTGTTGTTTCTTCCTTTTACTCAGCCAATATAAATATATTTTGTGGAGTTCATTTGTCTTGTGCACAAATTAGTTCGTATATCAACCCAAATAGGCTGTGGTGAGCCAAACCTAATTCACCCAACATCAATCCAGCCTCTTTTTTAGCAACCCAAGGTCCCATCAACACTAGGCCTAAGTCCAAGGTAATAGTTCCATTAACGTCTGACAAATTAAATAAGGGGCTTGAATAGTTGAATTTCCTTCGTGACTAATATCCCTGGCCTAGAATTAAAACTTCCTAGTGTGATGAATAACACGATTCCAATTTTCCATGTTTATGGAAGATTCCAAGAGTAACATATGTTACATTTATACCACAAACACTTTTTTACAATATTTTTCACTACAAATAAGTTGATAAGTTTTTATTGATTCCTATTTTAGTACATGATATCCTAAAATTTTTGCTACAACTGCGTGGTTCATCTAGACTCACAGAAACAAGACAAGGCTGAATGAGCAAACTTGCCGAGTAGCAACATCAAGTCAAAGCAGCCAAAAAATTCCTCATGGACTTTACTGCTAGTTGTGTTACTCCAATGCGACCAAAAATTGCAAGGAAACAGACATGGGTGCTGTAGGGAATTTAACCGAAATTCCCAATCTGTGAGAAACCAAAAAAAAAAAAAAAAAAAAAAAAAAAAAAAAAAAAAGAAAAAAAAAAGAAAGAGAAAACACACACCAAAGAAAACAATCACACGCACAAGGGAGAAAATGGGCAAATACCCTTTTTTGGGAAATTAAACATTCGTTTGCCCTCTTTCTCAAACTAAATAGGGAAATGCCCCTCTTTTGTAACTCGACAATAGAGAAATCGAGTTTTAAGAGAATAACTCGATATTTGTATGATCGAGTTAGTTTGACCCTTCGGGTTTTTCCCAATAAAAAGAAGTTTGTGTAGACGTTCATAACTCGAAACCGAAATCGAGTTTTTTTCAGCAGTTTGAATCAATAGGACCCTAACGTCTCACAACGCCTATTCAGTCACTCGCTCTCCTTGTACACTCTCTTTCCCTAGCTCTCTGCCATCACTCTCTCTCTACACTCTGTCTCTCTCACTCTGCGATCAGGCTTCCTCACTCTTCCTCGAGTCTCCATCGGTCATCGTTGGTTCCCGCCACGGCTGATTCACAGTGCACTGTCCTCTCCCTCCGAAATCTTTTCCGATGTTGGTTAATGTTAGGTTGCGTTTTATGTGGGATTTTGATTATTTTTTTGAAACTTAAGAAGTAGTAAATTTACTAATGAAGATGAGAATTTTGTTGTCTTTTATATGCTACAATGATGATTTTCTCATTAATGAGTTTAAATGTGCTTGGGGTTTTGATGAGGGGTTTTGGCAAATCGAGTGGTGGTGTTTCAGTGATGTCTCTGGGTTTAGTACAGCAACAAAGAGATTAAGTTCTTTGATATCCCTTAAAAGTTTTAGTACTCATTGTTTTTGGTATATCTAGGTTGTTATAAATTTCATTATTTCTTGGGATTGACACTACTTTTGTTGTGCATATCAGTCAAATGTAGAAAATTTTAAGTAATTGTACTGAAAAAAAAAAATTAATTCCCTAGTACCCTCAGCTTATATGTGCAATCAGATGGCTAGAGAAGGCGATATATCAAGCATAGAAGTTCTTTTGCTTGCAATACAGCTCCTATTTGTTTTAAATTGACCATATGGAGGGGGAGAGGAATAATTGAACATTCAATGGTCCTGCACCCTTTGGTGAATTTGAGATTCTTGTTTGATCCGTAAAATATTATAATATTGTTTACTCTAATTCTTTATTTAAAGAATTTGGAGAGTGAGTGCCTGCTTATTAAGGTTTCTCTAAATCAAGGTGGTACTCTTCTATAGGAGCACAAATATGTGAACTGTTTTTTGCCCCCTTTTATTTTGAGTTGGCTAGTTACTATGGATTAAGAAATTTAAAATCTTTGTGTAAATGAAAATGGGTGCTTCTATTGTGGATATTTCAGGCCCCATTTGTGCGATTGTAACTCATTCCAACACTCGACATGTTTCCCTGGTTTCTTTTTCTATTGTCATCCATTTGCACTCATCACAAGTTTTTAGAACTTAAGATTTGCAAAGATGAATTTGTCATTCGCTCTATAGCCTCATATGATATTTTGCATTAGTCAATGGTGAGCAAATAGAAATGATTGGCATGCTTTATACATGGTTTTTTTTTTTATCTAAATATGGAAGTTTAGGTATGTGCTTCCTTATTTGCACTCTTCTATTTTTGGGTCATGCTTTGGGATACAAGGGTTTTTATGAATTTTTTTACCCATAAATGAATCTGTTTAATATGTTTAAGTAAGGTATGTCTACATGGGATGGTGTTTGATGAGGACGTAAGGAATGATCTTTCTTTATCAATTGATTTATTTATTTTCTTCATAATGTGTTAGGTTGTGTGTTTTTTCTTAGCTTGATCGCAACTTCGTTTTTGTTAATTGAAGTCTAGCTATTTGTTTTCTATATCATCATTGATATCATTTTCTGTCGGGATGGAGACCACTGGAGTTTTATACTTTTATAATTTTATTATGTCTTGCTATTTGTTAGTTAGAAGCTTTGAATCTTGATGTGTCTAGAGAAGGTGAAATTGTGATTCACAATCTTGATTTGTGATGACGTGTCTACACTCTATAGGGAGGGGAAATGTTGATTTTCTGATGCAACAGAGTGTGTAGAATTCTTGAATCTTTATATATGAGGACATAAGGCAATAATCTATTTTTATCAATTTAAATCATTATTCTTTCCCCAACATGTGAGTGCCTCGGTTAAGGAAAAAAAATGATTGTCTTTAGTTTGTCGACTTGCAACTTGTTTTATGGTAAACACTGATTTTTCATTAGGTCTTGCTATTTATTGTTAGTGAAAAAACTTTAACTCATGGTTTGTCTACGTGAGGGAAAATTGTGATTTACTTTTGCAGCAAGGTTATGGTGTAGAAGTGTTGAATCTTTATTGTTCTTGGGCAATATGAAAGCCCTTGAAATATTCTTTTGATTTCACATTTTTTACCGCTGAATGTTTGAATGTTATCTTCTCACTTGTTCAATTTATTTTATAGATTTTGTTTCTTGGCAGTTTTTTTAAGGCATATATGTTTGATCCGTTTTTCTTGATCACTTTGGTCCTCTTTATTAGGTGCACAAATATTTTAGGTAGTGCACAAAAGTAATAAGGAAAAACTTAACAACGAAAAAGTGAACAGAGCAAAGAAAAGGGTGTTGTTCTCACATTCATTGAGGAGTCCATTTTTAAATTAATGGTGGGGTTCATAATAAATTTGAGAGGAGGGGGTTTCATTTCTTCGTATTTTAGGAGCACTTAAATTTTTAGATTTTGGGGTTCATAATAAAGCTTAGATTTTGGATACATTTTTAGGGACTTTGTAGAGGAGAAGAAAAAAGTATTTAGTTTTTATGACGGTTGATTATAGTTCTCATAAAAGTGGTGTTATAACTTAAATTTTCATAAATAGTTAATTAATAATTATCCTAAGCTTTAAGAAGTGATTTAAATAGTTTTGAAATAATTTTTTTATGGAAAGTTCTTATTTATTTAAGACGTGATGTTGAAAATCTTGTGCTCAAAATATAATGTCTTACTGAATCTATGCTTTTATTTTATATTAATTGTGGTTTACATGTTAGAAAATTGCTAACAATGTATTTGCTGCCATGTCGATATATGCAGGCACTAGATAGAGTGCGGCCTGGACCCGATGTGGATACCCGTTGACCCAAAGAAATTTAATCATCGGTCAAGTCCGCTTTGGAGGTGCGCACTGACGAGGTATTTAGTAATATTATTAATACATGTTTGTTTTATAATTACCTCATGTTTAATCTCCTAACACAATACTCGTCCGTGTGCGGGAGGTGCCTGGCATGATAAAGGTTCGACGCCATAAATGTGTATTGCCACGGGGTGGGCTAGATCCACATATCATGCAACACATAGATGCAGCGGGGTTGACTGGTTTATTCAAGGTTCTAGATATGGAGGTCGACCACGCCTTGATCACGGCGTTGGTTGAGCGGTGGCGTCCAGAGACGCACACGTTCCACTTACCCCATGGAGAAATGGGTATCACCTTGCAAGATATGGAGGTGATGTTGGGGCTTTCGGTGGATGGGTTGCACATCACTTTGGGAAGACAGACTATTTATGGAGTGAGTCATGTCGCGAGCAGTTGTTGGGCCATAAACCTCCACCCTCGATACCAAAGTCAAACAAGTCTACCCTTCTTTGGGCGAGGATAAAATACACCGGCTTGATGCACGGTTCTGCTGATCCCTTAGCTGCGGACGCTGGTGACGAAGTCGTGCATCAACATGCCCACTACCACCTACTTGTACGGATGGGGGCCCTCTTGTTCATGGACAAGTCTGCGGACCGGGTCTCACTGGTGCCTTTGCGGTTGCTCAACCCGATAAGCAATACGAGACGGTATAGCTGGGGTAGTGCAGCATTGGCTTGGCAGTATAGGCAACTTTGTGGTGCATCGAAGAAGGATGCGATGCAGATTGGAGGAGCACTCTTGTTGGTGCAGCTATGGGCCTATTCAAGGTTCCCACAATTATGCCTGTTGTGAGGCCGCCTCTACCGCCCGATGCACTCGGGGCCCCTTGCCATTAGGTACGTTCATTGAGTTCTCGTTATTTGTCTCTTTCATATAATTAAAAATATGCCAAACTAACAAACAAAAGAAACTTATCAATGCTTAATATATGGATGTGAAATATAAAAGCAAAGTTTGTTAAATGTAAGGTTGATGAATGAGCATTTGTCGACACCCCATGTTTGGTAGGTGGAGCGGGCCAAAATGCACCGCAGAGCATGCCACACACGTCCTTCTGTCGCTGCACTGGGGTGTCACCGGCTACACTACGGGCCGAGCAGGTATTCGGTTAATTTAGTTTGAATTCTTATGGCCACGTTTCCCTCAATTCTTATGACTACGGGCCGAGCACATTTCCCTCAAATGCACCGTACATGCTTTTATTTTCGTTTCCCTCAATTGCATGACCACGTTTTTATTTTTATTTTAGTTTGAATTCTTGGATTGTTGTAGGAATGAATTGATTTCATAATACCATCCCATCATTTTGTTTGATACTTGGATTTCCATCCCATCATTTAACTCAATTGGAATGTCCATCGTGAAGTACTTCACATTAGAACTTCCATTTGTAGCACCTGCATGAATACGACCAAACATAAAGTAAAAAATTCTTGAATGTTAAATCAAAGGGTTTTTTCCAAATTGGGTTGGATTGAAGGGTTTTTTCAATGCAACCCAACTCACATGACTCGAGGTTAAGTTGGGTTAAATCAATGGGTTATATATAAATTTATTCATATATATATTAAGTAGAATTTGGCTATATCCTTCATTATGTACGGAAACGTTTGTGATTTACACCGAAAAAAAAAAAAAAAAAAAAAAAAAAAAAAAAAAAACAGAATAAATTGTCCCTTTTCCAAGATGTTTGAAGCATGTGCAACATGCGCAAAAGATTGAGCATGAAGTCTTGGTTTAGTGCAAGACAATGAGTTCAAACTTGTGTTGCAACCAAAAAACAAAAACTCCACCAATTGTTACAAATGTCATTAATCTGATGCAATGAAGAGAAGACGCACATATTGGATTATGTAATTGGTTATAATTCAATGAGAAATGAATTTACCTAAGAGTATACCAAAGATAATCAGATTTGTCTTTGGTTGTATTTGTGTGCTCAAGTAATTCATTTGATTTTAATGATGCATCTTCGAAACTCATGATGACATCTTTAAATTCTTTCCAGCTACTAACTGAATCAAAAGTTTGTGTTCATTTACTGATTATGTCATTATACACCGTTTCAACCTATTTAACACCGAGAAAATAGAACTTTTAGCCTTGCTATGAAAAGAAACTAAAAATTTGAAACAATATTTCTTAAGACTTTATATAAGGTGAATGATTGTAAACGCAGAAGATATCAATTAAATTCTAAACAACAAATTTCCTACTATAAACTTGACAAATATGGATCTTTTTAGAACAAGGGAATCAAGGCATATTAGAATACAAATGATATTTTCAAAACGCAAACAATATATGCTACAAATTTGATTAAACAAATAAAATTTAAGCTTGTACGATTTGTAATTAAGCTTGTACAGTTTGTAATTAATTAATAAAATGTTATGAGCTTAAAACCATAGTTATTGCTCTGCCTAATAAGTAGACAATTTAGTATTTCTTCTTCTAACATAGGGGTATCCAGGATTACAAACATTGTTATTGTGATGCAAAAAACATTATTACATTGTAAGTTATAAATTACCTTTGCTGAATTGAAGGTTATATTTTTACAGTCTAGTAGAATACTATTTGACTTCAATTTACGTATTCAAGTGGTATATTTTGAATATGCACAGCCTCCATTGTCTTCTTGGAAAACAATGGCCTAAGTTTAAAGAAACAAATAATTGTTAATCAGTGATATATGAGAAAACATAAAGACGCTTGACACATTACCTCTTGTTGTTGACCTAAATGAAAAGTTTGTTCGTGCGTGCTCCTTGCACCAAAGTTGGAGGGCACAATTTAATTGCAGCATGCAACTCCTTAAGTTGTCCCCACTTTAGCTGCCTTAATAGTCCTAAAATTATTAAAAGCTATGGATTATTAATGACTACTTTATTCATATAATTTTAGAAGCGTGCAAAATATGCTACTCACCATATTCTTCAAGAGGAATGTAATTTTAGACATTGACATGATTAGTTTGAGATAACTAAAAGGCTTACGTAATTTCCAACACTAAAATTTATAAGAAAATATATTTACATAGAAATATAATAACAGTATTTGATGAGGATTATACCATGTAATAATTTACATAGCTTCCATTTCTTGCAATATAAAGTGCTACTTGAAATGCAATGTCTTGATGAACCTTATATATGTCTTCCCTCCATATTTTTATAGCTTCAAGAGCAAATTAAGTACAATTACTTTAGTGTTAGAATGATTAATAGTCATTTTGTTCTCATTCATTGAAACATTGTTAATGACTAATGCAATTAATGTAGCACAATATTTCTATTACGATAAAAAGATTTTGTGAAATCATCAACTTGGATTTATCTTACAGCCATAAGGATGCTCTAGTACCCTCCTCTAAGTTTGGTTCAGATTGAAAACCCTAGTATTTGATGGTGGTAGTTAGCTTTGAACCCCGTCCAACATATGAACATGGGGCTGAAAATGGTGGACATGAACAACCTAGATCTTTTAATATTTTTTGCAGGTCAATTTTGTTGTTCTTTTACTTTCTACCCAATAATCCCTGAAAATTTTGTGTACGACTAGAAGCAAGAAATTCCATGCTTTGCATATTACATATCACAAACATAATGTTAAATTAGTATGATGTCTCACTATCACAAACATAATCCACTTATGCAGATTGTATGGGAGCCGTACACGCATACGCCGGGCTCCCTACCTGCGTATTGCACTGCCGGGCAGCATATTTGGAGGGCCAAGGTGCCGTTGATATTCTTTTGGATAGTGGAGTGGCATCATCTTGAGCAAGTCCTCCGTCAGTTTGGGATGAAGCAACCAGTTCCAAGTGTCGTGGATACGTCGACTACCCTTCACAAGATATCCCTTCGGGGTAAATGGGAGAAGAACTGGGAGGTAGAACATGATCCCTTTATTCGGCAATGGGCCAACCGAGTGAATGTAGTTCGCGGGTCCTCTCTCCTAGACGGTGATGATACGTGCCTCGTTAAGTACATGATGTGGTACAATCGCAACACAAGGCGGTACATAACACCAGAGTCTGCGTATTGGGAACTCATGGTGAGGCAACAATTCCTATTTTATGGATGAAACCATTGTTCGATTAAATATCCTCAGCAACTTTATCATGCATGCAAAAGTCCACAATAATTATTGTTGTTACATCTCTATAAGTTTCTCTGTCATTTTGTTTTAAAGTCAAAAAATACTGCATGAGTCTGTCATTATGTTTTAAAGTCAAAATATTGCATGATTTAAGTTGTTCATAACAAACTGAATTTGTCTTGATCCAATTTGTTTGCGTGAGGAATGGTTAATGGGCAATGACTAATGATGACCACACCTTTGTTCATATAATTACATTCAACTTTTAAAAAGGGTGGGTTGGGTTGGGTTTTATTGTATTTTATTTTATTTTTTGTTTAATTTTTTTGTTTTTGGTTGGCTTGTACTTTCAAATGGATGGTGCAACTCTGTGTAGTAGTGATAAATTCACATTTCATGATAGTTTAGATAGCCTTTCCTCCAGGACTGATTAATGTATTACATATTCCTTGATAGATATTACCTCTAGGATTGGGAAGTCCCTTACTAAACTGTTGGTAGAATGCAATTCCCAACGACTTAAAGGTCATTTAAAATCTTGCAAGTATGCAGCAAGGAGATGTGCATTTATACTAGATTCAAGTATGATATATGTTCTAGGTTTTGGTACTTCCCTTAATTGAAACTTTAATCTCGCGTTTGATATTTTCAATTCATTTGATTTGGGCGTGTACGTTAGGAAATAATAACTTCAAAATATGTGTCCTGATTGCAATGTGATATTAATGGAGTTGTAAATCTGGTGAAGCCTAGATACTGATGAAATTCGATATTTTCACTTATGCTAAGATTGAACTTATGTACAACCAACTATACGTATTTTTAGAAGTATTATCTCAATGTTTAGATTGCATAGCGATAAACATAACAGAAAAATTGAAAATTCCCGAGTGTTGGGTTGGAACTATAAATTTTTGCACGGGGGGGCCAACCCCTATTTTTATACACTTGTCTTTTTAAAGATGCTTCATAATTATAAGTAATATAAGGATTTCATTAGCTATGCTTGCTACTTTTTTCTTTTGATTTTGGAACAGTTTATCCAAGTTTTGCATCATACTTGCGTTCTTGCTTTTATGACGCCCTTGTTTTGTAGGTTCGGACGATGATTAGGTCTATACAGAGGTGCGATGAAGGTTCTGACATGCACACCGACCTTACAATTACACTAGAGCTTGTGGAGGAGCTAGGCCGACTTAAATTGGCGAATGCGCTTGCGAAGCGATTGACATTGGTACACGAGCCCCGATTCGTGGCGAGCAACGTGGTGGGTCTCGTGAGGGTGGACATCGTGGAGGTGGTCAAGCTGGTCGCAGCCGTGCGACCGAGTCGGCTCCCATCTAAGAGGAAGGGAATGAGTCGGGTGCAGAAGAGGCATGGCTTGGCACCGATTGGGTCTTGTCGATGACGACGGCAGGACACCGCGATGCACGCCTGGCGATGGTGCTAGGCCATCCCATAGCGTCGATCATCGTGGCACTTTGTTCCAGCCCACACTACATCCCATGGTGCGGGCACGGACTATGAGGGCCCTCCTCGTATGTCGCCCCCCGCCAAAGTGGATCTGCCCATGATGGTGGATGCATATTTGTCCCCACACCAGGCATGCCCACCCCACCTCTAGTGCATGTGGACCCCACCATGTTAGCTCCATCTCAAACCCCCCACAGAGAGGTCAGACAGATTGAGTAGATACCGACTGAGGACATTGAGCCGGTGGAGGCTTTGCCGAGATCGCGACGCCCGCGTGCGCATGCTCCCGATTGCGGAACCGGTGATGGTATGTACTTCATCTACACTTCCCATCTTCTTGAGCTACTTCTACTGTGCATTTGATTGATTATGTTAATTTAATTATGTTGTTGTGTCTTATGAAACAGGTAAGATTAGACTTGTTAGGGCATATGGGCGGAAATGAAAAGATCATTAAATGCCTTAGTGTATGCTTATACTTCCTGCCTATAGGTGACTGCATAGTTACGTTTCACTTTTCTTCTAAAGTAGTTTTTTTTTTTTTAGACCTAACTGCAATGGTGGACATGAAAAGGCCATTGAGCTGGATTGTCCTTGTGTGCTTATTCTTCATGTCTATAGGTGACTAGAATAAGCATGCAAAATGTTCTACTAATTGGGGAGAATCTTGGTGGTTGTGCATCTATTTCTGGATCATTGCTTGGGGAGAATATTGGCTGTCAATGTGTTTGTTGTCAAGAAATTGATATTTTTGGAGAAAACCCATAAGGCGTATTGTATTTATTGATATATTAGGAAGTTTTTCTGCACTTGGAGTTTTGATTGCAAATCAACAAATGTCTAGATTGGTATTCATTTTAAGCCAAACTTTCTTGTGTTTTTGTATGTTGTTAGCTACGATAAAGTGGGTTGTAAAAGAGTAATTTTTTTTTTTTTTTTTTTTTTTTTGAGAAGCAAATGTGTGGCAATGTTGATAAGCAAGAAGAAGTAATTTTATACTTTCCGTAAAAGAGTTTCATGACGAAGTTTATGCGGATCAATGGCAAAACCAACTCCTTTGTAGCAAATCATTTATCCGAGTCTCTACAATGCTTGGCTAGGTATGTGTCTCTCTCCTAATTTTCTAATTCGCCTTCCCTAAAATTCCTAGATTGGTACATCCTCCTTCCCATTTTCTTATTTTTAATCTCCTTTAAATCCCCTCCTCTCTAGAATGATTAGATCTGTGTACATTTGATTACAAGTTCGTTAGTAGGAACTTTGGAGAATAGAATTTATATATTTTTTTTTCTCGAGTTCTAGAGCAGCTCACAATATAACTTACCTAAAGCTGAAAACGGCAAAAATCTTAGTTATGTGTGCATGTTTTGTTCCTTTAAGCTTCTTGGGGTTTGTAATTGTTATTTAACATTGTATATATTAGCTTTTCATTTTGCTAGCAATTTGGGAACCCAATGAGAAACAAAAAATTGATTATTGATTTTTTCATCAATTAGCCTTCTTATGTTATGATTTTCAGTATATATATATATATATATATATTTATATATATATATGTTGTGTGTGTCATTGGCCAATGAATCAAATCTTGTCCATCATTTGCTTTAATGAAATGATTGAGGCGTTCATTGCTTGAACTGGGGATGAAACAGCCTAATGATTATCTTGAGGGCATGGTATACGTTAAAAAATTAAAAAGTAATTGAGTGTGTTTTCTATTCTGGTTGGAAAAGTAATAGGATTTAAAGTCTCACTCACTCTTAGTGTTGTACGATGGTTACTCACACCATCAGAGCACGCTCCTATAATTATTGCATTTGCACGATAGGCTTGTTCTGTTGAATTTTGTTTGTAGTTTCGAGAGATACTTATATGATGATATGTGTTTGATTTTACATTTATGTAATTCAAGAAAGTGGTTTAGTTGGCTTGAAGATTGGTGGTTTGATTTGCACGGTGGAAAATCGATATGCAAGGTTGAAAATGTAACAACCATCCGGCATTCATTACCAATCTGACTGGTTTTGTATTTATCTTCACATGATTGAGAGTTGAGTTATTTGCTTCAAAGTTGGCTTTATAATATGCATATGGGTGTTAGAGGACGCTAGAATTGAAAAAAATTTCCAAGGCTTTGCTTACCCTTCCAAGTAGTTGCAAGTCTATGTTTATCCTCTATTTGGTTGAATGCCTTGCTAATCAATTTGCTCAAAATTTTATGAATTTTGGCTAACCATTTTAGCGAACACATTCTCTGAAGATAACAAGGTGGAGTATAAATTATAGATCTTGATAATAATCTCAGCCATTTCTCTTATATGTTATTTTTCAACCTTGCATCAATATTTTATAGGTTGTTTTATTTGTTGAATACATGGGTGTTCATGCTTCTAATTGTATAGTTTATGCTCAGGAATTTTCATTTTTCCTTGGAGGGAAATGCGATTAAGACCATTGAGCTGACATATCACCTGGCACGTGACCTATAGGAGAAGAATGAGGACTTGTCTGCTTTAGAAAATGGTATGCAGAGTAGCAAAAATATTTCGTAGAGAATGAGTTGCTGAATTATTGCTTCGTTGCTGGCATTTATCTGGTTTTTCATTAGACAATTTGTTATTGCTATAGGACTTTCTGCCCTTGCTTGCATATGAAGGGCTGAATAAATTCCCAGCGGTTCATTTGCTTAGCAAATAGTTGTTGAAACTTTGAATTGGCAATTCCAGAATGTGGTGATATATGCATGCTAGCCAAATAGAAAAACCAAAAGATAATAATATATACGTCTTTGTTGAGCTATGAAACTCAAGCTCTGTGTCTCTCCAAAGAACAATCACATAGACTACGGGTAAGTATTTGTAATTGATTATTCATTTCATTGTTGAACTTCTAGCTGCTGAGGTGAAGTTCAATTGGATAATACAATTGGATTCATTTGCCTATAAATTAATGTCTTTTATTTTAGAAGATATCAGTGTTTCATGTTGAGAATAGTAAAATTACTGTATTTTATTTTTTGAGAATTAATGTCTATTTGATTAATGTAAATCTCTATATACTTTAAAACTCAAATGATTTATATTTATGTTTTGTGATATAAATAAAATCCAGAAATATCTTAATTATTACTCTTTTTCCACAGCAAGCACGTGCCTTGCACGTGCTACCTAAACTAGTAATTTATCTACAGCATTTGGAACATGGGGCATTCTGAGTATTGTATACCAGGAGTATTTTAAGTTAAGAAAGACTCATTGGAGTTAAGTGTAGGCTTTTGTGGTTCTATTACAACTATGTATGTTACACATAGTTCCAGGAGTATAATTGGTTGCTTTGTGATGTTATTAATTGGGTGGTGTTTGTATCTCTGATATGAATGTTTGATGGTATATTAATTCTTACAGTGTACATCATTTTTTCCCGAGAATATAGAGGATTATGCTGTTTTGGGTGCATCCTCTAAAATTGCTACTATTCTTCCATTCCAGGTAGGCATTTGTCTTGGGTGGTGTTAGACGATGAATTGTTGATTTCATTTCTTAGTTGATCATTGCTTCTTATATGGTTGGATGACTTTCATTTCTAGGTTGTAAGAGCTCCATTGCATGTTTGACAATGTGACCCTTTCATTCCTTGTGAAGGAAACTACACGGTAAGTATTTAGCCCAGCTTTAATTTTCATTGTCAAAGAAGGAAAGCTCTAACTAGAGTGCAAACACATTAGTCTTTTCTATAAGTAAAATACTAAATCTGTGCATGTTCCCGCAAATGCTATAAGAGAATAAATACCTAATGATCTCAACTTGTGAAGGTGGGAGATTTTGTCTCACCCCATTGAGTCACAAACTTGATTTAGGTTGTTAGACGTTCTTACTTTCATTATAAACTTGAGACATTTTCTCATCTATAAGGCTAATTCATTCTGTTGGGGCTTCTAGGTTCGAGGGTCTTTGAGTTTTTACAAGGGCATTACACCAAACTTTCCTGAAGAATGTTCTCGTTCAAAGGGAACCAGCCTCCATCGAATGTTTGATCTATGGGTAAAGTTGAAATACATGGTTTGCGGGTAACTATTTTTTTTTTATTTAATTTAAAATTGTATAAGGTTCTTATGTTGAGATTCCAAGAATATCATTGATAAAACAGATCAAATATAGGTCGATGACACTTGTTCTGAGGGGGATCAGTTGCACATTTGAGGAAGGGCACAAAATACGTATTGTTGGCAAAATTGGCGGTGGCAAGACCACTCTCATAGGTGCTCTATTTCATCCAAAGGAGCTAGCTAGAGGGAAGATATAGTAATGTATCTATTGAAACCTGTAGTATGCCATGTAATGTTCACTTTTTACATAACTTTGAAATTTTAAGTGTTCATTTTTTTTTTCTAATTCAGAATAATATTACAAGGTGCATCATAATTTTAGGGTTATATTTACTGTGTTTGGGATTCAAGAACCTTTATATAGCTATGTTATTTGTTTTTTTAGTTGGTTGGTGTCAATTTTTATTCATGGTTATTTTGTTCTGGACTTTCTATATTGTGGCTATTAAAATTTTCAAAATTGACTTGAAGAATTTATATCATTTTCTGATGTTGGACGATTTATCATGTATGAATAATTCCAATCCTATCTTTTTTAAACTTTGAATTTTCTTTGATTGGTATGGATTGCAATGAATCCTCCAACGAGGAGGATTTCCAAATCGTTCATGTAGAGGTTATGCAATTCATTGTTGTTTTTGACGCCATATACATTCGTTAATCGTGGCTCATTGTGTATAGGCTGATCTTGTATTTTGTAACTACACAATAATGGACTGCAGTGAACCAAATAGACGGGGTGCGACCAAAGCTGATTGAATAGGATCAAATAAAGTAAATAGAATGTAGTACACCGATTTTCCTAGAAACCACAGTGGACCGAATAAGACCAAAGTAGATATAACGGACCGAATAAGACCAAAGTAGTCCAAAAAAAATAAAATAAGGTTATTTTTCCATATATACATATCTGCCAGTCAAACAACTGGAAAACGATGACACTTCTACTTAAACCACACACGAAAGTAGTTACTTGCAAGTATACATATCTTACTAAATACCACAACAAGAAGTCGTACTTTTGCATTCATGCATCCGTACGTTGTCTCGTGGGTGCATCAACTTCATCATCCCCCACAACATGGGCCACCACTTCATTCAACATGTTTGCACTCAACCTTGCGATCCTCCTTGCGTGGTCACGCTCCTCAATGGCAACTTCCAACCGATACCTGAACAAAGTGTTCCTAATGTCTCCACTGCCATAGTTGGTTCCTTCGCTTAGAGAAGTGCTAGGTGGAGTTGAGGTTGATATGTTTGGAGTTGCCTACGATGTAGACGCACCACCATGCACGCCCATACCATTACCATGCAAATACTCCATGTATGCAGCTTCGGCTTCCCTTCGATCTTTATATGATTTGTGATTGGCGTTTGGGAATTTATGAACTTGTCTACTCGCATCTAGCCAACTGTCGTATATGCCTGGAACACGACCGTTAAACACAACATAGGTACGTCCCATCCTGCTCTACAAACACGCAATGGTGGGAATTCTTTGCACCAGAATGTGGTTGCACCTTCTAACGTGTGAAGTGCGCTTTTGTAGAGGAAATGGAGCTAAAACTTGATTCTAAAGAAATTGAGTTATAAAATACGAAGTTACAAGTAACTCGACTTCTTAGTAACCGAGTTTACGAAATGCCGTCATTTCAATATGTCTTGTCAACAGTTACTCGATTTATATGGTGTCAAGTTTTATATAAAATCGATTTCCTCAATATCGAGTCATGGTTGTCCCCCTCCCCACATTTCAGAATCCATGCACGTGTCCGGCTCTATCTATGCTAAAAACCTCCACTGCCTGGTCTCTGAAAAAGAAAGCCTATGAGGTGAACAAAGTTTGCTAACTCTTCCGCCATTTTCCTTGTCATTATTGCATCCTCACCAAGCGTGCTATTGCTGTGGTCCCCTTCTTCTTTGTTCTGGCACATCTTCCCTGATAGGTATATATTCACTTACATAACTTATTGACTTACATAACTACTTATAATTGGATTGACTTACATAACTACTTATAATTGGATTGCCATTTTAGGGACAAAATGGGATTGCTTTCTACAACTGTCTTATTCTGACATTATGTGTGTGTATATATATACATAAATGTATAGATATATGTATATATAGACAAACGTACCTACCCATATCATAAGATGTATATGTGGCATGAACAAATATATGTATACACACACACACACACACACATATATATATATATTTATATATATGTATGTATGTATGTATATGCAAATATATGTATCTAAAACAAAGCTACCTACCCATATATGATCACATGTGTATATATATATATACACACACATATATATAGGTATGTTTATATGTAATGTATGTGCTTAGGGCACCAATTTTTTGAAACATTTTGTTTGGAATTGCAAAAACTGTTAATGCATTGAAAATCCTAAAAAAAATTTTCCAAAAAACGACTAATTATTGTGTGCTCTTATGACATACATTAGCAAAATCTTATGTGTGTGTGTGTGTGTGTGTGTGATAGTGACATTGTATACATATTGTTCCTAAATATGTATAGATATAGTAATGTATATAATAATTATTTTTGAGAATTTTTTTGGGAAATATGTATATAATCATTCTAAATAAACATATATATAAACAAACATTGTACGGTGAATTCATATGATGACATATGCATTCATTCATACATATTAACAATGATGTGTAATGTATACTGAGGTTTAAATTGTATGGCTCTTTCGGTTTTGAAAGGCTTTACTGTGTGGGTTACGAAAAAGAAAGCCTGCGAGGTGAACAAGTTTTGCTGACCATGTTTGCATTTTCCTACTCCCTATTACATCCTTACCAAGCGATATTACAAACACCCCGATTCTTTGTTGTGGCACGTCTCCCTAAAGGCCAATGTTTGTGTCCAAACGAATCAAGTGTGTACACCTATAATTAGGATAGCATCATAGTGCATCCGTAAAAGATTAATTACTGCTGCATTAACATAACCCCCTATCTTATGCATGATAACCACAATTAATTGTCCTTATCCAGGTCCGGCATGGGTCGTCACTGCTTCTACGTTTACTATGATGGGGAACAGTATTTCCATGACTTGCATGGGTTGTCCTATAGAGGCGAGTCGGTGAAGCAAAAGTTCATTGAGTTGAAATGGGGAACACACTTGAGAAAAATGCACCGGAAGATAATGGAAGCTCTACGGTTGGATAGGGAGTCACAGAAGATATCCATCGTGTACCGTTCCCCTCAGATACTTGTGAGTACTCGGGTTGTCTACAACTCAAATCCGTTGGGTTGCGATGCTAACGTGGACATGATGTGGGCAGTGATTAAGCGGACCCCCCAGTTCATAGCGTCCGACTTGTATGTAAATCGTTGAGGTCTGTTGGGTTCCATGGTAGTGCAAGTTCACAAAGATGCCGTGGGGTGGAAGAGCCACACTTATTGTCGGTTGACGTGCATCCTCCCTTTGCCTATGCCACGCCTTTCCCCTACAATAATTAACCATGTAGTGCGATTGATCATTTGGACAACACCGAAGTGGTGGGCGCCACCAATACACATGATGTAGGAGGGTCTAGTCACACATATGAACATGTCCAAGCTGATATGGATGGGGGAATTGATATTGATGCCAGCCGAGATGTGTACGAAGAGTTCATTGATACTGCGATGGACCAAAGGACAACGCGGAGGTCTTAGATGTACCACTGATTGAAAATAATGAAGAGGATTGCCTTACAACAGTTCCTATCCCAGAATGGTTCACATCAAACACATGGGACAATATTAATGACCCATCACCCGCATTGGGTACAGGACATCTTACAAGTTGGCATTAAGGTGACCACCCAAAAGGGGGATGCTATTCAAGAATAAAGCTTCTGCTCAATATGTGTTGACCCTCTACTCGTGGAGCATAATAAGCAATACAAGGTCATCAAGTCCGACACCAATAGGCTGGTAGTGCGGTGCATACATGAGGCATGTCTGTGGTCAATTCGGGCCGATTCGCAGCAAGAAGCACGGGATGTGGGTTATCGGTACATGTAAGGGTCCCCATAGTTGCTCATCCCTCCAGCTAGCAACTGATGGCCGAATGATGGATTCAAAGTTCATCTCCATTGCACTTGAGAAGTATGTACGGGAGGACCTAACCCGAAAGGTAAGGGACTTGCGTAGTATGTTGCATGCAAGGCATGGGCATGATGTAACTATGTATAAGGTTTAGGCATGGGCGGAAGGCGCTTGCATGTATTTACGGGGATTTTGACGAGTCGTGCGCACTTGCCACGATTTCTAGCTACATTGTCCGATGCAGATCCGGATCATCGTGACCACATTAAAGTGTGACCCCCATGTCCCGGGGACTTGTATATTCAACTCCACATTTTGGGCTTTCTGTCCATGTATTAGAGGGTTCAGGCATTGCAGGCCGGTGATAAGCATAGATGCAACGCACCTCTATGGCAAGTACAAAGGAAAGTCATTGATAGCAATGGCAACAAATGGTAACAATGAGGTTTATCCACTCGCATTTGCCGTTGTCGAAAGAAAGAGCACGGAGACATGGGGATGGTTCTTGGCATGCCTGTTGACCTATGTTACAAACCGGACCAATTTGTGTATAATATCCGACATGCATCGTGGGATACAATCATGCTTCGATGACACCACTAGGGGCTACTTGCAACCGCCCTTAACCCATCACCGGTATTGCCTCCGCCATTTAGTAAGCAATGTTAACACTAACTTCAATAGTGTGCCGTTGAAGAACTTGGTATGGAACGCAACAACTGCGAATCAAGTTAGGAAGTTTGAGAACACCATGGATTGCATCAAGAATGTCAACCTGGTTGCGTTTACTATCTTAAGGAGGTAAATCAAGAAAAGTGGACATTTGTACATGACCATGGGCACCGATATGGGGCAATGACAACCAACCCGTCGAGTGTGCTTCAATGGAGTACTTAAGGGCGCACGTAGCTTGCCCATAACTGCAATGGTGAAGTTTACATTTTACAAGGTGAACTCATACTTTGACGAACGTCGAAACAAAACCCTAGAGCAGTTGGAAGAGGGGCAAGTGTGGTGCAAATATGCCTATGACAAGTTCGAGGCAAATCAAGAGAAGGCGAAGCTCCATATTATTAGAAGGATGAGTGCGCAACAACGGTTATATATAGTGGAGACACGGTCTTCACTGTTGAACACTGGCGGGGGAGATCACACCCATAGGGTTTCCCTCATAGACATGACATGCACGTGCGGCAAATGGGAAGCAAACAAGATCCCCTATTCCCACTTGATAGCAGCTTGTGCCAAACACAACCATGATGCCACCGAGTATATGGATCATCTCTACCGCGTTGAAGAACGGTATCACAACTATGAGCCGATATTCCAACCACTGAAAGATAGGTTAGAATGGTCGGAGCCAGCAGAAAGGAGAACCGTGATGCCAAACCAGCGGTTGATCCGTGAGAAAGGTTGGCCAAAGTCCACGAGAATCCGCAATGAGATGGATGACGAGGATAGGGAGTTGCCAACCTCATTGTGGATTGAGAATGGACGAAAGTTGAAGTGTGGGTTGTGTCGCCAAGAGGGTCATAACCGTCGTACATGTCCAACTCGAAATGTGGCTTGAACAAGCCATGGTGCTATGTAGCAGGTAACAATTACAAATCATAGTAACAAGGGGGTATCATAAGTTATTCTTCTTTACATGTTTAGATATTACATTATATGAGTTTTAATTAAGATACCTGGAGTAATTTGTAGATTGGAACCATGATAGTAATACCATTGTATCAAATTTAGCTCCACTTTGGGCAATCTTGTGATTACTTCTTCAAGTAGTTGCAATTAGTCTTAACTCCTACATATTACCATTCCAAGTCTTTTGTCCCATTTTTTGGTGTTCTTTCAATCTTATTGTTTGTGGTGTACATATTCTAGTATTCATGGGGTCTCTATTTCCCTAATCGTATATGTTTTGCTGCAGATTTGTAATTGTCGCCAAGGTGTAATCATAGATGCTCCTCATTTAAGCGTGCAAGCCTCAAGGCTCTTTTGTATTTGTCAATTCAATTTATTAATTACTGTGGGTTGTATACTAATATCTGTGTTGGCTACTCCTCGGAAAGGAGGCAACTTCTGAAGAGAACAAAAAGAAGGTGTCACTCAAATGCGCAGACTCCATGTTTGCCTAAAACCATTGTTGGTGGATGTTGTCCAAGTCTCAAGTTACAATTGTGAAGAATGTTTAAAATGCAGAAATTGAACTTTTTATTTTTGTACATCAACTGATTTAAATGCATAGAGGCTCTTTACTTACAAATAAGCTTGTATATATGGATGATTTTTTTATTCGCGTAATGGAAATGGGGGAATGTTACTAATGGATGTGGTTGGAAGTAGATGGATGACTTGTTATTCATAGTATGGTTGTCGTGAGGTCCACTTTTACTATGAATAAGCACGCCAATACCGAATGGGTGTGAACAGTGCAAGTCGCAAGCAAAATTTCAAGTAGAGAGGCGATATTACAAACTCGATTTTCAAGTTAACGAGTTACGTTGCAGTCCAAGTATCTGGTAACTCGATTTCTATAGATCCGAGTTACGTTGAACATAACTCGATTTATAGAGTACCGAGTTACGTTGGAGAGCACTCTGCACAGTTAGATTCCTCTTGGATTGTATCTCGGACCGGTCAAATATCCGGGCCGGCTGTTTGAGCCCGCACAACATAACTCGATTTACGTAGTACCGAGTTACATAACTCAATTTCTATAGATTCGAGTTACGTTGGAGACCATTGTACACGCTTAGATTTGTCTTAGACTGTGTCTAGACCAGTCCAAAAATCTAGGCTGGGAGGGGGAGCCCAGTCAACGTGTACAACGTAACTCGATTTACGCATTACAGAGTTACGTTAAGTAGAACTCGATTTCTCAACTTGAGATACATTGAAGACCATTGTGCACACTTAGATTCCTTTTGGACTGCGTCTGCACCAGTCCAAATGCATAAGCTGGGTTGAGAAGCCCGGTCGACGTAACTCGATTTGTTAAGTACCGAGTTACGTTGAAAAGAACTCGATTTCTCTAGCTTCGAGATACGTTGATGACCATTCTCCGCACTTAGATTCCTCTTGGGCTGCCTCTGGACCAGTCCAAATATCCGGGCAAGGTTGGGAAGCCCAGTCAACGTAACTCGATTTACTTATTAACGAGTTATGTTGAGAAGAACTCGATTTCTCTAGCTTTGAGATATGTTGAAGACCATTGTGCACACTTAGATTCCTCTTGGACTGCGTCCAGACCAGTCCAAATATCTTAACTTGATTTACGTATAAGCGAGTTGTTGGCGGGTAACTCGATTATCATAGTATCGAGTTAGTCTACTATAACCCGAGGCTAGGGATATCGAGTTACGTCCAAACCAGCACACACAACATGGATTCCTCTGAGATACATCACAAGACAAAGATGGACTCCTTTTAGTCGCAGATACGTAACTCGATTTCCTAATAATCGGGATATGTGTATGACCACACACCGTTCTGGCCACTATTTGGTGCTCAAACGTACGAAGCGCAAGAATCGTTCAACTTCTCAAATAAAAGACTTGGTGTTTGGAGAACCAGAACAATGGCTTCTCAATGGCGGAGAGACAACAACGATGGTCCTGCTGATCGGTCCCCACACTTTTTCAAGATTATTCTGTCAATGTTTGTTCGGAAGGAAAGCTTGTAAGTATGCTTAAATTTATAAACTAGATTCCTCTGAAAATCATATGCTAATACACGTCATCCACTTCATCTTCTTTATTTGTGATTCTTGAAAAAATGTACATTTGTTACATGTAGTCAGAAAAACTTTCATTTTGCAATACGTAGGTTACATTTTAAGAAAAACACAATCACATAACAAAGTACTTTTGCATCGAACACTTTTATATGAATAAAAAATGAAACAGGGATAAGCGCATGGTAGAGATTGAGGAAAAATAAATACAGAGCAAGAGCAGGTGGCATTTTTTTGAAAATGTGATAGGGCTTATAGGGTCAGCACAAATGTATAACTCAATTTAAACTGTGAAACTGTGTCACGGGATCAAACTAGGATACAGAAATCGTTCACTCTTTTTATCATTTGTTTTTTAGAGTTCACAAACTTTTGAAGTGGCTAAGTGGCAAAAATTTGTACGTCTAAATCGAAATCCTGCCCATAAACAAAAGTGGGTCATCTTCAATGTTTCCCAACACCCCAAAACCAAATCACGGACACATTACGAAGCACTCAAAATACAACATTTCCCCAAAAATTTTACATTTCAACAACAACAGAGAAATGTTGGATGTTGAAAGTCATTGATGGTTATTTTGGTTATAAGATTAGGTTGTATAAGAAGCATAAAAATTCATAAGATTTATTCTTTGTCAAATATCGAGCCCTTAATATGACAGATTGAGGTTATAGCTATTAAATATAACGTCAATGTTGCATGGGCTGTTATTTTATTTTGTTTGATTTGTACTTGATCATAAATTTGTTCTTGTTCCTTCCTTTCTTCCTCCTCCCTCTTTCCTCTTCCTCATTTTACTTAATGCAATGAGCATTGATAAAAATCCATGGATGTGGTCATAAAAATCAGTGGACCAGTCCATTTTCTTTTCTTTTTGTGTGGGGGGTGGGGGGCTGTAACTAAGGAGTATTCTGCCATGTGTTTTACTTTTATTTTCTAGCATTGTGTATAAGTATTTTGTCTGCTTTTTTGAGCTTTTGTTCATCCAACAAATGGTAATACCATTGAACACTTATGAAAGTAATATGACCTAACAATCACTAAATCCATTTTTCCTACAATGGTAGCTGCACAACTCCATAGAGCTTGATTGATTGCATGTGTTTATTTCCTAGCCTACATTTATGTTATGGAGATTCTTTTTACAAAGGGATTCCGGATAAGTTCGTGCAGAATTTTGCGGTGGATCCATCGATATGGCCTTTCTCACTATTCCAAATGGTAGAAAATGGAAAGTCAAGTTGACACAACATCTTTGGGGGGTTTGGTTTCAAAATGGTTGGTCCGAATTTGCAAGCTCTCATGGTGTAGCCGTGGGGCACTTGCTGGTTTTCAAATATGAAGGAAATTCACACTTTGATGTACTCATATTTGATGCCACTGCAACAAAAATAGACTATACTTTAGACGACGAACTCCAAGTTCATAGGATCAAAGATGATGAGAGTGATGATGTACTCTCTGTTGAAATCATTAAACACTTTTATGTGCATGACTTCATATTTGTAAGCAATAGTTGATTTGTTTAGCATGTTTAATATTAATTTTATGTGCATGACTTCATATTTTCAACTCGTTTCAAGATCAGCCCATCCTAAGAAAGATGGTGGTGTAGTTGAAAATCTTGTTATAGCCAATGCTTTTAAATCGAAAAATCCCCTTTTCACTGTTATCATTCATCCATCCTACGTTAATGGCAAGGATCGTGCGGTAAGCTTTTAGCTTCACTAAAATGGAATATTTTTGTAATTTAGAAATGCAACTCCCATTAACTATCATTTTTCATAGATCAATTAGAAAGATTGTCACACTAGATACTTGTTCTTGGACATTTTGTTGGTAATGATTTGCTTATTTGTGTTTTTAGGTGAAAAGATGTATATATATTTAGCAGTATCATGTGGATATCAAATAGTATCATCTTAGGTTGAACTATTTGTTAAATATCTGTTATTGTTCCTTGTACAGAGTTTACCCCAAGACATTATCAACTACTTACCGAGAGAAGGGTTTACCAAGGACTACACCAAAGCAAGTATACTCCTGTCAAGCTCCGTTGTGGACCGATTATGGCCTCGTGAAGCTATACATTTATGAACGAAGTGGGGGTTCATCATGTGTCGTATCAGCTGGTTGGTCTGCATTTGTGAGGGAAAATAGTTTGCGAGTAGGAGATGTTTGCGTATTTGAGCTGATTATGAGGGACGGTGTTGTGTTAAACGTCCACACTTTCAAATGCCAAGACTAAGTGGTTAAGGTGATCTGTGGGTTGATAATATTATGTGATGTTTAGAGTGTGTTTACTTTGCAACTTTACTATTCATCCCTATTTTGTTCATCCCAATTTGCAACTTTATTGATTGGGTACTTTTGTGATGTTTAGAGTTTCACTCTTGGAAAATTTTTAATTACTATGATGAACTTTCATATGTATTTTAAAATGAATGTCATGCTGTATTTTTTTCTCCAACTTTGTTTGGATTTTGGCCTTTTTGCATGTCATTCAATTATATTACATTCAATGGCAACTCCAGGATTTTATTTTAGGGGGGTCAACATTGTTATTGCTATAGGATTTTGTTGTTTTCAGATGACATTGTTGTATATTTTGTATATATTGTAACACTTTAATACAATAACACCAAATCTAAAATTTTTAGTCATTATTTTTGATGTTTGCAAATTTAGATGTTTAAAAAATAAGTGAGAAGTTAATCCATCAATTGTGTCAATCAATATAATGTGGCAAATTGAAAAGCTTGATAGCTAAATTTTCAAAATTTGACTTGGTTGCAATTTTTCAAATGTTATAGATGAAATTGGAACTTCTTGTAAAATGCAAGGACTAAAATAGGTACTATTTTATTCAATGAACTTGATGAATCATTGCTTAAAGAAAAATATCATTGTTTCCTGAAAAATCTTTGTATCTTACAAATGAATAACACAAAATACTGGTGAAATATGTACCAATACGCTATTTGTAGCCAAATTTTCCACAGCTCCTTTGCCGACTAAAAACCACGACCAAGAGGACTGTATGGAACTATTCCAATGCCAAGCTCCCTACATGTACAAAAACATTAAAATTCGAGAGAGCATACACATGCTTCTGGATAAGATAATTAAATTATATTGAAATCAAATCTACACAAAATGGATGATATTTTTTTTTTTTTGTTGCAGCAGTCCTTCAAAAGAATAGTAGTGTTGCAAACGCAAGAATGAATATAAGGGGGAAAAAAAAGGAGAGAGATTTAGGATACACGGAAGCATTCAAGACACCAAAATTTATAGAAAAACATCATCTTTGAACTGAACAAACTTGCAAAGTGGAATTATCTCATCTTCAATCTCACGACTCCGGAGAGACCACTCCGTTTGTAAAGTCATGACGGGATGCACAAAGATGTGCCCTCCTTATTGTGTCCGGCTAGCATCGATAGACCAATGTACTTGACCTTTCCCTCTTCTACCAGTTTCTTAAGTTCACCAACCTACATTCCAATAAGATGTATCTAATCAAATTTGCCACCAAGATCTTACCATCACTACAATGAAATAATCCTTTCTCAAATTCTCTGCAAATTAGACTTGCAAAGAATTTGACAATTTCAAGTTAAAAACAAGAAATAATTCAAAAAGGCCAACCATTGCTGTCATGTGGTTGAAAGGGCAAGAGATTGACTTACAATTTCTTCTATGGGTACTTTTGTGTCTACCCGATGCTGATAATACAGATCAATGTATTGCACATCAAGACGCTTCAAGCTAGCCTCACAGCATGAGCGAACATACTTAGGGCCACCGTTCACTTGCATGTGAGGAAATCCTACTTTTTCAATGCCAAATTTGGTGGCTATCTGAATTTTCTCTCTTGGCAATTGCTTCAAGGCCTGAAAAATATTAACTTCTCTTAGTTAATATAACAAAGTTTTTACATGGTCCAGATTGGTAATCGGTTCACTAAATGTTAAACTTATAGAAAATAGTATGACAAAGACATTTCCATATCTGTGACCATCTTTAGATTTACTACCAGATAGGAAAAAGGCCATTTGACTTTTTAGCTAGTAAAATTAAAATTGGTGTCATTTACCTTTCCAAGAAGAATTTCATTAGTATGGGGTCCATAAACGTCTGATGTATCAAAGAAAGTGATTCCCTTATCGAAAGCATACTTTATTACTTTGCTATTCCATCCTCCTCGGGAGTGGGGAATTGTACATTCCACTCAGGGTCATACATCCAAATCCTAACTTTGAGACCTAGGGAAAAAAGAGAGTCAAAGATTACAGAGAAATGAACAAAAAATTATAGAGAAAACCATTTCTTAAAACCTATAGAACTTGTGCATCTTGAACAGTGAGAAAGATCAACTGCAAGATTTTAAATAAAGATTTGAAGGATCTATATTTTTAGTAAAATCTATTACTAAAATTTCATGGTTATAGGTTATTTATGAAGGTCCAACCTTATGTTGAGAGTCTTGAAGGAAGAAAGAAACAGGACTATATAACGTCTCAAGTCTCCAGCCTTTCTATCCACTCGCATTTTAATTTCTCTCAAGCCTCCCACATGACAACTTATGAAGCACACAAGATTTGAAGGACTTTACTACATACATTATTAATTTCCAAAAACAGAAAAGATTAAGGAGCAAGGTTTTGTTGATTCCAGAATCTCGTCATAGTCTCTATTATATAGTATAGATGAATTGATTACCCAACATATAAATATAAAAATGACATTTAAACTCAAAATTCCTCTTTCTCCTCCAAAATCCATCAAATTGGTGTATATGCATCAGATTCAAATGTATGGAAAAAATTTCTTATAATACTAGGCAAGAGAATTGTAATTACTCTTCAACAGACAACATCTGTCATACTCCTGTCTTCACAAGATAATAGCAAATCTCTTCGGACTTAAACTTTACCTTAACAATTTGACAATCACCTCAATCTGTTTATTCCATCATGTTGAGCTTGGTTCTCAGGTATACAGTTGGCTGTATTGGTGTCATAACAGAGTTTTAAGGGTATCATAACCTCAAAATACAATTCAATTATAACTATAACCAAATCGCTCAAAACTCATCTTTCTTTATCACCAAAAAAAGGATTCTCACTATGCCAAATCTGTTTAGTTCATCATGTTGAGCTTGGTTATGGGGGTACACAAATGGCAGCTTTGCTATTGTAACAGTCCCTTAAGGGCACCATAACCTTTAGAGTTAAGTCACAATTCAATTATAAGTTTCCAAATTGATCTAGTCACTCTAGCTTTTTCATTCCCAAGTAAACTTGCTGCCAAGAGTAGCTTCTCATTATGTCAAATCTTATAGATTCTTTCCTATTAAATCGTACCTCTTCTCTCTGAGGTTGATCCAATTAAAAAGTACCTACATAACTGCTGCCATTAACTGCTTATGAAACAAATATTTGCTACAAGTTTTTTTTTTTTTTTTGGGGGGGGGGTTCCATATGTCTAAACCAATGTTTCACTTTGGAGTTTGGACCAATATTATGTTTCCAGCTGCTTAAGATTCCTAGTTCCAACAGAATAATGGATTCTAAAGCGATAGAATTTTACACCAAAAAAAAAAAAAAAAAAAAAAAAAATCTAAATTTATTGCACATGCGTTCATTTTATTTTATTTGACATAATTAAGATTAGGTTGAGATTAAAAGGTCCCTATTAAAGTAGAACATTGTATGAAATGGTAGAATAATACTATAACAGCTGGGAAATTTGATCTATATTATTTTTCTTTCTCGTTTGTTTCTTTACTAAAAGTTATCTCATTTATATTATGTATTAAGAGAAGTAGCTCTTGAATCTGTACGAATATGTTGCTGCTGAAATGAATCATAAAGGCAAAAAATATGCTATTTGATGTAGGATTTTAGCCATGCAATTCATATGATATTTACATTTTTGATTCATAAATCATAATCAACATAAGTAAAATACTTTATTTTATTCAATTATGGCTAGGTACTATTGATAGATTAGAAAAAAAGTACATTACAAAATTAAAGGTAATTAAAGTAGAATTAAATTTACTTTCTTCAAAAGATTATGATGGGCAGCTAAACTTGCAACTTGTAACTTTTGGTAAAAGTTACTTGTCATCGGACTGAACGGTTTAATATATATTTTATTTTTTTGAGAAGATCTTTTGCTTTAATATATATATATAATAACAATAAAATAATATTAAATAGATAATGGATATGCATGATTTATTGATTTTCCGACACAAAAATATATGCATGATTTAAGACTGAAACTAATAGTCAATTCACTTTTTTTTTTAAAAAAACCTAGTAGTTAATGATACTGAGAGTTACAGTAGATGGATTCTTGTGACTTTAAAAACTCAAATAGATCAAATTATGCATATGGGTTTTCAAAGAAATGTGAGTTGATCATATATAAAATGGGGAAGTTTCTTGAAAAAAAAAAAAATTGAAATGGGTACGTATTCAAGGAATGCCTTTGGTCTTTACCTCAAGGCCTTGATTGCCCAGTTTCACCAATGGAATTTGGAGTTCGTTCCGTATTGCCATCATTCAAACTGTGTGTTTTTCTTTTCAAGATTATTTTCAATGTCTTAAATCTGTTTCTTTCTAGGATAATTTCCCTGTTCAATTATCATTAAATCTCAGATATATATATATATATATATATATATATATATATATATATATAGTAGTACTAGTAGAGAGGTAAAGAGCTAGAGACTACTGGATGTTTTGAACAAAACTGAAATCGTAATCACTGATGGCAAGTTCAAAGAATTCTAACGACAGGCACGGATAAGTACCTACTACTACCTAAGACTAGCAGTTCATTTTTACTTTTCCAGTGTCGATGAGACCGATAGGCAAATAAAAGTATCTGGATAGATGTCTTGAAACAAAACTCGAAAACGTCATCACTGATGGCTAGGAGGAGTTCATTTTTATTTTTCCCTTAAAAAAAATCGTAGGGGTTCAATTGGAAAATTTTAGCTACAATTTCCTATCTAGGTGTACTACATTAAATAGGAAGAGGTATGATTGAATTCAATTGTGTTATATTTTTCTTTGTTTGGGTAAAAGGGTTAGACACTTTAAGGTTTCATAAAAAGATTTACCAACATAACATTAACTTTCTTTTTATTACTCAACTTTATATTTAAAATTTGAATATATATATATATATATATATATATATATATATATAGACACACACACACGTGTGTGTGGACTAAATGAGTTCAAAGTGGGTCATCCATCCCGGCATAAATGCAGGTAATTCTATCATTGTCATAAGGAATCATGAGTCTGGATTATTTCTAAATCCATTTTCTCAAGAAATTTTCATGAAAAAGAAATTTTCATGAAAACTGTGAAACCAACATTTTATTGAAAATCATACCACTAAAAAAAAAAAAAAAAATAAAAAATATTAAATAAAAAGGCTCCGCATGATTTTTGGAACAACTTAGAAGACTACTTGTAGCAAAAACCCAAATGGCGAGAATGATGACACTAGAATTTAGGGCAGCCCTACAAATTTCTTATTGAAGGCAGTAATGCTTACATATTTCAAACCATTTTTATATTAAAAGTGCTTGGTAACACATCACATCACAAAAATATTCATGAACGGCAATTCTTTATGTTAGCTTCAAAGACAATAATACGCACCATATTGCACAAGGAAATTGAGGATCAGACACATGAATTGAGGTATCATAATTAACAAGCCCAATCAACTTGTTATTATCAATACCACACTAAATTAATGTTGAGAAATGATTACACCTAACAGGAAGATTAAGGGAGAAGAGGTCTATAGGTGAGACTAGTGAAAATAACTCAAGTTCTAGAAAATCGAGTAACTCTGCAATTAACTCGCTTTCTAATGTATCGATTTATGTGCAAGTCATTACACACAGAAATTGCATTCTTGAGATATTCTACTGCGAATAACTCGATTTTAACAAACTCGGATTATGTGCGAGGTAGCCCTATACTGTTGGATTCCTCTTGGACCGCATCCGGACCAGTCTAAATATATGGGCTGGGTGGGTCCATGTGTACAACGTAACTCGATTTCTCAAATATCGAGGAATTCTAAATACAACTCAATTTACGAGATATCGATTTATGTGCAAGCCATTCTACACGGAAATTGAATTCTTGTGATTTTCCATCGCACACAACTCGATTCAAGTAGAATCGAGTATTGTGGCAGGCCTACCTTTAAACTTGGATTCGTCTTGGATCGCATCTAGACCAGTCCAAATATTTGGGCTGGGTGTGGAGGGCCCAACAATATAACTCGAGTTAGAGATAATCGAGGTTATGCAGAATTAACTCGTTTTCTGCAGTATAGAGTTATGAGAAAGCCGTTCCACCATTAACTGGATTCTTGTTATTTGTGCTACACATAACTCGATTTACGGACAATCGATTTATGTGCAAGCCCTTGTGCTGAAAATTTGGATTGCATGTAACTCGAGTTCTCTAAAATCGAGTTATATGGACATTACAATCTATTACCCATTTTTATTAACTCTTCCCCGCTTTTGCGAGAACATGCGGTTGTCCGAAATTACATCTTCGATTGCTCTCGCTTCATCCGGCTAGAACCCACAATTTCCCGCACAAATTCTTCAAGGATTTTACATAGTAAGAATCTTTTAACAGATTCTTGTCTTTGAAATTACACATTGTTGGTGCGTTATTCTCAATTTTTTTTTTTTTTTTTTTTTTGATGCTTCACACTTCTATGTCTATGAAGATTGTGATGAAATTGGGTGTTTGGCTAGTCAAATGCATTGTTGTTAGTAAGGTTGCCTATGTCATAGGTTGTCTTCCTTCCACAAAATGAACTTGCCAGTGGCTCCATATGTGTGTGGTACTCCTTATTCTGGTTGTATGTCCGAACTGTACATTGTGCAATTTATTTTCTGTTTTTTGTAGAAGTCGGTGAAACTTACTACATGTAGCTACGAATTTCAAAAATATGTCAGTTCCTAAATCCACTTGTATGTTTCCTATATAATATTATTATTGTTATATACTCTAGGTCTCTAACTTCAAATTATTGACTCGGACCAAAATGCATTACAATTATTGCACCAACTAAACAACCCGTGAATAAGAATATTGTTTTTTCATTGTGTTGTTGTAAACTGCTCTAGACAGTATATTGTATGCATGATTTTCTGCACATGGTATCCGGTTACTCTCCAATTTTTGTTCTCTGCTTCAAACTTCGTTTTGGTTCTGTTTTTGTGTGAGTTGATCGTGTTTGCACTCATCGACCATCGATTAGTTATGGGTCCGAAGAGGACTAAGAGGGGAAAATGCAAAGCCGCATCCGAACCTCAAGTGGTGTTTGATCAATTAAGGTTCCTCACGCCCGAAAATGAGCAAACCTTTGAAACCTTGATTAAGCGTAGGCGTATTTGGGGAGAAAGGCAAATCAATTTATAGGAACTGCATCCTTTTGTTCGTGAGAATCTACAGTCTAGGCATTGGCTGTCCCTATGTACAAACATACAACCCCCTCCAAATGACTTGATTAGAGAATTCTATTCAATCTATCGGTGCATGAGGATCTTGGTGGTCACAAGGTGGCATCGTCCATATGTGGTGTACCGTTTACAATAACTAGGGAGCACGTATCTAAAGCTTTTGATGTACCTATAATTTGTACACCTACTTATCCAAACTCTATGTCTCCTCGTATTGATGATGTTATGGATGTTCTTTGTGGACGATCAAACAATTGGGATTTTGACCGAAGTATTAGCTCAAGTGAGTTGACTGAGCTTAATTATATCTTCTTTAGGATAGCTTGTCACAACATTTTCCCTATCTCTCATATCCATACAATCCTCAGTAGACAGTGTGTATCTTGCTTTACGCCCTCATCGAAGAATAGTTCCATTTGTTTTCCTTCCCTTTTCATCGAAACCATTGTCAAGGTACGTAGGAGCAAGTATAAGAGGCATGCTTTGTTTTTCCCAGTTCTCATCCATAGGGTCCTCAAATATTTAAGATTAAAGAACTTTCCTTCCCACGAGTTGGTTCACATCCAAGCCCCCATAGGGGCCAAATTTCAAACAAATGAACTCGCCCAAAAGAAGGTTGTCGACCTCGGTGTTGGTCCATCCAATGCACCATGAGTACGGTCTACTACTGGAGATGTTCAAGATGAGGACATGCATGGGGATCCCACATCTGTTGTTGCCGAGGATGGTGATGATGAGATAGATGTTGACACTGTTGATGCAGCCCATACATGCCCTCTTCCTCCCTCTCTTCATGCTATGATGGAGACCATTATGACGACTTAGGCAGCCTATGGGCAGCTTCTACATGGTCTTCTTGCCGAGGTTGGAGCTATGCGAGCGGACTTAGCTCACTATAGACGTCCTGTTCCACCTTCTACACCATCTAACTCTTGATGATTGCCATTGGGCATTGTACCCAAGGGGGACGATTTTCGATTCGTGGTTGCTATAACATATTTGGAGAATTGTATGACAGTTCTATATTTTGTTATTTTAGTGGCAATTTGAAGAACATGGTATCCGTTGAAAGTAATTTGATATATTAATATGATGGTTAGTTTTATGCCCATCGTTACTATCATTAGTATTATTGAAATGAATGTAATGGTCTAAGAATTTTTTATGTTATTATGTGATTCTATATAATATCAAGTAGATCCAAGTCTGTGTAAATAACATTTATTTCATAATTCTGTATGACGCTCACGTGTTTTTAGATTATAGTAATTATTAATACAAATGGAAGGTTTGTGAAAGCACAATTCGTTTACAGGTTTTGATATTAACGATGAACCACCTAGGAGATTTTCCTTGGAACAATGGCTCAAGCTATATCTTGACTTCAGGCAACTATTTTTATTGGAGGTTTTGCTGAGCTTACATGTATTTTCCACTAATTGGATATTTTTGTCGATCTTAAATCAGCAATTATATTATTCTGAATTTGATCCTCGCTGGACTATTCCTCATGCATCATATTTTCATTACAAAATTTATTGATGAAACCTTGCGCAGCGGACTCGTCGAAAAAGATAAAAGCGACACTTGACCTCATTCACTCTAGCATTAGGTCTAACGGATTTTTTTAATCAAATATGAGGAATCCAAATAGGGAAGCCCCTTACATAATATATTAGATAACAAAGAGTCAAGATAATAAACATCGTGAAGTTTAATGTTGTTGTGAAGGACCAAACACAATTAAACAGATATAACAAAGGAGCTCGAGCCACCAACATCAAAGTTCTGAGAGTAAAGTGGTGCTTTCAACCTGTAAATGTGTATGAGACGTGATTGTTTGAGAGCTCAATTTCAGTGTTCAAGATGGTTTTACCATGTGCAATCTCTTCTAACCAATAGTCACAGATTATGAGAAGAGTATTTTGACTACCATCCTTGAAAATGACCAACGATAATGAACACCCTGATGTTTAATGTTTTTACGAATGACCAAACACAATTAAACAGATATAACAGTGACCTCAAGCCACTAACATCAAAGTTCTAAGAGCAAAGTGGTGCTTTCAACCTGTAAATTATTATGGCACGCGTTTGTTTGAGAGCTTAGTTTCAGGGTTGAACATGGTTTTACCATGTGTAATCTCTTCTAACCAACAAATCCACGAATTATGGGAAGAGCGTTTTGACTAGCATCCTTGAAAATGACCAACGATAATAAACACCCCGATGTTTAAGATTTTGTAAAGGACCAAGCACAATTAAACAGATATAACCAGGAGCTCAAGCCACCAACATCTAAGGTATAACAGATGTGGTATTCAGTCCCAATTGGGCCTCGCTTCAAACCACCAAGTCTTTGACCATGATGTTTGATCAAATAGTCGAGTAAGTAGGTATTCCCTCAAATGCAGTGTCACATTAATTGGCTACGATTACAAGAGAAATTTCAGTGTTTCACTTGTGGCGCTGCGTAATTTGTAAGAGTGATGGTTCGAGACCAAAGTGATGCTTTTAACCTCGTAAATGTTTAATGACCAAAGATAATGAACACCGTCATGTTTACACACCATGATGTTTACAGACATTCAAAATGACCAAATCACGTAAAACATTGTGATCTTCATAATTTGTTTTGTGAAAGACCAAACATAATTAATAAATTAATATTGCGAACTTGCTGGTGAAAGACAAAACACAATTAATATAGCGAAGTTTCAAGGTGACCAAGTTCCAACTCTAAACACACGTCACTAGCCTCGCTCAGAGTAGCACCAATCGTAGTCATATCAAACTCCTTCAATCGCAAACATGCATGCGCCAACAGACGCGCCGTTTTAGCCAAGTCATGTTCGGTGCTCTAAATGATGTGAATACCCAGCTCGACACTGTTTCACACCCACACTCACGTGAATATAGAATTGTGAAATTGGATGCACAGATGTCTCATTTACATCTACTCAAGGTAACTACTCCCACCTTTGATGTGACATTGAGAACATTTAAAATCCTATTCATATAGCGTTTTTCCTGAAGGGTTTGACATGACAAGCCCTAATAAGTGAAATTGTAATGCCTGGACCGTGAAATGAGGTTATAAATGCACCAAAGTGATATAATGTTAACTTTCTACCCCGCTAACTTCGTAGATTGATTAAGCTATGAGTCGCAATGCCTCAACATCAAATCGTATAATGCGAAACAAGTTTGGACCTACTTCAACAAATGCATCATCACAAGTTCCAACAGATCAACAACTACATACATACACAAACCACTATGGAGGAAAATGGGTTGGAAAGAAGAGAGATTTCGTTAATATGCCAATATACACGTATGAGAGTCTTGGAAGCGTCGGACACATCATGGTCGGCAAACCTACAAAACTAAGTACGTATACCACCGCAATAGAGTTCACTATAGCAGAACCACCACGGTCAACCTTATACAAGAAGAGGTGTGAGTTAGAGGTGTATTGTCGATGGTACAGGTTACGAGTTCCTAAGGCACGCTTTGCCGAGTTACCTAGAGATGAACCTCCCAACATACTTGCTCGTCTTGAACAAGAGAACAATCAAATGCAAAGGCGACTAGACCGTTTTCACGCAATCCAAAAAGTTAGGAAGCATCTAAAGGGGAAGGCGCAAGAGCGAGCCATGAAGTCTATTAATGAAATTACTGTGTTAGATGATGAAACAGATATTTCAGACTTCTCAGATTCAAGCAATGATGATTTCCAAAAATTTCTACCTACGAACATTAGACGTTGTTGTTAATGTCTACACATTATGTGCAATACATAATGTTATTGTTAATGTGTGACAAATGATGATTATGTATGTTCAACTTTTGCAACTCTAAAGATTAACTGTTTATTACTTTTGGCTAAGTTTATGTGAAATCACTTTCTCATTTTTTTCATACATGTTCTTTGTTACTACATTCAAGTAATGTGCTTTGGTTGGACAATGTCCTTTGCTTTGTATTGTAGGGAAAACCTTAGGAAGTGAAATGCCTCCAAATTATATTTATTGCACATTACTTGTAGGAAAATTTAATAGATTCAATACATATAGACTGATCCAAACCACATAGACCAACCACGCATATGATTCAATAATACGAATAATTCTTTTATATGAGTTGTTTGAGTCACGATATAATATGCATGTATCTGTGTATCTTAGTTATAATAGTGTCCTACTTTATATAGATACATTACATAAAGACTCGTCCAAACCAGACTAACCACTCACTCACTAAAAATCCATATGGCTCACCCAACACACTCTCACAACGATATTTGGTTTGCTTAAAAATAGGGTAAAGGCCTAAAAGCCTGATCAACCTTTAAAATGTTTCATTCAAGTTATTGGTTTGTTGTAGCATTGCTTGAAAGCTTCCTAATATTGCAATTGTGATGATCGGAAGCCATTGATGTAAAACTTGGAAGCATAGTTTTCTTCATGTAATTTTACATTGATGTTGAGAAAATGTAACTACATTTTCTACCCGCAAAGACTCCTGAAAATTTTGTAGGGAAACAGGAGGATAAAACTCTCTCTCATTGCTACACTCACTTTCGTAATACTAGCATTTGGCAAGTGAGGTTGGAAAAGGCTAACACACTCAACACCTGCTCGCGAAATCATGTTCGCAGCTTCGCATGTGCTGCTCAACAACTCGACACTATTTAACCCTGTCCAGTCATATCATCCATGCTCACGTGAATAAACAGATATGCAACATTTAGCAATGCACTATTTTCAAGGATGCAGAGGACCCCTCAAAAGTGTAAGCAAATTTTTGGGGGTAAGTCATCCATCATTGCTACACTTGATTGATGTAGTTCTGCATGTGATACTCAACATCTCGAAACTATTGAACCCCGACCACACGTACCCATCCCCATTCACGTGAATACACATATGTGCAACCCTTTGCAATGCATCGTTTTCGAAGAGGCAGAGCATCCCCGAATTGGTTTTGCATCAATTTTGGGTGTGAGCTCCACCATTGCTACACGATGTTGTTCGTAGTACTACATGTGTTTATGAACAGCCTTCGCACTTGCTCAACCCCGTCAATCAATACACGATATGCCTTCTTTTGCAATGCACCGTTTTCAAGGATGCGAGCATGGCTGAAAAGTTTATGATACATTGAACACACATCAATCTTGTCTCATCAAGTCATGTCGATGAAGCACAGAAATTCGAATAGTTTTGAACAAGACATACCAAACTGGTCAGAGAAAAGTCTTAAAACCACATCCATCGAAAATAAACCATACTAGTGATCAAAGTCCCTAATTAAATATAAACGTAAACATCACTAGTTTAAATTTTAAACAGGTTATCCTAGTCCAAACTCTGATGGTCAACCAAGTGAAATATTGAGACACTAATCACAACAGGAGTCCTTTCGATCACCTCAAAGACACAAACATCTCCTTTTTCTAAATTATTGTCTTTTGAAAATGCAACCCAGCCTTTCCCGAATCTCATTGCTTAATATGTTTTGATGGAGGGTAATAGCACAAGACATTGATGTGTGACAAATTGCTTCCCAATAATATACTTGCTTCCCATATATGTTTCCAAACCATATTTAAGAGAACATCATAATCACATTATGTATAAAGGCTCACCATATTATGTGGCCACGAGATACCCATGAAAGAAGGATTTTTAGGCTTGAATTTTTGGCTGCTTGGATTGCTCTCTCTCTTTCCTTTGGACATAATCGGTAATTTTTTAGAACAAACTTTTCTCTCGACTTCATGTTTTATGGGTCTCATACATTGAGGAAGAAATGTTTGTATCATCTTCATCTAAGTTTTTGATATTTGTACCGATGATCTTCCAATTTACAATTCTTCCTAGGTGGATATTGAATCTCAATGGCGAGTCTTATCAAATATAACAATATGGAAGCTTGAATTTCCTTCATATCTCAAGACTAAAAATAACCATAACGAGATAGAATGGTATTCAAATAAATCCTGCCAACCATTACAAAACCAAATGTTGTTATCGACTTTCTTCAATCCCACTTGCCAAATTCCACCATAGGGAGTAATGACTCGTAGCTACGGTGGATAGCTCGCATTTGTTGAACCCCGACCAGAAGTACCCATCCACACTCACGTCAATACACAAAGCAACGCAGAAAATTTTGTGCGTCAATTTTGGGTGTTATTGGTCCTATTGCTACATTGATGTTCGCAGTGCTGCTCAACAGCTTCGCACCGTTGAACCCCGTCCAATCATATCACCTACACGCACGTCAATACATAGCTATGCATCCTTTTGCAATGCAGCATTTTTAAAGGATGTACCTATAGCATCCCCGAGAAGTTTATAATACATTTAACACAAATTTCAAAGATTGTCTCGTCAAGTCATGTCAGATGAAGCACATCAATGTTGAATAGTCTTCAAGTGAATAAATACGCAACCTCTTTTGCAATACACATCACCAGCCCGCTACAGTAGCACAAGCTATAGCCATATGAAACAGCTATCTCAACGAATCACATGCACCAACAGACGCCACCGAACAATATATTGTCAAGTTATATCATCTTTATTCACGTGAATACTTATAGTCACATCCACCTGAATACTTGCCCTTGCAAAACCCCTATATAAAGTCTCATTTACATCTACCTTTGCAAAACATCTACACATACCGAAGTCCTATTTACATCTACCCTTGCAAAACTTCTACACATACCGATCTAAAGTCACATTTTCCAATGTCAATGCGTAATTGGATGCTACCTCGTTTTCCAAATAACTATAGAACGCAAAGAGATTCTGACAAGAGGGAATACTATGCCGGATTGCAACAGGAGTGGGACTTTCGCGTGAACGAGTCCAACGCTTTGCACAATTATCCTGCAACTTAGAGCGCCTCTTGTCAAGCGTAGCTCGTTCACACCGCCACAACAAAACATGCACCAATATGAGCGTGCAATGACGAAAATAAAAAAGAGAATTATCTTATGATACTTCGTAGGTCCAGGTATCATATGCTACAATTGGCGGAGGAGCAAGCCGCTGCAACAAACAGGCAACTCACTCCGGCAGAACGTAACAATGTCCTCAACTACGAGGACTACCTATCGAAATGAATGCCAATGTGGTGTGTGTGTGTGTTATGTCTATGGTTAAGTTAATAATGTTAGTGTAAGTTATTTTATGCTTTCTGTGTTATGTCGTACATGCTTATTGAAAAACATCATGTGTGAGAATATTTGACTTTTATGACTTATGTGAGAATAATCTACATTACAAATAACGTGCATGCTTCTCATAATCAATAATAAGGTTTACATAGTACAAATGCAACCATACATATAACACATAGTTAAGCAAAATAGTTCTCCAACAAAATCTAATTACACCACGACACGAAAAGATTACTCTTCATCCGACATCTCCACGTCCGATCGATAAATGGGATCAACAAGAAGTGATTGCATGAACTGTGCATGCTCGTACCACCCTTCCTGCACCGACTCTCGAATCTCGACTTGGGTCCGATATCGATTAAGACGTATCTTCATTCGATTATTTTCTTCTCTTATGCGGTTCAATGCTTTACGAAGTTCGTCGATCTTGTCTCTCGGCATCCGTGATGCGAGTCGTCGAGGCACTCGCAACTTAAAACCAACCAACTCATCATAAAACATTTGTTGTTCACGAAATAACCAAGCCCACTCCTGTCTTATGGTATTGTGAACGTAAGCACTATTTCGCAAATTCGGATTGATTGGATAGTTGAACTCATCTTCCAATACCCAACAATGACCCATAGCAGTGAACACATCATGAGGCCTATAGAGTTGTGTGTTGCCGAACCGGACATTGACACTCGAATACAATAACACCAAATGATCAAGTTAACAAAGTGTGTATCAACTGTTGCTAAATAATGTAATCTTGCATAGAATGGTACACAAAGAAAGACATTCATAAAATTGTGTACTATTGCATGCTAAAAATGAAATACTAATACTAACACCAACATTTGACCATAAACAATAGACACATGTTTGGTAATGTCTACACATTGTCTTCAACACTAAATGTTGTTGTAAATGTCCGACCAATGATGATTATGTGCAATACAAAATGTTGCTATAGTAAAGAAATTATTTCATTCTCTTGTGACCAACGTTTACTACAACAAATAACTAAAATCACACCAATGTACTTACTTCACATTCATTCAACCTAAAAAATCAAAATTTAGTACAATATCAAAAGAAATTAACATTGCCCTAAAATTGTGATGTGAATTTTTTACCCGAGGTGATACAAATTTCAATTGAGTTTGAAAGCTGCTGTTGATCTGCGGAGGAGTTCCAACTCGATTCAGCAGAAAGCACGACCTTAGTTCAGCAGAGAGTAAGGCACACTAAGTGGGAGAAGGTGTGCAGAAATTATAAGAGAATAACTCGACTTTACGGATATCAAGTATACATTATAATTCGATATTAAAGGAATCAAGTTATATTGAAACACCCCACCTGACACAAAGTCAGTACAAAACACATCATGAGGCCTATAGAGTTGTGGGTTGCCAGAACTAAATATTGACACTCGAATACAATAACACCAAATGATCAAGTTAACAAAGTGTATCAACTGTTGCTAAATAATGTAATCCTGCATAGAATGGTACACAAAAAAGACATTCATAAAATTGTGTACTATTGCATGCTAAAAATGAAATACTAACACTAACACCAACATTTGACCATAAACAATAGACACTATTGGTAATGTCTACACATTGTCTTCAACACTAAATGTTGTTGTAAATGTCTGACCAATGACGATTATGTGCAATACAAAATGTTGCTATAGTAAAGAAATTATTTCATTCTCTTGTGACCAACGTTTACTACAACAAATAACCAAAATCACACCAATGTACTTACTCCACATTCATTCAACCTAAAAAATCAAAATTTAGTACAATATCAAATGAAATTAACATTGCCCTAAAATTGTGATGTGAATTTTTTACCCGAGGTGATACAAATTTCAATTGAGTTTGAAAGCCACTGTTGATCTGTGGAGGAGTTCCAACTCGATTCAAAGAAAGCACGACCTCAATTCAAGAGAGAGCAAGGCACACTGAGTGGGAGAAGGTGTGCAGAAACTATAAGAGAATAACTCGACTTTACGAATATCAAGTATACTTTATAACTCGATATTAAAGGAATCGAGTTATATTGAAACACCCCACCTGACACAAAGACAAGATGAAATCGGGGTTTATAACAGCACAACTAACTTGATTTTTAAGTAATTGAGTTATGTAGAGATTCAAAAAAAAAAAAAAAAAAAAAATGCCAAAGAAGTGTGGGAAAAACCTGTATATAACTCGATCATAGGAGTATCGAGTATTTCATATAACTCGATTTTAGTATTCTCGAGTTACAAAAGATGGGCATTTCCCTATTTAGTTTCGTAATGAGGGCACAAGGATGTTTAATTTCCGAAAAAAGGGCATTTGCCCATTTTGGCCTACGCACAAGACAATATTTACATGATTCACAAATTTGCCTACATCCACGGAGTTGCGGGGATTTCATTATTATAAGGGAAAAATAATACGACGAATGCAATACAATTTTCTCTCTCTCAAAAACACAGCAACAACACAATAAAACCCTAATCACAAAATTGTGCTTTTCTACACAAAAAAAAGGGCCAAAAAAGTTTTCTTGGGGGCGTTGCCCCTAGACCCCAAGCCCAAGCCTTCACTCCATGGACTAAGCCTTAGAAAATCTCTCATTAAAAACCATACAACATTATTTGGGCCAGCTCAACTCATCGAACCGAATCAATTAAAACTAGGCTCCACAAAGTCCAACAAGTGCCTCCTAAACTAAGTGAATTTAAGATGAACTTTGATGGCGCTATGTCCGAGACTCACTTGGATAGGTTATCGCAGCTATGGTTGAAAAAAATACAAAAACCACATTCAGTTGACGTTAAAAATGATGGTGCTAGACGTGGTATCAATTTTTTCCATGAAATTGGTTTGCAACAATCCCACTTCGAAGGCGATTCAGAGATTGGTATCAAGGCCCTTCGCAATGGGGACATGTCATTATCATCCTTTGGTCACCTAGTTCAGGATACTATTCTTCTAGCTGGCTCCTTAAGGTGTTTCTCTTTCTCTCATACTATAAGGTAAGGCAATGTTGTAGCACATGCCTTAGCCCGAAAAAAAGTGAGAATATCTTTTCCTCTTTTAGCTTGGATGGAGTACACTCCATCAGATATTGATTCTGTTATAGCTGTTGATTTTCCAATTTTTTAATAAAATGCAATGTATGGTCTTTTTTCTCAAAAAAAAAAAAAAAAAAAAATCACTTTATTTCACAACTATGTAATTGTGAAAATTTATGTCAGGAAGACTTTTTTTTTTTTTTTTTTTTTTTTAAGAAACATGTTAGAAAGACTTATTTGTGATAAATTTTGACACCTAATTGTAGGATTGAATTGCGAAAACTTCATGCAAGACTGCAAGAGGGACCTCCACTTTTACCGATTGCAGCTGATGCTAAATAGTTATGGCCTGTTTGGATGTTAAAAAAAGGAGGGGGAGTAGAGTAGAGGGAAAGAGAGTAATTTAATTACCTTGTTTGGAAGTTTTTTAAGGAAGGAGGGGGAAGGGTTTCAACTATCTCCTACCCCTCATTTTTAATTCCCTTAAATTGGAGAGATTTGGAGAAAGAGTAGAGCACATAAATTATTGAATATGTAAATTACCTAATTTACCCTTATTATATTAAAAAAATTATAGGGTATTTTAACGTCAAAAAAAAAAAAAAAAAAAATTGTAACCCACAAGCTCTCTCAGCCACAAATTTCTCTCAAGCTCTCTCGCCTCTCAACCCTGTAACCCACGAATTTCTCTCAAGCTCTCTCGGCTTACACTGGCTCACGACTTCTTCACTCTTGGACTATCTTTCACTCTTCTCTCTCACAAAGGTAAACTCTATTTTAATTTCTGTTTCATGGGTTTCTTTTAAGTTGAATCAAATAACTATTTTCTTAAAATTGTGATTTTATTGGGTAATTTCTTATTAATTGTGATTTTATGGGGTAATAACATGTTATTTGTGGGTGGGTTTCGGATTTGAGGGCTTTTTTTCTTAAATTTTAAAGTTTCAAAGTATTGCTCATAACGTGTTTGATAAAGTGCTTGAGTGAGTCTAGATTGTGAATTTGCATAAATTTGTATATTTTGGCTATATATGGATATGTGTTTCTTGTTTGTTTTTGTTGGGTAATTTCTTGTTTTTTGTGAATGGGTTTCTGATTTGGTAATTTCTTGTTTTTTTTTTTTTTTTTTTTTGTGAATGGGTTTCTGATTTGGCTCCTCCTAAGCCCCAACCAAAATGGTACTCTCTTAGCTTTGTGATGTTCAAGTTTGAACTGTAAAATGGATTTGATTTATGTTTTTGGCATTTGGGTTTTGAGAAAACTGTTAGCTTTTAGCTTGAAATCATGTTTGCTTTCATTTTTCCCTGTTGTTTGGTTGCTGAGAAAATAATAAAGGAGAATTTTTGTTTGTTTGTTTGTTGTTTATATGATGTTATTATGCTTACCCGTATGCTGGTTTAGCTTGAATCTAATGATTTTTTCCTGTTTGGATATTATTATATATTTATATCATTTTTTTGAAGATATTTGATTTGAAATCAGCTTAAGCAAACCAATTGAAACAGATGGTTTAAGTAGCTTAGAGGCTTTGAATCCTATTAAAGATTTTCTGGGTTGTTTATATTTTGTTGGAATTTTTAATTGCTGAAAGTAATATTAAAAGAAAATAGCTCAATCCTGTTTGAACAATAGTATCCTAGATGACTGTCTTCTTTTTTCCTAGAAGACAATGGTTTAAGGTTTATATGTTCGATGTGCTGTGAATCTCAGAATATAGGAGTGTTTTCTCCCTTATCCACATTTTCTCAAGGAATTATAATGATACCTGTAATCAAACTACTTTGCTATTTATGAAGCACAATTGATTATTGCCTAGTTGATAAGGATTTTCTGAAATGATATGGTCGGAGTCCTCAACTCTCCAAAAGTCTGCCAGCAGAAGGGATCATACATGTGGTATTTCTCTTGCATTGGTTTTAGCTGTATGGCAGTTAGTGATACATCCACACATGGTAGAATGTCGCTACAAGCAAAATGTACGGGCTTAACTGTGTATGTCCCTCTTATCCTTTCATAATTGATTCCTGATAGAGCTACGGCTGATGATTGGTTGCTGCATTTGCTTTTGTCACAATAGTATTGGTCAATCACAATTGGGAATTCAACTTCAGAAACTTGAATGTTTGAGAACAGTACCCCCTGCACAGAGCCTGATCCTCCCTGCAAATTTAACATTTGAAATCATGAGTCAGAGATAAAGATGGTTTATGTCTAGCATGTGTAACAAGTAACAACTTAGAGATTATATTTGGCATTAGGAACAATGTGTGTTCATCACTCAGATGGTGTTCTTGAAAGGTCCCCATATTTTGATTGGAATCATTTTAAATTATGGTGAATATCATTGTGTTCTTGAAAGGTCCCACGTTTTGATTTGTTTGGTAAGCATGGTTCAGATATTTGGATTATGGTGCTGGCTTGTTTGGAAGGAGCGGAATAGATGCACTTTTGAAGATATGGAGAGCTCATTGGATCAATTGAAAACTTTGTTTGCCCGTACTCTTTTTAATTGGTCCTGGGTTTGGGGTTTCACACAGTGTTCTTCTATTTTAGAGTTTCAAGTTTCTCTTAGATTTTTCTTTTGAGATCGCTGTACTTTTTGATCTTTTGGTGTTCATATTCATGAACATAAAGTATATTTGATTTTCAATAAAGCTCATTACTTATGAAAAAAAAAAAAAAAAGAATATCGAAGTTTTCATGGTGGTCAAAATCTTGGACACTATATGTTGAACTGGGTCAAAGTTATGAAACGTGAAAGTTCTAAAATTCACTTGTAGTCAATAAAAATTGTTGAAACTCAAAACCTTCATGCTAACTTAAATTTTCATAAAAAAGGAATATATTGGCTGAGCCATTTTAGCAACCAACAAAAGATGAAGTGCTCGGCTTTCAATGTTTTTTGATTTTATAAAAGTTGGATCTGCCTCTTTAAGCAGAGTCTTGATTTGTTACTTCTAACTTGAGTTTTCCAATCATATGGAATGACGAATGGTATCCATACCTGCCATGTCTTGATCCTGACACCGTTCATTGTGTTGTGCATAATGACATCTCGGACAGTAATGTTTGAGACGCAGGCTTTGGTGTTATCCTTTCCTAGACTTCCAATGCTGATTCCATGCCCTGGCCCACAGTTGACATTGTGTATGTATACATTTGAGCATCCAGTTTGTATAGAAACACAGTCATCTCCTGCACATGTCATTCAGGCATTTTATAAGTTATAGTCAGCTTATATACATGACTTAGTTATGTTCATTATCCTTGTCATATCTGACATCACATTTTTATTTTGCATTTAGTGCCTATTCCATGTCCTGCCCATTGTCCACTTTTTTATGTATAATATTTGGGCTTTTAATTTTATTTGGATGCTGCCAATTTATGCTCAAAGGATTTGCTATGAAGAGCTAAATTTAGCTTATACTGGGTGTATTGACTTTTTTTAGGTCCATTCTATGTTTTCTAGGTTGGCCCTGTTTTTAACTATAAATAAACAAAGGGAAGAAGGAATGGAAGCCAGAAGTTCTATTTGCTGATAAAAGACAAGAAAACTTGAGAAAAATACAACAAAAAAGTTTTCTTTTATCTGTAGGGTTCAAGACCTAATCCTATACTGGATGGTCCAGTAATGGTTCAGGGCATGACATGTGTCGTATAATAGGTGGCTGTAATGCTTGAAATGTGAGAGGAGCCATGTCCTAAGCTATAAATGGTCAGAGATTGTTGCCCTTAGCAATAAGGCTATGACAAGATAAGATTGTGCCATGTTTGCTCATGATCCTATCTCACGGATGTCACTTACCAAAATTTTTTTTGTCTGTAATTTCTATATTGGCATCAAATTAATTATCCTCAAATCTTTGACTCTGCAGGCCATATTCTTCACCCTACCTCAGCATGTGTTCTACAATTCAGTGGATTTGTGGCTGACTCAGATGTTGGAGTGGAAGCTGCTGCCTTGCAAGCCAGCCATGTTGACACGGTTTGGTCTGCTGCCATTGAGAAAAGCCATGGAGCTGATCACACATCAGTCTACACCGTCGCAGAGTACAATTCCCCATTTGAATTTGATGATAGGGTGAATGAGATATGGATGTTGTTTGATATGGAAGATGACTTTACAATGTGAGGAGAATATCTGAAAAGACGAAAGACTATGCTAATCACATCAATTTGAAGAGATGTACTCCTATGTAGAGGAAAGATGGTTAAGCTTAATGTGGGAACTCAATATGCTAAATACTAAACTTGTGTTAGTGCAACCCACTATTCCATTTCCTCATGTTGTGGAGGTCTTATAAGACTAGGTTTTTTTTTTTTTTTCAAATAGTGTTAAGTGATAATGAATTTTAGACTATAAAAGTATTTCAGGTTAATATAGACAATTTCATCATCTAAAACAATTTTATCCCCATGCACATTGAAAACTTTTTTATATTTATCAAGCTAAACAACAGTGGAAGAATGAAAGTGAAAGAACAGAAGGAAGAAAGCTAGAGAATTCTGAGTAAAACTTGTATTTCAGCCCCTAGTTTAATCTTGTTTGTAAATAATTAGGCTCTCTTTTTTGGCCTGGATTGGACTTGCCTTAGTTGCTGGACCACTTGAATCTTGATATTTTTTATGGAAAGTTTTAGATCTTGTTCTATTAAAAAAAAAAAAAAACACTCAAAATTCAATATTTTGTTGATTTTTTCAATAAACAAACAAACCAAACATTTTTTTCTTATTTTAATTATTATCAATTAAGGATGGTTTTTTTTACTATAATTAAAAAGCAGAAAAAATATTTAATCATAGACCAATGTTGACTATTTAATTCACATTAAAAAAAATTATCAAAAAAATATTGTATGCTATAGTCATAATTATTTAATCTAACAAATTAATTATAGACCAATGTTGTAAGTCCATTTTCAAATAGGGGTAAATTTGTCTATTTAAATCATTTTCTCTTCTTTCCGTCCTAATTTTTAAAACATTCAAATAAGAGGAAAGGTTAATTACTTTCTTCTCCCTTACTAATTTTAAAAACATCTAAACAAGGTAGAGGGAAACCATTTTCCTCTACTCTCCTCCCCTCTCCTCCCTCTCTAAACTTCCAAACAAACCATTAGTCTAGTGACACTTTATTGCTGCACCATTGATCGGGGTCATTGACATTATGTCTCTTTAGGTACCTATTGGGACCCAATATAGGTATTGCATTGCATAGGGGTGCTATTGCATCAAATGATTGAGGGGAAAATTTGAAATTTGAAATTATGTTCTTAGCAATCTGTTTACCTTATTTATTATTATTATTTTATCTTCATCCATTAGATGCAATGCCAGCTTTTCTTCATTAAAATTTTTGTTTTACATCTCAAGTATTTAAAATTTGAGCACAACAGATGACTTGAATCCGCGTCTTCCTAAGGCTCAATTGTTGTCAAAACCTGTGGGACACCCTCGTTGGAACATTGCATTACAAAAACTTCATGGAAGAGGGATTAAGAAGCACGAACACGTGTATTGGTATAGGAATGACATGAAAAAAAATATATATTCAAAGGTATTGCTTAATCATTAATGGTAGAAAATATATAACTTGATAGCTACCTATAGGATCTCCAACTACAGGTTTGTATCTTCATTGTCCTATTATAGACTAATTCATATGTGTTCTTTGATGCAATTTTTTTTTTATGATTTTATTTACAACACTAAAATACTTTTAATGAATGGTGTTTGCTATTGATCTAATTTGGAAAAAAATCATATTATAATATGTTGTAGTTTGTGTTGTTGTTGTTAGGTTTTAGCTTATTTGGAAAACTATAGGATATTTTGAACAAGTTGATGAAGAACAGTTAGTTCAATTGAAAACAATGATTTTTGTGCAATTTCCTTTCACTATTTAAAAATATTTTGTTTATCAAATTAGTAATAAATTGTTATGTATTTTTTATATGATGTTTTTAGATGCTTAAGTGATTGTTTTAAGTGTTTACGAATATTTTATGTTATTGTTCATCTTCCTTATCTTATTAGTGTTTTCTTTGAGATTTTTAAGAAAACAAATTCAATTTTGTGTTTAAAATTATTTATTTATCTATTTATTTTTCACATATTGGATTAGAAGTTAGATTAGATTACGACAACATGAACACAATACTTCTTCTTTTTTCAAAAAAATTTCTCTACTTTTTTCCCCTTTGGAATTGTACTCTTTTGTTTGTTTGTTTGGTTTTTTTTTTTTTTTTAATGGAAAAATGGTTACAATCTTTTATCTTTACCTTTCTTTTTTATTTTAAGTTGTAGGTTTGATAAGTTTTATTAATTTTTTTAGTTACATTTCTCTGTGTTTTTGATTGTATGGTAGAAAAATTTTGGGTTTGAGAAAATTTGTTTGAAACTAAAGAAATAATTTCCAAATTTTATATACTTTTTGATGATACAAAAAATATTATAAATAAATTTTATTAAAATATTAATATATTCACTAACTTACTTTTTAAATTCTTGAGAAAAATAAAATTGTTTTGATTTTGGCACGACAAAAATTATATGTATTACATTTGTAATTGTCGCTATAATAAATGAAAATATTATTTTGAATTATATTACTATTTACTAAATTATTCTAAGGAGTTTGTCCCACATCATTATTACCATATGTAATAAATGTAATTCATAATTCATAATCATATTCTATATACTAGTCACGGACCCCCCCACATTCCAAGGAGTTTCCATATACTAAATTGTTTGTAGAAGCAATCAAGTGGGTTTTTCCCACACCGCCCAAGTGTGTGTCTCCCAATGAGTTTAAAGCCTTCACATAGCATTCAAGAGTTACCAGCTTTTGTATGTTGTGAGTTATGTGATATTAAACTCAGGTTCCCACTCCTCTGTATGTGTGTGTTCAGTCCGTGTCTATGTTAGATGTTTTAATGTTGATAGCTTCTACGAACCCAAGGAGTTGGATTCTTGATAGAGATTTTTAATTTTCATTCATATATTGCACAAACATCCAACTATAAGCTGCAAACAAAGGGTCCATTTAATAAGAGATTTCTAATAACATTGTTTAAGATTTGTGAAAATACGTGTAAGTAAAAAAATGTGTGGAAATATGTGTTGTGGTGTTTAAATAACAGTTTTCGTTATTTAAATGTTGTTACCAAACGGGACCTAATACATTTAGTGTGCGTTTAGCTCCAAATTAAAGAGTCAGCTTATTTTTACTATTATTCATAGGCTCTACTGCACTTTTTAGTACTATTCATGAGTCCCATTGTACTATTTCAGTTAACTTTTATCTTTATCTACAGTATTTTCAGCAAAATTTTTTTAATTTTAGCAAAATACACAAATCCCAAACAAACCCTTAATTTTCAGTTATTGTTGCACATGAAACACTCATCAGATGGTAATGTCACAATATTGTCTAGGTGCAGTTTCAGCTTCAATCTTGTCAAACTGAGAAGTTCTGCATATGAAAACTTAGACAATTCTATGGTGAAAAATTCTACTCAAAAGTCAAAAGTTAAAACTCTTTCTGAATGGTAACACACATTAATCATTGTTTATGTGACTTAAACAAGAAGCTACTGTAAAAAAGAGAGTATTTTATATCTTGCACGTAAAATGTTATGGAGTTGAGCTTCTCAACAAACTTTTGATCATAAAATTGGTTTAGCTTTTGAGGCTCTATTTTGTTAATTAAAGGTTCAATACTTCAATAGCCACAAAAAAATTACGAGAAATTCCTTCAAATTGGTTTAAAGTAATTTTCTCCGATGTAAACATTTATTTAACAATTTGCATCATTTCAAATAATAATAATAATAATCCACATGTATGAACGACCCTATTAAGTTGTATAAATAAGTTATGTGAGGATTAAATTTGTTATGTGATTAAAAATGCATGTAAATAATCAATTGAATTGACACACATGTGACAGGTTGAAGCCTTTTTTTATTTATTTCTTTCAAACCAATTTAAAAGAAAGTTTTTAACTCACCTATATAAGATTAGAATACCCTCTAATTTCTAGGATAATTCTTCCATGAAGGTCTAAAAATTCAGTCTATTAATTATTTTGAAATGAGTGAGTTGAATGTTAACACGTCATCAACATTTAAACAACGTTTAACTATCACCATTTTGATATTTGCTTGAACCACTCATAAGGCGATAAAATCCACTTCACTTATTTTTAAATAAATAATTAGAATTTTAGAAACTCTACCTTAGAGTTTCTCTAGAAACTTTTGAGGATCATAACCCGATTAACATACAAATTTCTTTTTGTAATTTTTAATTTTATTTATTTATTTACTTTTTTGTGCGCGTGATCTTAGAAAGAGATACCAATGATAGTGGGAAATTTTTTTTCTTTTCAAAAATGTATCCAAAGTTGGGCGATTTTGGCCCATTAGCATTGATTTTTAAAATATTTAGGCCCGAAACACTGTTTGGGAAATATATAGCAATATAGCACTTTTTTAGGTACTCGAGCTTGGTAAGCTCGAGTACCATGTTTTTTTAATCCACTATCGCCCAATATTCAAGGAGCCCTATAGTGGCGTTTTTAAGCCCTATAGTGACGTTTTCGGGCCAAAAAACGCCACTATAGGGCCCCTTGAACCTGTTATGGGACTTATAAAAAATTTTGCAGATAAACGCCGTTATAGGGCCCAAAAACGTCACTATAGGGATTAAAAACGCCACTATAGGGCCCCTTGAACCTGTTATGGGGACTTATAAAAAAAATTTTGCAGGAAAACGCCGCTATAGGGCTCGAAAACGTCACTATAGGGCTTAAAAACGTCACTATAGGGTCCCTTGAACCTGTTATGGGGACTTATAAAAAAAATTTTGCAGGAAAACGCCGCTATAGGGCCTGAAAACGTCACTATAGGGCTCCTTAACCTGGTATGGGGGCTTAAAAACGCCGCTATAGGGCCCGAAAACGTCACTATAGGGCTTAAAAACGCCACTATAGGGCTCCTTGAATATGGGGCGATAGTGGATTAAAAAAACATGGTACTCGAGCTTGGCAAGCTCGAGTACCTACAAAAGTGCTATATTGCTATATATTTCCCAAACAGTGTTTCGGGCCTAAATATTTTAAAAATCAATGCTAATGGGCCAAAATCGCCTCCAAAGTTGACTGGGAAAGTGGAAACCCAGGAAAAAAGGCTTGGGCGGAAGCACTAAAGAAAAAACAAGAGTGGTTGGCGATAATGGGCTGCGAGTGAGGCCTACTCCGGGCCTAAGGTCCAATTTACGCAGACGCTCCTCTTCTCTATCCATTCTCCAATGCCAATCAAACCTTATTGAGTAAGCGTTTGACTTTCAACATCCTATTCGTTCATTTCCTCTTCCCTTTCTTCAAATTAACTTCATAAAAATCCTTATTTCTCATTCCCTAATTTATATCCCTCTGCTGTTATTCTTCAAAACTACTTGATTATATATTTCCGATGGCTTCTGTGGACACAGTAAACGCTTCCTCCTCCTCCTCCTCCTCCTCCTCCTCTCTTCCCTTTAACAATGTCTTTTCTGAAGACAGAAAGAAATACGATGTCTTTCTCAGTTTCAGAGGCAGCGACACCCGCAATAAGTTTACAGACCATCTATTCGTTGCGATGGTTCGGAAAGGCATATTCACATTTAGGGATGATGAAACACTCGAACGAGGAAGATTCATTGCCGAGGAGCTATTGATGGCAATAGAAGAATCAAAATTTGCTGTCGTCGTTCTCTCGAGAAACTACGCTTCTTCCACTTGGTGCTTGGCTGAACTAGCAAAAATCGTTGAATGTATGGAAAAGAAGAAGCTGATAGCTCTGCCAATTTTCCACTATGTGGATCCTAGTGATGTGCGGCATCAGAGAGGGGCTTTCGCTAATGCCTTTGCCAAACTCGAAGAGCGTTTCAAAGATAGCACAGAGGTTGTGTCTTTGTGGAGAGATGCTTTGACAAAAGTTGCTAATATTCCTGGATGGGTTTTAAACGACGGGTAAGAATTCCTTTTCAAAAAATGTTACTTATCTTTGCTTTAATTTCTTCATTGTTCAAATTAGATCTTGATGAGTTTATCCAATCACTCTCCAACCTCAGCGATCCGGAGTCGCAATTGATTGATGAGTTTATCGAATCACTCTGCAACCTCAGCAATCAGATGCCGGAAGATGGTTCCACCAATTGGGATTTACCACCAAGATTTGATGATTCTCCAGATGAAGCAGATGATGATGCAGATGAGATGGTGCAGGATTATGTAGCTGATTTGCCACTGGTAAGAAACTTTAATTGAATTCAAACCTACATGGAATTTAATTATTGAATTCTAGATTTTTATTTATTTTTTTAAGTAGTAAACACTGATGTGATTTAGATCAAATTCATAATTTTAATATCAAATTTTAAAAGTAAAGTCTTAGAAGATTTTAGGGAAATCATGACTTGAAGAAACCATTTTGTTAGTGTAATTCTAGCCTGATTATATCATTGATTGAACTTGGGAATTTAACACACCTCTTCATCCACTGCCCAGTTGGCCAAATTGTTGGTCCCTATCAGATTGGCCTAGAAAACTCCCCACCATGGCAGTTGACTCTCAAAAGTACCTGGGTTAGGATGCTTCTTGCCCAACCTCTTCCTCTACATTTAAAGCTTATATTATGAATTTAATATTTTAATTAATAAGATCTACTATCATGTGAGCGCATGAAGCATTGCTCCCATAGTATTAAATAATTGCTCTAGTTGTTTAATCATCAAACAGTTGTTTCTAATTTCATATGATAACGACAATAATAATGCCAAAGATGATTGAGCAACTGAAAGATAGTTCCATCAATTTGGAATTACCACCAAGATATGATGATTATATCGATGATGCAGTTGATGTGATGCAGGAAGCTCATGTGGTACCAGATGATGTAGCTGATGTGCCACAGGTAAGATACATTAACCCAAAACTACATGGTTATGAATTATTTTATTCTGGACTCTATTTAGAATAATAAAAATTAGTGTGATTAAGAACAAAATTTGTAATTTTTATATCAAATTATAAAAGTAAAATCTTAAAAGACTTTGTTGAAAAATCATGATTTTAAATATACCATGTCTGTTTAAATATATATAACCTTGATTCTAGCCTGATTATGTCATTGATTGAGATAAAATCAAGGACAACCAATATGTCCTTGATAGTGATTGTACTGACAATGCAGTTGATGTGATGCAGGAAGCTCATGTGGTGGAGGATCATGTTGCTAATTTGCCACAGGTAAGTGACATTAATCCAAAACTACATGGTTACAACTTATTGCATCCCGGAATCTATTTAGAATAATAAACATCATTGTGATTTAGAACAAATTTGTGATTTTTAATATCAAACTATAATGTAAAATATTAAAAGACTCTATTGAAATCATGAGTTGAAGATACCATTTTGTTAGTTTACCGTATCTGTTTAAATATGTATTGCCTTGATTCTAGCTTGAATATATCATTGATTGAGCTAAAATCAAGGACAATCAATATGTCCTTGATAGTTCCATCAATTGGGATTTACCACCAAGATATGATGGTTGTACTGATGATGTGATGCAGGAAGCTCATGTGGTAGAGGATCATCATGTTGCTAATTTGCAACAGGTAAGAGAGATTAATCCAAAACTACATGGTTACAAATTATTGCATTCTGGACTCTATTTAGAATAATAAACATTAGTGTGATTTAGAACAAAATTGTAATTTTAATATCAAATTATAAAAGTAAAATCTTAAATTGAACTCATGAGTTGAAGATAACCATTTTGTTAGTATACCATCTGTTATATAGGTATAACTATGATTATAGCCTGATGTTATCATTGTTTGAGCTAATATCTAGGACAATCAATGTGTCCTTGAGTCTAGTCCCAATCAAGAATCCCCTTGTCCTCCTAGGGTCAACTACAAAGACCTATATATTCAGGAAATCTCATTATATATTTGACAGTAAAATGACATGAAATGACATGGTCAGCCTGAAATTTTAGCCTTTCCCATAAAAGAGGTGTAACGGAAAAATAGAGAGGAGTGGAGAAATAAAGAGACAGAGGGAGGGGAAAAGTTGGAAGGAGTGTAATAGTAAGTGTGGACTAACAAGGAGAATATATATATATATATATATATATATATATATATCTTGAGTTTAAGGAGAAGAAAATTTTAAAAAGAAAAAACAAAGTGTAAAAAATAAGTGGATGATGTGGCCGTTGATATATGTAGCTCAATAGGAGCGTAGTAATAATAAATGCCATAGATAAATAAATATAGATATAGATTAATAAACTTATCACCCCAATAGCCAAATTAATATGTAAAATTTGTGAAGGGTATGAGTATTGCTATTTATAGTGTGCTTCGCCTGACTGTGTTACCAGCTTATTAGATTTTAATCATTGCATGCCTTGGCACCTCCATTAAAGCAGTGGGTGGCAAGGTTGTTAAGGAAAGGGACAATGCTTCCATTTTATCTATATAGTTTTAGATTATGATGAAAGCAAAATATTTAGAAATGAGATTGAACAATCGGTCCTGCTCGGTCAAAACTTGCAGACTCTTCAAGCACTTGGGTTACTAGCTCCATATTAGTTCTGTCATCTGTGACACTATTTTCTAAACCAAACCATTGATGGATCTCTAACAGGGTCATGTTAATTCATCCAATTTATTTTTAAGTCCACATCATTGTTGCCTTTCGGATTTATAAAATTATTATCTATTTCAAATCACGAATTTACTTCTGTCCAATTTGAATCCAGGAATGCGCAATTTGTGTCACTAATGCAAGGGGCATGGCTTTTCTCTGTGGGCACACAGTGAGCTGGGCTGATAATAATAATTTGATGATATTCTCTCCCTCATTTACATGGTGTTGCTAATATTTTGAGATACAATTATTTTATTGCAGACATGTGTGGAATGTGGGGAAAGATTGGACAGATGTCCCATTTGCCGGGAACGGATCATTTACCGTATCAGGTTGTTCTTGGAGTGACCATGCCCAGAGAATTAAATTTAAACTAGATTGCACATGGTCAGGTGTTTATCAAAGACTGTCGATGGTGTTGTCTTCCTTGTGTGTTGTATGATTGTGTCATAAATGTCTATTGTTCTTTTCCATTATTGGAGGATATTTTTCTATAAAATGATAGGTATAAACTCCATCAAATGTTTGTGGCCACACTGTTGCGGCTCGGTTTTGTCTTCCTTGGTATAGTATTATTTGGAATGTTAAATATGATATATTCTGTGGTGTTAAGAACTTCGGATTGAAACCATAGAACATATTGATAAGGTTTCTGTTTTTTTTTGGGTGATCTTTCCTTTCTTTAGTCTAGACAAGGGATAAAGAAAAACTTTTTACATAACCTAGTTTGGAGGTATTCCTACAAACTAGATTAGGCACAATGAAAAAATTGGTAACTTTCTTTGGTCATGTGAGAAGCACATAACCAATTAAATAGACTATTAGACCCAAACAAAGCTTTCTCCTCACACCCTTTTCCTTCTCTCCCTAACCCAACTCTCTCTCCACCAGTCCCAATCTTTTCTCCTCCACTGGTGCCACCATTGCCGATCCTCTATAACCACACCAGGACCTTTCCAAAAGGGAATTACACAATTAGGATTCTAGCGATAGTAATATGATTTGAAATACAAATTAAAAATCCTTACCGATGTTCTCAGATTCCTTCAAGTAGAATTAAAACAATAAACACAATTCAACAAAAAGAAATACACACAAAGCTGGGGAGAAAGTAGAGAACTTCCCCATCTCAAACTAAATTTCCTATACACAAGCCAAATCTCATGGACAAATTATAAACGAATTCTTTCCATATTCTAGCAACAATTAAACCTTCATGAAGATTATAGGCTTCATCCTACCATGAAACATCTTGATTCAAAGACTCGACTTCGTTGATGCTCACTACTCTCACCTTAGAGATCTCTTATGCTATTTCTCTCAATGTTCTCTTATTGAAGTGTTCATGGAATAGGATGAGAGTGAACTGACATCTGAAGCTAATGCCTCTCTGTACTCTTTACAGATACGCCAAAGGATTTCTGCACACCTCCTCATGCTAGGCCGATTCTGGCTACATGTAGCCAAACATTGTAAGGCTAGTTCAAGAATCTTATCAACGGCTAAGATATTTGCAGCATCACATGCCAGCTTTGGGTCCAAGGTTGAAATAGCTTCTCCATCAGTAAACTTCTTCATGGCCTGAACTTAAAATCAAGTCGCATTAGGGTAAAGAATTTTCTTAGTTTTGGAAAATGTTCAAATGTAACTTAACCAGTTAAAAGAAGGAAAGAGTTGGAAAATTGTTGCAAAGACTAGGTAAGATACTTTGATGGACGTGTGAAGATAATCATATGGGTTTTTGTTAAACAGTCATGGAAGTTCTTTTACTCTGTTTTTGCAGGAAATTGTTAATCAAATTTCAAAATTGCTAGCGACCAAAAGAAAAGTCTTAACAGAATCATACCCATTTTGCCGTTATCCGCTCCTTCAGTTCTTGTTTTGTTTTGATTGAACGCCTGCCCGCGACTAGTTCAACCAATAACACACCAAATGAAAACACATCACTCTTCTCAGTAAACTGAGAGCTTCTGGGGTACTCTGGGTCCAAGTAGCCAGTAGTTCCTTTTAACACCTGAATCATTGTCAGCTGCCAGTGTAGCAAAACCAAAGTCGGCTATCTTGGCTCTAAAGTTTTCCCTGAGGAGAATGTTGGAAGATTTTATGTCTCTATGAATGATAGGGTGATCTACAAGGGAACCGACAGAAAATCATGTTGGATCTTTTGAAATAGATTCTAAACGCAAATAACTTTTTAATTTTGACAGGACAAATGAATTAAGTCACCCCAAAGGTGTATACCTGTATACATATGAAGATAGGTGATGGCATGGGCCACATCAATTCCAATTAGCCGTGCAGCAAGGCTCAGAATATTGCCACGAATACCTGCAGTAGTTCTCGGATCAAATTTCAGGAACTCAAGCACACACAGAGTAAATGAAAGTAAAGCCACACTAAAAGAACTCACAATCCAAATGTTCTCTGAGGGTTCCATTGGGAACATACTCCAAAACAACAATCTTTTCATCTTCTTGCTCCAAATATCCATAAAACTTGACCAGATTCAAATGTTCCACCTTCGCTAGAGTTTGAATCTCACTCTGGAATTCCACTTCTAAATACTTATCATATACACTCTGCAAAGAAAAAACAAGTACTTGTCAAAGCTCTATGTCACACATTTGTTGTCTTAAATGTGAAGTTCCATAAGTTTGTGTCAGACCCAGAAAACGGAATTATCATAAACAACTTTCACCGAACCTTCTTCGAACGTTTTACCGCAACCAAGGTTCCATCTTTGAGTCTCCCCTTGAAGACTTTTCCAAACCCACCTTGTCCGATCTCAAGAGAGAGGGAGAAATTCCTTGTGGCCTCGAGGATTTCCTTTATATTGAATTTTACACCCCCAGGCTTCTGTACATGTATTGAGTTATTGGCACTGATTAGATCCGCTCGATTCAAAACACGTTTCCTCTCACTACCAGCTCTTGAAGCATCCAATACATCTAAGAAATCAACAAATAAGTAGTTCATTGTAATTCATCCCACAGATACAAATCAATATTGATTTAACATAGCGCACATAGATCTATAGCATTCATCAGATATACCAACAACAAAAAAAGAAGATACTAAATAAAAAAAAAAAGTGTACTTTTGAGTTTGTTTGGGATGCAATAAAAAGTTCAGTTCCCTTTTTAGTTTTGTTTGGTACAATGGGTTCCATTGTACTTTTTGATATTATTCGTAGGTATTTAGTTAGTTTTTAACTTTTTTTTCTACACTTTTAGCAAAAAGTTTTTAGTTTCAGCTAAATAAATCGTTCCCAAATGGTTAATGCACAACTCTCAGTTTTGTAGGGTTTGGGAGAAGTGATTGGTAAATAACCTTATTGTTGTTTTTTTTTTTTTTTTTTTTTTTTTTTTGGAATTTTGGTGGAAAGTACTTGCCTTTGCACCAAGGCCCGACTTCTTAAAATTGAAAATCCTGGAACTAGTCTCTCTCTCTCTCTCGTTTGAGACTTTTCATAACTTGATAGTTAAGGACTTAAATTTGATAAACAAAGAGCTTAGCACAAATGATTTGAAAGAGTTTGGCTATGTATGACAAACATATTAACATACCAGTTTTGAATTTTATTTATTTTTATTTTTTATTTATTTTTTAAGTTTGTTTCTTTTCTCAGTTCACACAGTATCCTCAGCAAGCAACTAATACAAACTTCCGAATTCAGATCTTGAAAATCCAAAACCAGCCAAAATTGGGAATCTATTTCTTTTGAATATAGTACTAGAAGTTAGAGAGAAAATGGAAAATTTTTGTTGTTTAGCAGAGGAGGGAGGTTTGAATTCGAGAACTAGAATTTACCAAGGTTTTCAGATCCGGACCGTTTATTGAACTGTAAAAGGGAGAGGTTCAAGGTTTTTAAGGTCGAATCAAAATTGAACCGGGTCGAATCGTGATGACGTCATAATTAATTTAATAATTATTTAAAATATAAATAAATTAATTAAACTTAAGAGAGGAGTATTCTTATTATCTTTTTTTTTCTCTTTTTTTTGGTTAACTGTGGACTTATTATCAAAAAAAGTGTAGTGATTTTCTAGTTTTATATTTTTCGGATCAACGTGGCACTCTAATTTTTATAAAACTAAAAAAAAAAAAAAAAAAAAAGTTGAATAACTTAGAAATCAAAACATGGCATTGTCATTTCTTTTAATCTTATTTGATTACCTCCACCGACCTCCACTTTCTTTTAATGCCCCACCAACCTCCACTTTCTTTTAATCTTATCCGATTACCTCATTCTTCTCTACTTTTTAGTTTTCAGTCTTTTCTTTTCTCTTCGTTAGTTTCTAAGTTTAACTCTACTCTCTCTTCTTCAGATACGGAAGAAGCATCAACGGCAACGCTAAGATGTAATCTACCAAAAAAATATTACCTTCTGTGTTGGGGGGAATAAGTAGGATTTCTTTCTAGTAATTTACTAAGAATGTTTTTCTTTATTTTCCCTCAATTTTATTTCTATATATGGGTTGGTTTTGAAAATCAGCTCTGACTATGTCACCGCACCGGCGTCGGAAAGGTCATCAAGTTCCATTCGCCCGCATCGGCTCTTTTTCGGGTCGGCCCAAAGCTCGGTGCAGTTTGGTCGGTGAGGATCCGTTTTTCTGTGTTTTTTTATTTTTTATTTTTTAAGGTTCAGATTCAAAGAAAAATAGGGAACCGTGAGAAGTGGTCTGATCACGGTTCTCGAAATCTGAGGTCTGACCGCAGTTCACATAGGTCCCTATTTTTTCCCATTGAACGGTTCTTAAGGCTAAAAGAATTACAAAAAGGAGCGGTTCGAGGTTTTCCCAGTCGGACCGCACGATCTAGTCCGGATTTCAAAACCATGGAATTCCTCTGAAAGTCGCTTGTCCGGATTGTGTGTCTTCTAGGCGGTTGCTAATGCCGATATGGAAGGATCACTCAAATTTATTTCATCATTTTCGGAAACATTGTCCTTTTGAGACCTAGCTGGTGGGAATAATGGCATTATGAAATTGGAATAAAGAGAAAAATTTGGAGGTATTTCATTGGATTTTGAACTAGCATTAGTTTCGTGGTCAAAGTTGTAGGTCAAAGAGTGATGCAATGGAAAGCTACATAGGGAAGTCTGGAGTTGGATTTTTTTCCATTCCATATCCAACTGCCAGGGTTTGAGCTATTGTTGGCAACAAATTTTGCAACCAAAAATATCGAAATCTGATGAGAAAATATTTAATTCTCATTAATTAGCAAAAGTTAAAACTCTCTTTTTAATTTTACACTCTATAAGAGCATTTCATTGCCAATGATATATATATATATATATATATATATATACATATATATATGTATGTATATTACTTTTCTACCAATTAAGAAATTTATAAATCATTGGCAAAATATATACACTATCATCTTCTTCCGAAGAAATTAATTTAAAAAAAAAAAAAAAACTAATATCAATTATCCCAAGAGAGGATTAAGAACATCCACATTAGCTCATGTAAAAATTTATGTTTATTTTAGCATAAGAAATTACTTTTTCTATTTTACTTAACCACTTTCTAAAACACCCTACATTAGATTATGGAGAAATTGCAAGAATCGTAGTTTAGCTTAGAGCATCCAAAGTTCCGAGTTTTCTTGAATTGAGTTGGGTTGCGGGGCTTGGGGGTTTCTTGGAGAGAGTTCATGGGTGGTAGATTGGATGCTAAGTTTGATGAAGCTAAGGTTAAGTCTAAAGCAAGAATTATAGACGCTATGTTCTTTTAGATTGCCTCTGATGGGTGGAAATTCAAGAATTTTAGGGTTTTGGAGGAAGAGAGCTTGGTGTATTTGACTGTGAATCTTCCAAATGGGACTAGTTTGCTTAGGAGGGAAATGTTTGTTAGTGGCTTCATACCTTCTACGTATGCCGAAGAGGTTTGTGGGAGACAATCATAGGGGTTTAAGGGAATGCAGTGTAGCAATGTGTAGGAACAGTTGTAGAAAAGTTTAAGGCAAAGGCATTGAGGAACTTGAAGACTCATAATCTGAAGTAAAACAGACCATCATGGCCTTTTTGGACCCTTACACATACTTGAAATCATTGCGCAAGGCAAAAATGCACTAGTAGAAATCATGGGCGACTAAGTTGGAATTACATGAAATTTGGCAAGCTAAAGCAAAACATCCTTCTAAGTAATAGTCATTCCTTTTCCATGAGGCACCCTCCAAAATTGGCAAATTCCACCGTTTAGCTCCTGAAAACTGCGATTTTGTCGTTTATAGTAACTTTCGTTTCCTTAATAACTTTTTGCTCAAAAGTCAAAATAAGATCCTGCTTGTTTTGGGACGACCCTTAAGGTAAGTAATTTATGATTTTGCATTTAACCAATTTTGTCATTTTTTTTTAAATTTCTGTATTTTGTCACCTAATCGTGTAATTAGTGTGAAATAGGGTTTCATATGTTTCCTAATTGTCCTAGAGTTTTAGTTTCTTAGTATTTATATTTTTTTGTAGCCACAAAGGCAAGTCAAATTATTATTAATATAATTGTAGAGTTTTTTTCTCAAACTTTTCTCTAATGTATTCCAATTTATCTCCTTGTGGATTTAGGGAACCCCTTGTGGATTTAAGGTTTACTACCCAAAAACTAACAGTTTAGTTTCTATCCAACAAAGAAAGTATCATGTGTGCTTTCTTCAAGCTTTTGCAACATTAGCTGTATTGAATGATTAAACTTTCTTGTTAGTTTCAAGGGTTCAATGGTTTGATAAAGGACTTTAGCAAGGAGCTTTCATTGTTCAAGACCATTACTAATAATTTTTTCACACTCACTAATTTGGTTAATTACAAGTCTCATATTCAAAATAACTTTCATAAGTATCAGTTGTAGGAGTACGGACAAGCCGGATTGCTTAGAATACCATTACGTGAGTATGAGAGTGTGAACTTTGGGCCTGTATATACAATGGTGGAAAATATACTGAATTCAATTTGAGCACTAAATTTTTAGGGATAATTAGTTAATTACAGTAAATTCTATTTTCATTTTGCCTATCCGTGGTTTAAAACTTAACACTTTTCCCACTAAAGGTTATTTCCGTTTAGTCTCTGTTACCCATCTCTGTTATCATCGTTAAAAAACACATTTTTTAGATGAAAACAAACATAAAACGAATCAAAAAATTAGGGTTTGGTATTAAAAATAAATGTATATGAATGTAACAAATAAAATTCCAAACAACTACAAATCAAAATTGTTTGAAATTAAAACAAGTACAAATCAATGAAATGCCCACAAATTATGGAGAGTCCACATATTATCATTGGAAAATCTGGTTTTACATCTCATACAAAACACACAACGGAAGCAACAATCACGAATCTACTTCATTCATAAGAGATAACATGTAACCTTGAATTGTAAAACAAAGCATAGAAAGCGTACCTTGATGCAATGAAATTCAAAACCAAGACTTGAGAATACCTTTAATCTTCATCTTAATTCCACATGATGCCTAAGAAGTGTGGTCTCTCAATCAGTCCTTACGTACGTTGATTTTCAAAGAAAAATACTTCTTCTTCTCCTTGCAAAGAAAAACCTTTTTTTTTTTTTTTTTCATCATACGTACATTATAACTACTCTGGTAGTTACTTTATTTAATAACTCTTATTAAATAAAAATTGATTATCTAATTGGGTTAGCCTTTTGAGCTGACCCATTTGGGCTTTAGTTTGTGGTTTGAGATGGGACCAAAAGGAACAAATAAGACTCTAACTCCAATGGGCCTTGGGCTTTTTTGTCAACTCTTGACAAGTCCAAAGTTACCATTAATTATATTTAATACCACTATAGAAATATAATTATACTCTAGACCTTATGAATAAATTATATCCCAAGACTCTAATGATATTATTTAACCCCTCTATGAAATATCTATAGTGAACAAAATCATAAGGAACTGTTATTTTGTAAACAATTATTTTATCATGTGAGTAATCGGTTTAATTTTATAGTTATTCACATTTATTGAAAAAAAATTTCAATAAATATAAGCTTTAGTAACCCTTTACTAAAGTGGGTGCCCTAAATAACCAGTTCCCATTAAACTTATCTCTAGAGGATATTTTGTATCTCTATAAAAAGAGATTATAGATTTCATTTTGAGAATATGTGTTCCCTTAACACTACGTGTGGTTACCCAACATACTAAAGTTTTGACCTATGAATATTAGATCTCACTCCTGATATATCAAAGTAACTTGCATTTCATGATTAGGTTCACTATCCTCTCGGGATTGAGAGTCTATGAAATTAGGAGTCATGAAATTAATTATTCAGGTGACAGTTGTTGATTGAATAATTAATCTCACAACGGTTCAATTCAATATGCCTTAACTTTTAAAACACATCAACACATCAACTAAAAGTCTCCACTTTCATGATCAAGACAAACCATCTTAGTTGATGTATTATAGTCTTCGTAGATGAAACACCCAATTTCATCACCGATTACGAACTATATTTTGAGTTTACAAGGAACTTGTGATTTATATCTTCTGTGACTAAATCACATACAATGCATCTCATGGACTATGATAATGTCCTATTAGTTCATTAATAAATAGTCTCATATAATTAAACAATTTAATTATTTATGACATGCCAATAAATTGGATTTTAGGGCGTACACCCCAACAATTACAACAAACACAGAACCCAACACAAGATATCGTAGAGAGAGAGAGACACACACACACACACAAATCACAACACAAAAAATAAGTTCCACCATAGGTATGGGTTTGGTTTAGATCAGAAAGAGAGAGAAGAAAAGCTTGAGTAATGGGTTCTGGTCTGGTGCTGATTTGTTGGTTGTTGTGATTGTGGGTTTCTTTTTGTTTTGGCTGGTAGATGTTGTTACTCCGTTCACTGCCACTATTGACAATGAAGGTTCTCTTTGGTGTTTGTGGGTTTCTTTAAAATGCATAGATGTAACTTATAGCCATTAAGCTTGTGATCAAACTTTTACCCCAAAAAGGAAAAGGAAAAATTGTAATTTGACCGATCAGCTACTTGTAATCAAATTCATATTCCTAGTACGCAGAAATTGAAGAAAAACTCAAGTGCACAGAGAAAACTCAATTACCCATGGCATAACAAATCAACAACTAAAAACGTCTATTAATCACTATGTGAGTAACAATACTTTCTTCAAGATAAATATAGTAAACGAAAATTGCCCCCAAATTGCCATCGGGAAGGTGCAGACATTGTAATAGATTGACTTTCTAATCTTAAATTTCCGTTCCTAAGAACTAGCATAAACAATGAATTCATTCTACCAAGTCTAATGCAGATATTCCATTCCTAGGGTATCGTCCTATGTGATTGAAACAGCCATTACAAGCATTCAGATGAATCTCCAAAACCATGAATTTAATTCACCGCATAAACAATCACAGCAATAACCATTTTGTGTTCTGGGTTTGAAATTTTTTTTGATTTGAGTCATGTTCTAAGAGATGCATATTCCTAGGTTTAAAATAGCCCATTTTGATCTTGTTTTCTTTTGTTTTTTTGTTTTTCTTGTTTTGGGAGGAGAGAGACATAAAATGAGAATAAAAAGACTTATTTACTCCTCTTTTTTAACAGAGGTGGATAACAAGGACTAAACGTAAGTAACATCAGGTGAGTAAAGTGTTAAGTGAAAATGGGTCAAATCATAGGTGAGTTTACTATAATTATACCAAATTTTTACAAAACCCCCCATTTTTTATCTTGTTTTTCTAATGTTTTTTATGCTTTGGGAGAAGAGAGACAAAAGCAGAGCTAAAAAACCTATTCACCCTTGTTTTTAACAAAGGTGAGTTACAGGAGACAAATAGAACTTGTCTCGAGTTGGTAAAATGACATTTTTTAAACTACAAGTAAAGTGATTTCAGGCCAAACCATAGGTGATTTTACTGCAATTACACCTTAGATTTTCTATTCTAACTCTGTTTCATTAAATATCTAACTAATCTTTTCTCTAAAATATATATATATATATACATGTCTAAAATATCCTCTGAGTTATCATAGTTGTTTAACCATTTGGAAGTTTCGAAATATCATGCTTAACAAATGTGATTGCAACCCTAGTATCCATAATACGAGTATCTCCCCATATGCATGTCTATTAACCACTTTTTCAATAAATATCAAATGCCTTAAATCACAACTAAAATTAAGACTATGAAATTTTTTCCAAGAAGGAATATTACCTGCCATACAAGTGGAATGAGTGACTGGCTGAATTACATTGTTGGCCATGTGAACTTATTTCTTAGCGAAATCAAAATTGCCTGATTGAATTGGAGTTCCCAGCATAGCCAAGAATTGTTGGCATTGCTCTTGATTGAACAAAAATGAAGTAGAAGCAGAAGTAGAGTTATTTTCAACTTGTTCATCTTGAAGATTGATTTGGTGTACCACTATGGGCTTCTTTCCCTTTAGTTTGAAGCTATTAGGGTAGTCATGGATCTTGTAACACTTCTCAACAATGTGACCCATCATACCAGAGTGACTATAGGTGGGATTTCGGCCCCCCCCCCCCTATTATTATGGTTATCTGAAGAAGAAGATACCTTAGTAACTAGGGTTGTTGATTCAACAAAATTTGAGCCCTAACTTGAGCATAGGAGTCATTAAGACCCACTAAGAATTGCATCACTAAATCTTGGTGCTGACGATCACTGAGTTTCTTACCTAAGTTGCACGTGCAAGATCCACAAGAACACGTTGGAAAAGGTCGAAAATTTTGCAATTGCTCACATAAAGCCTTCAAATGAGTGAAATATGAAGTAATTGACGATTGACCTTGAGTAATACCAGCAATATCCTTTTGTAATTGAAAAACTCGTGGTCTATTTCCTTGTGAATGTCTCCCCTTAAGATTGTTCTAGATTTCAAGAGCAGTGTCTCTACAGATTATACTTGTAGTAATTTCTTGAGAAATGGAATTGAGGATCTACAAAGCAACTATTTTGTTGCAGCAAATCCAAGCTTGAATTGCCGATGGTGTCATGACCATTGGAGATGAGAGTCAATTTGCCATCAATAAACCCTAACTTGTTCTTGGCAATCAATGCCATTTGCATTGATCTTGCCCAAGTTGGGTAATTTTCTCCCACAAGAGGTTGATACACAAGCATGGCACCACGGCTATCTCCGTGGTGCAAGTGCAAAGGATTTGAAGGATCATCAAAGATGGATGAGCTTTGTGAAGAGGATGAAGAAGTTGAAGTCGATGCCATTTAAATGGAAGTGTTTTCGACTTGCTGCTCTTACCATAAATCAAAATCTGACCCAAAAAAAAAAAAAAATCTAATTCTCATAATTACAAAAGAAGTTACAACTTTGTTTTTATACTCTAGAAACAAAGTAAACAAATTTGAATTGGGAACGTAACTAACTAAATAATGAACTTAACCTTTTTTTTTTTGGTTGAGAAAAACTAATGAACTTAACCGATTGGTTACTTACAATATGACAGCAGTTCATATGATAACTACTTACTAACAAAAACTGTACACTATACGACCTGTAGCATTGTAAATAATAACAATTAAACTATAGTCCTTTATGCAGACTGTACAAGAAATTCAGCTGAATGCTTATTGCTTTGTTTCTTGACAAAAACTACGAAATGATAAATTGCAAATATATATATATATATATATATATATATATATTCAGATACTAAAATTTTCTTGTCTAACTCAAAGTTCTTTGAAACTTACTTGGATCATTTTGGTGCTTCCACATGATACCAGTCTATGACAAAATATTCTGTGAAATTGAATTAGGAGGAAGAAAGAATTGCATACAGAAATGGTACTTTATAATTTATAGTAAGAATTTGGAAATTCTAGGATGGAATTCAGCAAAGATACTCACAGTTTCCGCGTGAGAGTACTTTCCAAGAAGAAATAAAATATAAGACCAAAGAGAGAGTTTCCTGCACTGAACAGTTTCTACTAGGGACAAAAAGTGTGTTTTGTAGCTTTATCTGTGAGTCAAAATGTGACTTTGGCCGATTTAATTGCTGAGAGCATTCACATCTTGGGACAACTCAATTGCTAGCTGAAGAGGAAGAATATTGAGATGACGGATCAAAATATACAGATGATGGGTCCATTTGGATGGGCTTAATAGATCTAAATAGGTGGGCTGGATGTGGATGGATCTAGTATGGACGGACCAGGGTGGACGGACCAAAGGGCCACGTGGCACTAACTTGATCATTATGTGGCTCTAAGGAATCTTAAATGGAAATGACTTGCGTCTCATGATTAACCCTAGCCCGTAGAATCCCAACATGAATAGAATTCTAATACAAAGAAGATTCTGGAAAATACGCCCATTAATGAGTATCTTCCCTATATGGAAAAGGTTTGTTGCGCAAGCATAGGAGTTTGGTTCTACACTACTATAAAAACCCAAAGACCCTCGTAAAAACAGTATGCATAATTTACCCATTTCTAGCACTCTAGAGTTGTGAGAATAGTTCTAACTTGACCTTTGGAGGGTATTTGGCCGACATCATACCAAAGTCTTTTGTTAGGTCTTCTCTGTTTATTGTATAGGTATTGTTTCGAGCGTCACGAGGATCGTGTAGCTCATTGATGATTTTTTGGCATCATCAAATGGCACCGTCTCTGGGAAAGACTGCGACTTGTAAGCCACACAAATGCTTCTCGGACAAAGAGTTATATGGTACTTACTCGCTTGATGGCAACCACCAACAACGTTCAGGGAGATGAGCCACAACCTACTACCCTGGAGAGACAGGTCCAAACCCTTACAGTGGTAGTGGAACACCTCATTAGACCAAACCAAACCTTGAGGAATAGCTGCGACAGAAAAACGCAGTGATGGGAAACCAAGAGGAAGATCAAGAGGGTACTAGTACTAATCGAAGGAACTAGAAGGGGCCTGAAGGTAGTAACGCCCCGATTAGACTAGATAGACAAGACATGAGCCATCCATTTGTTACCGATATAGCCCCGCCCCACATTGTCGAGGAGATACAGATGATGAAAGAACAGATGGAGTGCATGATGAGCGTGCTCAAGGCAAGAGTTTCCAATGATCTCGACGATCTAGTCCACCGAACAGATTCACCATTCACCATGTCTATCAACTCTTTCCCCATTTCTCTAAAGTTTCGTATGCCGCAAGTGGAAAACTACGACGGAAACAAGGACCCGCTAGATCACTTAGAGTCTTTCAAGACCCCGATGCACCTTCGGGGGATACCGGACGAGATCATGTGTAGGGCCTTCCCCATTACGTTGAAGGGCCCCGCAAGGATATGGTTCAACAAGTCGACGCCCAACTCCATTAGTTCCTTCAAAAAATTGAGCACCCAATTTGCATCGCACTTCATCGAGGGACATAGGTATAAGAAGCCTACTGCATGCTTGATGAATATTAAGTAGTGGGAGGATGAGACGTTGAGGTCCTACATAACCCGTTTTAATAAGGAAGCACTCTCGATTGACGAGGCCGACCATAAGATTCTCGCAGTAGCCTTCACGAACGGATTGTGAAAGGGTAAATTCTTATTCTCCTTATACAAGAATGACCCAAAAATCATGTCAGATGTGCTTTACAGGGCCACCAAGTACATGAATGCTCAAGATGCGCTTCTGGCACGCAAAGAAAAACCCAAGAAGAGAGAGAGGCAGGAGGAAGCCCTACAGATAAGGGTAGGAAGATGGCTAGAATAGGAGAAAAAAGAGATGATCGATGATCCAAGCCCTCGACGGGGAGGTTTACAAACTTCACCCCCTGAATACCCCATTTGATCGTGTCTTGATGCGGATCAAAGATGAAGGAGCCTTAACTTTCCCCGATAAATTGAAGGGCGATCTCGGCAAGTGTCCCAGGGATAAATATTGCTATTTCCACCGAGACCACGACCATGATACGTCTGATTGCTATGACTTAAAGCAACAGATAGAAGGCCTCATTGGACAAGGAAAAATGCAAAAGTTCATTAGCAAGGAAGGAATAGAACAAAACCAAGGATCACCAGCCCGAAGAGAAAACGAGCGACCCAGGCCACCCATGGGAGATATAAGGATGATCACAGGGGGTAGCACTTCTAGTTCCTCTAAGAAGGCACGTAAGGCATACCTACGGATGGTTCAAAATATTCAACTAACAGGGTACACCTTGAAGATGGCGTAGGTTGACAATCCCATCATTGGGTTCACAGAGGAAGACGCTCGACGGCTCCACCACCCCCATGATGATGCACTCGTAGTCGAGATACGGGTAGGAGACTATAATACCTACAGGGTGCCGATAGACAACGGAAGCTCTGCAGATATTTTGTATTATTCGGCCTTTCAGCAAATGAGAATAGAGAAGGAACAATTGATCCCAGTAAGCGCCTTGCTCGTAGGTTTTGGAGGAACAAGGGTGTACCCACTAGGTGCGGTCATCCTACCGATAACAATCGGAGATTGCCTTTAGCAGATCACGAGGGACGTAACCTTCCTAGTCGTTGATTGCTCATTCGCGTACAATGCCATACTGGGCATCCTATTTTGAATTCATGGAAGGCAGTAACATCAACCTACCATCTAATGATCAAGTTCCCCATTGAGTATGGGGTAGGAGAAGTAAAAGGCGATCGTAGCAAAGGCGTGAATGCTACATTGTGATGTTAGAAATGGATGACCACTAGCAAACCATGTGCATAGAGGAACAACAAGCAGCAGAGCCTATAGAAGAACTAGAGGAAGTAACCCTTGATGACTCCAGACCTGAGCGGACGACTAGAGTAGGCACGTTGGCTAGGCAATCGCCTCGTAACGAGCTCATTACATTTCTAAGGGAGAATCAAGATGTATTCGCCTAGAGTCACGAGGACATGCCAGGGATTAACACTTCAGTCATAGTTCACAGATTGAATGTGTCACCCTCATCCTCTCCTATTTGATAGAAGAAGCACGTGTTCGCTCAAGAGCGCGACAAAGCGATAGCAGAGGAGGTTCGGAAGTTGTTAGAAGCAAATTTTATTCAAGATGTATACTACCCAGACTGGTTGGCAAATGTGGCTATGGTAAAAAAGGCCAATGGAAAGTGGAAGATGTGCATAGACTTCACGGACCTCAATAGAGCCTGCCCCAAGGACGCTTACCCGCTTCCACGAATAGATACCTTGGAAGACTCGACCGTGAGACATCACCGCCGAGCTTCATGGATGTATTCTCTGGATATAACCAGATCAGAATGGATGAGGTCGACCAAAAGGATGCACAAGCTTATGTCAAAGCTTGCAACAAATGCCGAAAATTTGGTAACATCGTTAGACAATCGCCGTAAGAACTTACCCCTATGACGGCCCCGTGGGCGTTCGCTCAATGGGGATTAGATATCATGGGCCCTTTTCTGATAGCAATCAGCGCTTAAAGTTTCTAGTAGTTGGCATTGACTACTTTACCAAATGGGTGGAGGCGTAAGTCCTAGCCATTATCACAAAAAAAAAAAAAAAAAAAAAAAATTCAAATTTTGTCCGGAAGAACATCATTTATAGGTATGGGATACCTAGGGTGCTTGTCTCTGACAATGGAAGGAAATTCAACAACAACGCATTCAGGGATTTTTGCTCGGAGCTAGGGATTAAGAACCACTACTCGTCATTTGCTCATCCACAAGCCAATGGACAAGTTGAAGTTACGAACCGTTCCTTGCTCAAAATCATCAAGACTCGGCTTGAGGGGGCAAAAGGCATATGGTCGGAGGAACTACCAAGTGTCCTGTGGGCATACCAGATAACAATAAGGACACCTATAGGGGAGACGCCATTTTGACTAGCATACGAGAGCGAGGCAGTCATCCTAGTAGAGGTAGGGGCTTACAAGCTACCGAGTGGATAATTATGATGAAAGTAAGAACGATAAAGCCCTTCGCTTGCAACTAGACCTGATAGACGAAGTGCGAGCAATAGCAGAGCAAAGACTCAGGCGATACTTAACTTTATGGTAAAGAACTACAACTCCAAAGTCAAGCACAGAGACTTCCAGGTTGGAGACTTAGTCTTGAGGAAGGTAATGGGCATAGCCAAAGATCCTACCCAAGGAAAGCTCGGCCCCAACTAGGAGGGACCTTACAGAGTCACATCATGGCAAAGGAAAGGAACTTGCCATCTAGAGACATTAGACGGGCAACAGCTGCAACATCCATGGAACGCTGAGCATCTATGAAAGTAGTACCATTAAAAATGACGATGTGGAAAGCAACATTCGACGGATCCTTATTTTATTCACATTTTAATTATTGCAACATTCTTCAGTTTCCTAGTTTTAACTACATAAATAGTTTATTTTTGCTGCAATACTTTAAGCATTATTTTTAAGCTTCTTTTCCCTTTAAAGAGCTACTTTTGGCTTAATAATAAGAGGAATATTCAGATATGACCGATATGTTTTCTACAAAAGTGGACGGCCCATCCAAGAAGGGTGGAAATTTTATTAAGTCTATAAAGTGAACAACCCATCCAAGAAGGGTAGAAGTTTATGGTCCATAAAGTGGACGGTCCATCTAATAAGGGTGGAAATTTTAGTCCATAAAATGGATGGTCCATCCAAGGAGGACGGAAACTTTCTAAGAAGGATGGAAATTTGTCCATAAAGAGGACGGTCCATCCAAGATGGGTGGAAATTTTATGTAGTCCATAAAGTGGACGGTCCACCCAATAAGGACAAAAATTTTATAAAGTCCGATGGTTCATCCAAGTAGGATAAAAACTTTATAGAGTCCACAAAGTGGATGATTCATCCAAGAAGGATGGAAACTTTATTTAATCCACAAAATGGACGGTTTGTCCCTAGAGGATTGAAATTTGTCCATAAAATAGACGGATGAAAGTGTTATTATTTACAAGGTGGATGGATCATCCACCCAAAAAATGAACGGATCCAACTTAAGGATAGGCCCAACTCAATAAATATTCACTGCCAATGGGTGGACGAACTCATCCTAAAATGAATAATAAAAAACTGAAATCCATATAATGAATGGATCCAACTTGTGGTTTAATCAAAAACTTCCAAGACCACGAATGGACAGACCTGTCTTATCATGTGAATACATCCATATAAGATAAAGTAAAAATAAAATCCCGTCATAGAGGACAGATCTAAATCAATCGAATCAAATGTGATCATTGTGCAAACAGGTTCATCCTAGAGGACAGATCCCCAAAGAAAACAATTATAAGAAGTTGTTATAACAGGCTCGAAGGAATATTAAAATTAACAATTCACATTTCACCGTAAGACGGATACATCTAAAAAGATTATCTTTAAATCACTAGCTACATACTCAAAGTAATTTTTTTACATGCCACAAAGTGAAGACTAAAAATTAAATGATTGTTCCCAAAATCATTACAATCCAAGAAATGTTAATATTTTACTGTTGAGGGGAGGTGATTTCAATGTTCTCTTCAACATTTACAATCTGACGGACGTCACCATCAATAGGCTAGGCCTGGTTTCCAAGAGGAACTAACTCCCTGTTGCTAAGGGCTGCATTATCAGCAACTAAGTCCTCCGTGCTCTGAGGTGACGAGTTGGACAAAGAGCTTAGGTTGTGTATCTATGCTAAGTTGAGAAAAATCAAGGTCAGGATAAGCCCTCTTTGCCTGGCGTATAGCATCGTCAAAACTGTTCACATAAGAGGTCTCAAGCTTCTTTAGGAGGGCGTCGGAGTCGTAATATTCATGAATCTTTGCCTTTTTTGACTGATGGAGTTGGTCATTGGCATCCTTTATTTCTTTCTCTTTACCCTCCAAGACCTTCCTCAACGTTTCAACCTGCTGATCAAGCTCCTTCCCGACCTTCTCCGAGTGACAGAGTTTTTTCTACATACTAACTCTCTAAGTCTTAAGACCGTTCAATTCCTCCTCTTTCTCATTGGCCTTCACCCTAACACAGTCCAAGACTGTCTCATGATTCAGATACCGTCCCCTCAACCCTTTCATCATCACCATAGCCTGAAAATAAAGGTTATTAGTGACGGAGGTAAGTGAATGGAAAAATAGGAAGTGGACGGCATAACATACCCGGGCAATACTAAACAGCCCCGTCTCCCCCATGGCCTCCATAGCATGATTGCCTAAGTCCTCATAGTCGTCAGATGACATGATGGACGTAAGCTTCTTAAGAGCATATTTGGAGTCCCCTTGGAGGAGGATGGGTGGCTTTTCTTGGGTTATGGACGGGCCCTTCATTAAACCTTTCCGAACTCCATGCTTGGCAGGAGTAACCGTCTTCCTTCCTTCAACCTCTAAACCCATGACGGGCTCTAAAACTGTTTTGGGTTTCTTAGGTAGACGACTTTGCTTCTTTGCCAACTTTCTTTTTGACGGATTGGGCGCACTCGTCTCCTTAAGTTAGCCTTTAACCTCTTTCTTTTTTGTTGCCTGTTGCTTGATGATGAATTTTCTTTTAGCTGTGTCCATTTTTTCAAAATAGTGGACGGACTTTGAATTTTGAGCAAGTATAACAAAAACTCAAAGTAACAAACTTATGTGCTTTAACTTGGGCTTTGCATCGAAGGGTGGCTCTAGTTGGCTCTGGTTCATCATAGTACCAATGCAGTGTGTTGAGATTGATCAATTTAGCCCACATCCTCTCTTTAAGTTAGGTTTTGTTAAAAATTTTCTCCAAAAAACTGAATTGTTCAAGCATGACTAGAGGACAGTCCCGAGTTGCAAAGAAAGACAGACCGTTATGCATTAAAGAAAAGTTGAAACATAAAAAAGTATTGACTGACGGAGGCATACCCAACAGTGGAATTATGCCCATGTTTTGTCAACGAGCATGAATTTGGTGTCATTAGGGTGACACATCCACTCATCACCCTCAAAAAAGAAATAACAACTCTTTCAATCTCTGTTGGAGTCGGGATTGTCACAAATAAGCCTTAGCAATGGACCCCTAGGCGTGAAGTTGTACATGCCCACGGGCCCTTAGGCACGAAGTTGTACATGCCCTTGGACTAGGTAATCTCGAAAGGACGGTAGTAGTGGAAAAATTCTTCCATCATCAACCTTCGTGCCCCATCCGACATAGCACCATATAGGACCTCCACACTAAGGAAGACCCTCAAAGCATTTGGTGAGATCTGGTTGACGGATAGTCCAAGATATTGGAGGAGACGGCGGTGGAGGGTGCTTAAGGAAAATCTAAGCCCTGCCTTCAACATTTGCTCATAAATCCCTAGGTCTTCAAGACCCTCGTAGTAACACTTCTCTAATTTATAATGTAGACGCATGGGTATATTGTCAAGTATTTGATACTTATCCCTAAGTGTTTTGAAGTGTGTTTCTTTGATTTTGGAGATAAAATAATTGACCGTCCATAAGGGGAGAAGGATGAACTCCCTAAGCCCATTAGGTCTTATGACAGATTGGATTGGGGGGTCAACATCCATTAAACTATCACTAGAGTCACCGTTTAACTCCTCTGTCCCTGGATCCTTGTATATTGAAGAGGAAGTCGACGGACTCCTCTCTTCACTAGGACCGTTAGGGTCTTTATGACCTGACGGGTACACTTTATCGTAACCCACTCTATCGTGGACAAACGATCAGTTACTTGACGCACTAGACATGACCTACACGTGACAATAAAACCTAAGACTAACAGTGCTATAATGGTTGATGGATGCGTAAAAGTCTAAAGAAGTAAAAGTGCATGAAAATTTAATGTAAAAAGAGGAGGATGCTTAGACGCGGAAGACAAAGGGGCGTTTCGATTCCCGTGATCAACCATTCAGCAAACGGCATGCATCCATCATTAATTACCCTAGGCCAGCTTGTCCATGCTAGGGGCATTCGTCAAAAGTTCAAATTAAACCGTCACCCCGCGTGTCCATCCACTCACAGAGAACGGACTCATAGGGTGAGGGGGCAATCAAGAGGAAGAATATTGAGATGATGGATCAAAATATATAGATGACGAGTCCATTTGGATGGGCATAACAGAGTGGACGGACCAAAAGGCCATGTGGCACTAACTTGGTCATTATGTGGTCTCCAAGGAATCTTAAATGGAAACGACTTGCGTCTCACGATTAACCCTAGCCCATAGAATCCCAACATGAATAGAATTCTAATACGAAGAAGATTCTGGAAAATACGCCCATTAATGAGTATCTTCCCTATATGGAAAAGGCTTGTTGTGCAAGCATAGGAGTTTGGTTCTACACTACTATAAAAACCCAAAGGCTCTCGAAAAATAGGTACGCATAATTTACCCCTCTCTAGCACTCTAGAGTTGTGAAAATAGTTCTAACTTGACCTTCGGAGAGTGTTTGGCCGACACCACACCGGTGCTCTCTGTTAGGTCTTCTCTGTTTGTTGTGCAGGTATTGTTTCGAGCGTATGAGGACTGTGTAGCTCACTAGTGATTTTTCAAAGATCATCAAAGCTAGCAATTTTAAATAAGTGAGAATCTCTTAGTGGAATGGTAGACAAATGACGTGGTCTACCATGAGTACTATATAATTTTTCGTGGCTTTTACATCAATTGGGTTGTTCCGTTCGTACCATAGATTGACTCCAATGGCTTGGGTAACTCACATGCTAGTCCAAGAAATCCAACTTAGTCAATTTGTATATGCAATCTCTAAAATGTGGATAAAGGAATTACAATGTTTTTTTTAGTTGCTTTGGCTGCTAATTTATCTGTTTTTAAGAAAGTTATCCATAAATTTTTAACTATTTATAAAAAAAGACTCTCCATGTTTTCCCATTTTCTAATGATTTTCTGCCGTTTATTATTTCCCATCAACTTTTGGTACCTCTTCAAGGCTCCTCTCGACCTCGGGTTTGTGCAAATAGAAAGCTTATAAGATCATCTTTACAACGGTACCAAAGTTTTTTTTTTTTTTTTTTTTTTTTTTTTGAAAAGAGTAACTTCATTCATGAATATAAAAGAGCCCAAAAAGGCATTACAACAGAGGAGACCAGCAAAGACAAAGAAACTAATAGTCTAAGTGGGATCTGGAAAAAGAATAGAATGAGACAATGGAGGTAAAGTTCCTTTCCGGACTTGAGCAAAGCCAGTCGATTTGGCTAATTTGGCTAGCTCGTGCGCCGCTCTGTTGTGATCCCGTTTCAGGTGGTGAAGATGCTAGCTGCAAAAATGGAGCAGAGAGCTACGGATTCCACCGATGATATGGTCAAGCGAACCTCCAGATTCCATAGAAACCACAGATTGCACCGTTGCAAGGGAGTCCGATTCAAAAATTACCCGGGTAGTATTCATTTCATGCGCCAAGGCAACACCATTTTCCAAAGCAAGAATTTCGGCAATTTCGGGGGAGTAAGGGGCTGATAGAGGTTTGCTCAAAGCTGCAATGACTTGCCCAAATGAGTCGCGCATGATGACTCCAATACATGAATTTGAGCCATTTGGACAGGTAGCACCATCTACACTTACTTTATGAAAACCCGGCGGAGGAAGAGACCAATAGGAGGCACAATCACCTTGCTGGTAGTTATGTGGAGTTAATGCACCCTTAAAATCCTTAGCAAGCCTCAAAGTCGAGTTCCATATCTGACCAGGAGGAGTGGAGAGGTATTCGTGCACAACCCGATTTCTGTTGAACCAAATGTACCAGGCAGTGACGAAAAGGATCTCTAAATCCTTTTGACTACCAATTTGAATTACATGGAGAGCCATATCAATAACATCCAAAGCCCCACCATCCAAGGCAGCAGGTCTTCCAACCCAAAAATTCCAAACCAGCTTTGAGCTATCACAATTAAAGAGGGCGTGCATAGTATTTTCAGGGCCTTGACCACACAAAGGACAAGAACCATCCTGTATTAACCCCCCTTACCTTTAGGTTCTGCATTGTAGGAAGGGCGTTCATACAAGCCCGCCAAGCGAAAAATTCTAATCTTCTCGGGAAGGTTGAGATGCCACACCCTATTCCATAGTAAAGACCGGAGTCACCAATCAAGATTCACCCTCATTGCATGTCTCATACAACGAGAGGGCCACATAATAAGCGCTCCTAACCGTGAAAACTCCCCTCGTGTTTCCCAACCAAATGAGCTTGTCATCCGGGAGGGAGTAGCTAAGGGGAATGCCGAGAATGGTGTCCGCTTCAAAAGGGAGGAAAATTTTCTTAACAAGATCAGCTTTCCAACGCTTTGTATCCTGATCAATGAGGGCGGATACCATGGGGAAGTCGTCAAAGTAGCGGGGTGGGCTGATTGTCTTATAGGTGGTGGGTGTAGGGAGCCATTTGTCCTCCCAAATGTGAATCGTTTTTCCATTTCCAACACGCCACCTTGTGCCCTTTCTAATGACTTCAAGGCTACTATGGATACTACGCCAAGCATAGGAGGGATTGCAGCCCAATTGGGCATTGATTACATCCGAATATGGGAAATATTTTGCCTTGTAAATTCTTGAAATCAAAGAGTCCGGTCTAGTGAAAAGTCTCAACGCTTGCTTAGCTAGCATGGCCAAATTGAAAGCATGAAGATTTCGAAAACCCATACCCCCTTGAGATTTGGATTTGCACATCTTTTTCCAAGCGACCCAAGCTATTTTATTCTCTTGTTTCCTCTCTCGCCCCCACCGTGGTTGCGTTCCATGTTTTCAAGATCATCACATAGGCCCTTTGGAAGAAGAAAACAACTCATAGTATATGTGGGCACGGCTTGAGCGATCGCTTTGATAAGAATCTCTTTTCCTCCCATAGATAGCATTTTTTCCTTCCACCCCGAAAGCTTTTTCCCCACCTTCTCCTTAACATCCGCAAAAATCTCATTTTTGGATTTGCCAATGATGGATGGGAGACCGAGGTACTTGGAATGCCTAGAGTCTTGCATTGGGCCAAGAATGTCAAAAACCACCCCTTTTGTCTCTTGAGATGCATTAAGGTTGAAAAACACGGATGATTTATCCGTATTTATTTTTTGACCCGATGCAGCTTCATACATGGCTAGAATCTCTGTAAGCTTATGGCTTTCTTGGCATTTGCATGGCGTAAGAGCAAACTATCATCAGCAAAGAACAAATGGCTCACTTGAGGACATCCTCGGTTGATAGAAATACCATTTAACTCCCTGTTTTGAGTAGCCCGAGTGATGAGAGAGGAGAGACCCTCAGCACAGAGAATAAAGAGGTAAGGGGAGAGAGGGTCCCCCTGCCTAAGGCCCCTAGTAGGACTGATACAGCCGTAAGCCTTGCCATTAATGAGAACCGAGTATGTGACCGTAGTAATACAATGCATGATTAGGCTGATCCACCTCCTATGAAACCTAAGCTTTTCCATTACCGCTTCAATGAACCCCCACTCAACACGGTCAAAAGCTTTGCTCATATCCAACTTTACAGCCATTAAACTCTCATTCCCCTTATTCTTGTTTTTGAGATAGTGCATTATTTCATAAGCCACCAAAATGTTATCAGTAATGAGGCGCTCGGAGAGGAAAGCACTTTGATTTTCAGAAATAATCTGAGGAAGAATAGCCTTAAGCCTGTTTGAGAGAACTTTAGCAATGATTTTATAGGCAAAGATTGCTTAAACTGATCGGTCTAAAATCAGCCATATGAGTTGGAGACTTTTTCTTTGGAATTAGAGCAATGTTTGTTTTGTTCAACTCAAAGAATAGGCATATTAGAATTTAGCACATTTAGAACCATATCAAGAACATCACGCCTACAATATCCCAATATTTAAGGAAAAATATTGCAGACATACCATCGGGTCCAGGGGCAGTAGTTGGATGCATTTGCTTTAGTGCAATGAGGATTTCATCTCCGGAGAACTCTTTAATCAGCTTGCTGTTCATTTCATCAAGAACCCGAGTTGGTATTGCCGTTGTAACATCATCAAAGCTTGTTGGCCGGGATGATGTATATAAATTTCTGAAATCTTTATGTACAAAAACATCAGCAATAGTGTCGTTTGTATCATACCAATTTCCGTTATCATCCCTGAGTCCCAAAATAGCATTCTTCTTATTCCTTTCAGATGCTCTAAAGTGGAAGAATTTTGTGTTGCGATCCCCTTCCTTTAGCCATTGAACTCTTGACCTTTGGTTCCAAGAAATTTCCTCACCACAAGGAGTTAGTTTAAATCCTTCCTCAAACTATTTATTTCAGCCCCAAGATTACCATCAGAATCACGGAGTACAAGAGATTGGAAAGTTGTCCTTTTTGCTTGTATCTGTTTAGGAATATGGCCAAAGACTGAATGACTCCAGCTTGAAAGGTCCGCAGCACACTTCCTAAGGCTAAGTGCAAGCCACTGGGTACTTGTGTCTAGATAGGCATTCCAAGTCTCTTGGATAACTTCCTTACATTCCTCTCTGTGCGTCCACATCGCCTCAAAATGGAAACGGCGCCTCTGTGGAGGCTGCACCACCACCATATTGGAAACAAGCAAGGCATAATGATCGGAGGTGGAGTCGATGAGATGATGAACCCTCGTATTTTGGAAAAAGCTTTTCCAGTCATCCATTGCAAGCACCCGATCAAGATGCATATAAATCCTATCAACCCCCTCTCTCATGTTACACCATGTGAAATCAGATCCATTGTAACCCAGGTCCCTAAAGTTGCATAGATCAATCACATTTAAAAACCGTCCATTTGATTTTAGGACCTTTGAGCACCCCCCTGTTTTTCACTCATTGAAACTATTTCATTAAAATCCCCAAGGCAGAGCCAAGGAAGCTGGTATTGATGATAAAGGGAGGTTAAAAGCTTCCATGATTCATGTCTTTGGTGTGTTTTCGGGTGACCATAAAAATTGGTGACTCTCCATTTAAAACCGGATTCAAGCTCGGTGACAATGGCATCAATGTGATGGGGGCTGTAGGATACTATGTCAAGGGAAGTATCCTTAGTCCAAATCATTGCAAGACCACCACTCTGACCCTTTCTAGGAACAAAAAGGCAATTTAAGTGAGACATAGATCTTCTTTTCTTGTTTGATTCTTTTATTCAGTTTTGTCTCTGCAAGGAAGACAATTTTGGGAGTCCAACGCTGCATAAATTCACGTAGCACTCTAACTGTCCGGGGGTTCCCAAGCCCCTAGCGCCATCCAAGGGCAATCATTGCTCCCGGCGGTGCCTTTGCAAGGCAGCCACCGCCGATATATTATCAAGGGGGGATGAGTGAGGGGGAGAGAGAGCAGTGAATAAACGTTTTTGAGCTCTGTTTTCTTCAACTTCTAAATATTCAAACGTACCTAGCCTTTTGGATCCTAGTCTCACATTTGAATTAAACATTTACGTGTCTAAGGCCTGTGTTTGATGTTTGGGCCACTTGTCTAGCTATTTTCTTCATATTGGGCTTTTTCTTTTGTTGGGTATCTTTAGTAGGGCCTTGCACGAATGAGTGGCCACACCTTTGCACTTGCGGTCCAATTTTTGCCTTAGTGGGCTAGTAGCTTCATGGGCTTTTTGTCACGCCCCAAATCCCAAAGGGTCCAAAGCATGAGAGAGACGTCTCAAGTACCTGTAAATTTTTCCTTTTTGACAATTCAATCCACCAAATTTTTATCAAGTGCCAACAACAAGAATTATCATAATAATCCCATAGAATATACTTTCAAAGTAAGTCAAAGCTCTAAGCATTAATTACAAGGACCATAGGCCACAAAAGAATAGAGGTCTCAATAAAACTATTACATAACAACAGCTTGTCCCATTAGTGGAAATACAATCATAACCACTATAATATACAAAAGAATGAGTCAAGCTTAGTCTAAGATGTACACCATCTAATATATCCATTACAAAAATTCAGCCTCCATCGGTAGTTAGTCTAACTACTATTAGCCACCAAAAAAAGTCTGTCTCCAAAAGATTGTTGCCTACTCAAAAAGTTTATAAAAATAATGGAATGAGACAAAGCCCAGTAAGTAGCACAATAATGGGGGTGGGGGAAATGTAAGTTTCATCTTCAATAATAATAATATGACAAGAATGATTACATAATGAAGCACAAAGTTTTTCAAAGTAAATACCTTGAAACTATATACCATAATCTGTGACTATCAACAATATAATTTCTAAAACCATAATATCTAACATAAGATAAATTATCACAAATCTACCACACTACCATATAGACCGATCGGGGGATCCACCCATTCACAACTGGCATGATATTATCCTCTCTGGTATGCATACTCTTGGCCCCATGGACAGCAGCCTCACCCATACCCTCAAGGTTTTTCTCTCCCCCCATGGGCGGCAGAGAGAGCGCGTCAAATAGGAACTCTCTTGCATGTGGTCTTTTGGCCCCATGGACAGCAGCCTCACCCACACACAATCAAGGAACCTCTTCCCCCCCCATGGACAAAGAAAGGAAGAACGCGTCATCCAAAGTGAAAGGACACTGACCTAGATTTGATTCCATTGTCACAAAGACTATGGAAACCAAATCGGGTGATCACCGGGAAATCACACATGGCATAGGGCTAAAATCACATAAACTCACAGGTTACCTTACTTTGAAACACATAGTTCATATCCAAATAGTTTCAGAAAACCTTAAATAATCTAACTTCTACAAAGTTTGTAAGGTTTTCAAACTTCATTCTTGTCAAAAGATTTTCTAACAATTTCTCAAATAATACTAGACAAGATAAACATCTTTAACTTTTCAATACACCATAAAATCAATGATTTTCTTATCAAAGATTAAATAAAAGATGCTCATTTTTCCATATCAACAATTCATGCATTTCCCCAAATGTAATATCAAATATGATGCATTTTTCATATATAGTAAGGGTCACAACACAATACTTTTAAGAAAGCATATATCCATATATATCATTTTCCAAAATGTGTTTGACTCAAAAACAATATTTATAAGATATGGTTATTTTCCAAAAATACCCATTAAAAAGCTACTTACCTCGCAAACGCAAAATCCTAATTCTCCAAGCTCCAAGGGGAGATTAGCTAGAACCTAAACAATGTCAAGCAAATCTATCACAATGAGCACAAAGCTTGAAATTGTATCTAACTACAAATTAGGAATTGCCAAGTAAGAACTCAATTAGGCAAGCCTAGTATTCAACCTCACATGTAATGTATTCTACTTCCAAAATTTCTCAAAACACTTTAATTTGCAAGGCATAGACTCCCATTTATACTCATAAATCTTTCAAGGTGTCATATCTAACATCAAAACCTCCACACTTTACAAGTGCTTCCCAAAAGATCTTTATAACATCATCAAGTGACCCATGACACCAAAATCATAATTTTCTCCAAGACAAACAATTTAAATCTTTAACTAGCTCCAAATAATCAATAAAAATTATATTCATCATCTATCACATATTATAACTCAAAACCTCTAAATTTTCACCACAACAAGCCTTAGATAACCATCATTTTAAAAGTCATGAACTCACTCATCAAATACATCCACCAAGACCAAAATCCATACATATAAACACATGAATATCATTTCCAAAGCTCTTAAATCATATGAATAACATTATTAAAGCTTGAGTAAAATAACCTCAAACAAGAACATAATACTCATCAAAAAAAAGATTTGAACTTTTACCTCAAATAAAATAATGAAGATGCTTTGGAGTTCCTAAGTATATTTCCGGTGATCTTGCCGGAAAAATGATGGTGAGATAGTGTATTTTGGAGTGGAGGTTGGCTAGTGAGTGTGTATGTGTTTCAGCAAAATGAAAAGAAAAGAGAGAAAATGAAAGAAAGAAAGAAAAGAGAGAGCCGGCCAAAACAGAGAGGAGATGTGGGTGAAATTGAGTGGATGAGAATGATGGGTAGTGGGGTTAGGTGGGGGCACTTGTGGTCCACAAAATTCTGACTTACTTTAAAAAAAAAAAAAAAAAAAAAAAAACTCACGGGATGCTACACTTTTCCTTTTATCTCTTGCGCTTGGCCCACAGCAGAGTGCTCATCTTGCTTTTCTTCTTTTGGGTTCAGAGAGCTTTGTGCTATTTCCTTAATGCTACTCTCACGTGAAATCCCTTTAGCTTTCTCCCTACGCTTCAAATTCAAATTTTTAGTCTTGTCCCATCCATCCCGAGAATCCGCCGTCTGTAGGAGCAGAGAGGACAGATTTTTTGCAGGGGAAACCCCTTGGGCAGACCCCAAAGCTGGGTTTGTGTTTGACCCATTTGTTTCACCTAGGCTGTCATCGAGGCTCACCATGCCCAGGATGTTTGCGGAGGCGCGCATTCTAGCAACATCGCGCCGCCGTCCGCGTGGTTTCTCGCCTTCACTCACCGGTGGTCCGGGATCTGCTCGGTCCCCATTTTGAATCCCAGCCCGCTCTCATCCAATCCACCGTATTGGTTGCCTGTCTCATGCTCTACCGCCGCTTCCAAGCAATGCTTAACATCATGCCCGATCTTACCACACCTGAAACAAAGCGTAGGAATCCTCTCATACTTATAATAAACCCAATGCTTCCCACTCTCTCGGATCGAAACGAAACCTCCTCTGCGAAAGAGGTTTGTCCAGTGAACTTCGACTTTAATGCGCATGTACTTTGCTTGATCGGACCGCCAGATCGTTTATCCACCTCAAGGAAATTTCCTATTGTGCCTCCTATATCTTTGCCTACTTCCTCATTCATAAACTCAAAGGGAAGGCCCCATACTTGGACCCGTAAAGGAGAGTGAGTAAAGATAATGTTTGTTGAGGTAAGGCCCGCTCTCCAAATGACATAAAAGGAGCAAATTGTTTTCAAAATTCCACGGGCCACTCTTTTCGACCCATTCCATTTGAAATCTAGAGCTGAACTTAAACCGCCAAATACCATTACCTACATCCACTCTCCGTAGATCAGATCCCAACTTCCATGCCATTCTGAGAGTATTCTTGAGAGCACAGTTATTCTGGTGGCGATCTGAAAGAAGCTTTCCAAAAAGGCTTAAAGAACATTCTTCAAGGAGGTTACTTTGGGTTTTGCTTGTGATGCAGATTTCTTCTCCTTCTTCTTTGGTTAGTTTGAGTTTTTGGAGGTCATTTAGGACTGTTTCGTCCATGGTAGTGATGGAAAAAGGTTTTTGACAAGAGTGATGGAAGATGGTTTTTTGATATGGCGATGGAAAATGGTTACTGTACATAGAAGAGAAACTCAAAATGGGTAAGAAAGACCCTAGTGAAGGGAGGAAAGACTCGTGTCAGCCGAGAGGAAAAGCTCCTCTTGGGGAGAACAACGGTACCAAAGTTGCATCAATTGGATGTCCAAATTAAAATTATTGACGATTTAGAAAGAACTATGTATATATGATGATTAAATGCACTAGTCTTTAATTTCTATATATGTTAATTGTCAAAACTTAGAAAAAATCCGATTAGATTTTAATTAGATTCTAAATTTTGCGTTATATGTCCATGTAAAATTTTTTTTATTTTTGTGGTAAGTAAATTATTAGGTGCAAAAACCAAAGAGTTTAAAACCAATTAAATTTGAAATTATATATATATATATATATATATATAAAAATTATGAGAAACCGTTATATATTTCAAAAATATATGGTTTTAAAAAAGTGTATGTTAATACTAAATATAATTTGAACCTCTTCCCAAAAGACAAAAAAAGTATAATCTAAACCATATAAGTGTGATTTAAAAAAAAAAAAAATTGTACTCGTGCATATTCACGGGGCTACACATTAGTGGAAAATAAAATACTAGTTAAAAAGTTTAATTTTTTATTACAAAATTGAAGTGCGGGTATTTATTTATTGAACAAAACAAAAATAGAAGGATCATATTGGCACTCACTTTAAACTCAAGAGTGACATTTGTATAAAGCCCCGTTATTTATTTATTTGTTGAAATAAACCCCCTTATTTGAATAGGGGTAAACCTCAAACAAGAATGCTAGAGAAGCTATAGCTTGTGTTCTAGAGATGGTCTATTGGTCTCTAAAATCTAATTCCAAATGTGTAGATGGGCCATTCAATACTACGAATATGTTCCCCTTCTGGTAAAAAAAAAAAAAAAAAAACAAAAAGGTTCCATTATGGTCTGACAAGATATGTAAACAATTTCTTTAAGTGTTCCCATAGCACTACGGCCTTGAATTTCCTTTCGTGACTATTTTTCTGAGGCCTAGAATTAAAATTTAATTTCCTTGTTTGATGAATAGCATGATCATACTACAAATACCAACAAGCAAACAGCAGAGAATTGGCTTGACTAAAACACCTGATATGCAAATTTTTACTAGCAACAAATAAATAGATTTATTTATAACCATTAATTTTAGGCAGCCAATGACTCTCTTATACTGAAATATTCCCGAACAAACACAGCCCAAAAAACGCTACATAATATCCAAAAACTGTGAAACTTGCAATTATTTTTAAGCAGACAATAACTCTCTCTACTTTTCTTCTTTGTTGACCTTCTCAGTTCTCACATATGGGTTCCTACCCAATGTTTCTCTTCTCGGAGCAGCAATATACTGGTCATTCGCGTAAGTCTTTCTGCTGCAATTCTCCAAGGTCTTCTGCCAGTCCTCTCGATTTACTTTCCCCATCATCTGATTGATTCACAATTTCAAGTTCAAAACAGTCATGATGTGTTATAGGAATTTAACCACGCCTAATCATTAATGTTTAGGTTAACGAATGTTAACCTAATCATTAAGTGAACACTATTCAGGATCCGGATCCACACTTGCATCCAATTCCAAGGCTCTTTGTACGCTATTTACAATCTCAGTCATTGAGGGACGATCTGGACCATTTAGACGTACACAATCAAAAGCTAGGGACCCAACATGTACCACTGCCTTTCTTTCAACGAAGCAATTTTATTTATATCAATTGCATTGTGCAATTTAAGATGACGTGTGTACCATGTAATCCAAGGCGCCCATCTCTACCAGATCAGAAAAATGCTCCATCTCGTCTACCACGAAGTGCTTCACAAAATGGCCGATTTCAGACATCTGGGCAATGCCTTTTGCTGCATCTAGTGCCACTTCAATCCGGGTAGCCCATGATGACATATGTGGTTTAACAGGAGTGTCGTAGACCCATGGACTACTTTGAAGCTTATGAAGATGGTCATGAAGGCTACCATTTTTCATGTACTCGTAGACCCATATGGGCTTGATACTATCCTCACAAAATCTCAATAAGCAAACAAGATTATTGTGACTATGGCAAGACAAAGCTTTCGAGTTAATTTCGCAAGCACAGGCACCGTTCTCGCACTTAATAACCACTTCTCGGCCATCATCTAAACTGGTATGGTAGACTAAGAAAAAGCTACCTGTTCCAATCTTGTGATCATTTGAGAAATTGTTAGTCGCTTCAAATAGCATTTTGAAAGGAAATTCTTTCTTAACTTCAAATTTCATCAAGACTTCAAATCCTGTCTTAAGGATTGTGAGTCTAGGTCTTTTGGAACTATTTGTTAGTAACTTGGCTGCGGAGAAGAATGATAGTACGAAATGAGAGAATTTTGGAGGTGTTCTATTAGATTTTTAACTATTATTGCTCTTTGGCCTTGTTGATATAGGTGGAGTTTGGATAGCGTTTGCATTGTGCATTTGCGCATTTGTGTTGTTTTTCTGTGGGTCCCGTGCATTGTTCACGGGACCCACAAGTATTTTATTCAACAAAAACAACTTTAAAATTGGATTCCACGGTATTATTCACATTTTTTTAAAATTATTTTGTTACAGTGTTTTCAATTTTCAGCAATACACAGGATCCAAACAGACCCATATAAGGATTAGTTATTGCACACTAGATATTACACTGGACCCCGGTCAAATTCCATTGTGAATTTATTTGGTAGGATCCGTTGTTACACATTTATTTATTAATTATTATATTCTATAATTACCAAAACACCTAGTGTACAACTTACTTGCCAAAGTTTTCATTCAATACTCTTGTGCACCTTGCACTGAAGCCTAATTAAGTGATATTTTAGGATATATTTCATGCCTGCATCACTTTACAGAACATTGGATGAGAGAATAGCCAATAAGTTATCGGTTTAGGACACGCGTCATTTCCATGTCACTTTACAGAGCACTAGAGTCAAGAAAAACTCTTTAGTTTTTTTTTTTTTTTTTTGAGAATCAGAAAAACTCTTTAGTTTATTACAATAATTGGTGTAAATAGAAAAAATATCCAATATTTCAAATGCATGCAACATCACACTAATTTTGTTGATCAGATGAATTCTAACTCAAATTATTTTACTCACTTTACTAATTGAGCTAATACTTAATAAGAACTCACAAATTGACAATGTATCTTGAATATGGAATCCATGTTTAAGTGAAGGGATGTATAGGTACATTGAATATATAAAATAATTTTTCTTTTAGGCCTACATGGAGGACTTATTCTTATATGAGTTGAAATATAATAATACACCAAATTACAAACTGAATTGATGTTTAATGCTATGGATACTACAAATTCTACTATACAAGATAATGTGTCAATGTTTTAAAGACAACATAGGAAAAAAAGGAGGAGGGGGTGGGGAATATACAATTTAAATATAAGGTGTAGCAAATTAATCTATAAGAGCATAATTTTAGAAGTAATGAATTAAATTTAATGTTTCAAAAGTAACAAGTTAAATCTTAACTCATTTAAGTATAGCCACATTGTGTTTTGAGTTTAATTAAAATAGACTATGCATTTTTATTTATTATCTTTCCAAGTTTCAAGATTTAATTTTTTTACTTTTAGAACTTATATCCAAATTGTTTGAGGTGTGTTACTGACTTACTGTTAGATCCATATGGTTTCTTTCCTATACGATTCCTATCCCAGAAACATGTTTGTACACATGTAGCTTATCCAATAAAGAATACAAAGCAAAGGAGGGAGGTATATCTTTTGTTTATAATGAAAAAGTTGTTGGTGTTTTGTAATTAAACTTCATTTATGATTTCTCCGTAAGTAAACTAGTTATGTATTGGATTTGGTTTGTTTGGTTATCCAATTGGTATTCTATTTCTATCTATTGAGACTGTCAAGTCACATAAGAATAGTTGAGAGGAGAAATATGAACTCGGAAATTTACAATTGACAATTGAGCTATAAAACTCTTTACAATTCATGTATATATTTAGTCATAAAGAATAATGAAATGCTTAATACTCTTTAGCCTTTGCTACCACCATATCATGAATCATGAATAAGTTTGATCTTTGTAAATCAATATTAGGCTGCACAAGTTCATTAGATTGCTATTGTTTATATAAAAACCGAAAAAAGGTTCATCATACTATACAATTTTAGGGTCATGTTTCCTAGGAGCAAATCAACTTCACATCACATCACATAAAACACTAATTTTAACATGAGATATTAATACTTTGTAAAGGGAAATAATTTGATGTTATTTTATAGGGTCAAGGCGTATCCAATTATTTTATTTTTCCATGACAATGATATGTGAACCAATCTTTTATATATATATATATATATATATATATATATATTGATTAATAAGTTTTTGGCAAGACAAATGGGGAACAAGAGATTCAAAGTAATGTGTTCTATTTCATAATAAGTGATCTTCAATCAATTTTGCTATCTCTTGAGAGTGAAATTGTGAAAACTATTATGTATTTATCGTAATTATTGCAAAAACAACTACAGGTATACAACCTATATATTCAAATAATATATTATAATTATTTTAAAAATTCCTGTAAATAAATGTTTTTTATGATCCAATCATAGGGAGGATAGAATAAAGTTTATTTGGCAATGTGTTTTTACGGATGCACTAAACTCCTCTTCTTCTTTCCTTTTTTTTTTTTTTTTTTTTTGGATAACTCATATTTTTTAATGTGTACCCAATTTGCAGTTTTTAAGAAGACTTGGCTTACCTCCAAAAAGATTTTTAAATTGAACATGTCATTTTGTTTTAAATATACAATGGCAATTGATAGTGGATTTTAACCCCCACATTTTATTTATTTAGTGGGTGATGTGGCAATATTTCGTTAAAACAAAAGGAGATTCCTCTTTAAAAAAATATTGGAGATAAGCCAAAACTTTTTTAAGAAAACTTTTGAAGATGCCTATCATGGGCTAATACTTCCCAAATGTATATCTAGCAATGATATCCATGTCTATAATAGTTGCACTGGCTAAATGACTAATGAGTTCAAAGAGCTACTATTCAGTAGTATATGATGTGTCCTTCTAGAAGTACACAGCATATACTAGTTTGCTTAAGAATATGTTCAAGCGTCATATATGTGTTATGGATAATAATGATCATGAAGTAAATGAAAATGCTGCTTGGGGGCAATTGAGTTGTTCTCTTCAAGTAATCTTTTCTAGTTATTCCATAACTTGTTTTGATATTGTTTGTAATGGGCTCTGAATTGGATAGCAGAAAGTATTGAAGAAAGTGATAAAGATATAACAGCAATAGACATATATGTGTGAAGCTTAGAGAAGGAATTGAGTTGCCATGCAAACCCAACATATGCTACATGGAAATGTTCAATTGCAAGTTATTAACTTTCAATGGAGTTCTTTGTTATGCTACTCAAGCTTCCAAAGATGAATTTGATTTTTGGCTCTTGAGGGATTGGATTAAACCTATTTGGATTAAGAAAATTCTGAAGAGTTTATCAGTGATGATTTTTTACCTCTTGCACTATACCAAAGTGACAAGTCCTGTCCAGTAGAAATCATGATACTACGTTGTCACAAGTTGTTTATTGACAATGTGAAGAGCCAAGAGTTGAGGAGCAATGTAGTTAGAGAATAATGATCAATAGAGGATGCGCACCCTCTCTTCCTCATTTTTCAAGGTTCACTTTTATCAATAGATCATGTTTGTTGGAACTAATAATATTATTATTATTAAGCTCGCTCTTAGTTATTTTATGATTCTTTTGGATAGATGGTTTTAAGAGAAAATTTTGAATTTCAATTTGTAGTTTAAGTAACTTGTAGAGTATGGAGTTTTTTTTTTTTTTTTTAACTATTTTTTTTTATTAATGAACTTTTTGGATATGGATATAAGTTTTATAAATACTAGTTGCAAACTCATGTGATGCACATGGAAAAATGTAATATAATTATTTTATATAAGAATATAATGTAAATTTTTTAAATTAAATAGTGCACGTGCTATTTAAAAGTATTTTCTATTTTATAATTTTTATGTAACGGAATATATAATGTACTTTGTATTCAATAACAATATATAGTAATATATATATATATATATATATACAAAAAACATAACTTAATAAAAATATTTAAATTATACAATTATAATATTGTTTTATATAATTGGAGAAGATGTTTTTTAAAAGGAATTTTTCAAAAATATTACATAATCAGTTGATTAATTTTTTGAACATATCCAAGCATGTTAAAAAAATGTACACCACCATTCCATAGAACACATGTAAAATTTTACGTTAATCTAAATATAAGTATAATACCTAAATTATTTTAACTTGAATTTTAAGGCTATCTTTTGAATATCTGTCATTTTTACTACTTTTTTAGGACTCATATCTCTAAGTTTTAATGTCTATTTTGTTTGTATTTTTTATCCCAATACTAAAGAGTTTAGCCCAATTAGAATAAAATTTCATACTTTTCAACCCAAAAAGGAAACCTACAAAAAAAAAAAATCAATTTAATTCACAATTAGTCCAAAATGGACTAAAGTGGACTGGAGGGACCAAACTGGACCAAATGGACTAAAGTCGACTGAATGGACTTAGCTGCTACACATATGTGGTTTAACAAGAGTGTCGCAACAATAAATGAAACATTTAAACTTTTAGATATCATATAAAAATACAAATTTAGAATTTAAGATAAGTAGGTGTATAATGGCATTTTAAATCCATAATATCACAACTCACAAGTGCTTTTGCTTGAAAAATTTTTTCTAAACTCAAATCTTTTATGTGCTGTTGAATTATAGTAGCAATTATTATTAAAAAAAAAAAATCCTCAATTCCAAATGCAACCTCAATTTCAAGGCTATGCCTGCATCCCATGTATTGGGTTCTTTGAATTGTTTAGCCCATGATATTGCTGATAGCATATAAGAAACATACCTCTATCCGATATAAGAATCCATTAAATAAGACTACTCTGTGATGCTCTTCAATTTAAACACAGGAGTAATGATATCAGATGGTTTTTACTAGTTTATCAACTCAAAATTCAGATGCATGACATGCACTTAGAAAGAATGAGATCTTGATGTCTCTTTGACAAAAATGAATCATCACCAGAACCAAAAAGGTCCACAAGCACAACACAGCTCCTCAATCCTCCACATGGTTGTATGAAAAGATTATATAACCATACAAGTATATTTTTCACACTACTGATAAGATGATGCTAATCAAGTTTTTTTCTTTACTACTTTAATAATTACAAGCTAGAAAATGCAAAAACTCACTAGAATGAGAAACTTGAGAAGAAAGAATTCTTGATATTCAAACTAATGGATCCCAATATATAATATGCAGGCTTCAGGAACAAAACTAACAACATTATAACACATCCTCAAGTTGTTAAGCACAACTCACCACCTTCTAGATAATTACAGTCCCGCTGCTAAATACTCATTCAGTACATACAAGTCACCAGTAAAATAATAATACTCATTGTTACTTACAAAAGATCACATTAATCAAAATTAAAAAATAAAGTGGGAATTGTTGTTTTTCATGAGTAACAATTAGCATACAAGTGAAGAATTATGCTTGCATGTAGCAGATGTAGCAGATGTATCAAAGTCACCTTACTCGGGAGGAATTTTGGTAGGCTGGATTTCCATCCAGTCTAGGATGAAGTGGAGATCGATGGTGCAAAGGCTGCTGGCCTTGTCGATGAACCATAGGATGACTAGCATGATTTCTAGGCTCCCTTGGTCTTTCATTGGCAGCTTCAAACCATTCCAATTTTTCTAAAAATTCTTTCATTGATGGTCGGTGCTTAGGTTCAGCTGCAAGGCACTTTAGAGCAAGCTGAGATATATGGAATGCAGCCTTGGATGGATATTTTCCCCCCAATCAGGAGTCCATGATTTGTTTCAACTTTCTTATTTTTGATAGATATGGTTTGATCCAAAACACCAGATTATGTTTCCCACTTGGACGAGTTGTATCAACTGCCCGTAAACCTATTAGTATCTTAACTAAAACAACACCAAAACTATACACGTCGCTCTTGACGTACAGATGCCCTGTATAATCAGCATAACATATTGTCATGGCACAGCTTTTAAAACATTCAAGGTTAAATAGCTGAAGTTTGCCAAAATTTAGGTCAAGCTTAAGCCTCACCCTCATTTAGCCTTAAGAGCACCAAAAGTCCAAAAGTTTTGGCAGAAATAATACCTGTGGCAACATACTCTGGAGCTGCATAACCATACGTGCCCATTACTCGTGTTGTCACATGTGACTGACTAGCTGATGGACCCAACTTCGCCAAGCCAAAGTCTAATATCTTGGCAGTATAGGACTGCAATAAAACCAAAAGTTAGACAAGTTCAAAATTTATTTGTGAGACATTCTTTTTGTGACCAAGGAATTTTTAATTTTTTAATTCCATGACGTGGTGGATCAATTGTGAGAGGTGGGTTCACAGAGGGAAAAATGGGTGTGCATAAAGGTTGGAAATGTGAACAAGATGAAAAGATGATATAATAATCAATGGGCTAGGGACAGTAGCAATATATCATTCCTTTGTGCATCTCTTGTAGTTTGATAGTTATTCACTTTTCAATAGAAATTTACCCCATCCAACAGTATATTGGAGGATTTAATATTTCTATGAATAATTTGCCGATCAGATGTGTGCAAAAATGCCAGGCCCTGAGCTGCTCCAATTGCAATCTTAAGCCGTATATCCCATGGAAGTGGCTGTAGAGCTAACCACCCTGCATAAATAAAAGATGTGTGTGGTGAACCAAATGAACTTCTATATTTGAATTACATTCACAGAACATTCCCTGCACATATGGACAATAATAGAATTCATTATGTTTTAAGCTCTTTCTTCCAAACAGATGGTTTTCTAGGCTGCCTTTTTGCATGAATTCATAAATGAGGAGTAGCTCTCTATCTTGCTTGCAGTAGCCTAACAGCTTGATTAGGTTAGGATGAGAGAGCCTTCCTAAGAAATTCACCTCTGACTGCACCAATAAATTAGCACTGAGATATGCATACATATTTAAAATGGTTTGAATGTAATGTTAAAAAGAAAATTACTGAAACATCTAACCAAACTCCAAATTACTGAATGCATGTGTGTGTGTTTGTTCTAAACCAGAATAGTATTGTGTACCCCAGACTTAGTAGCAATAAGGAAGCTGCAGTTCAGCCAAAGTAAACCAAATCACAACTGAATACATTGTTTCCTCTCTGTTTTTTTTTCTCTGCAATTGTTTACAGTATTTAAGACACTGCAAAATAACAGATCCAAAGGTTTCTTATGGATATAATATATCAAAGGGTTCATTACAGTTATCATCATAAAATATATCAAAAGGTTAATTAGCAATGTTTACCAAACCATCCAAATTAGTGTTAAAAATCTAACAAATTAGTGAGTTGGTTAGGTGGGACATTGCAAGTTAATGAAATTTAACACAAAGAGCATCCCACCACCTAATAAGCACACTAATTTGCTAAGTTTGATACTAATTTTAAATAGCATAGTAAACATTAAAAATTGATCTTGAATCAGGGTGTTGATTGCAAGAAAAATAAAAAATGATGATAAACATTGCAATGAGCTTATAGTTTTGGGTGGATAGCTGCAATTAACCCAAACAAGACAGAGAAGTTGTGAATAAGATCTTACATGACTACAATTGAAAGTGGTTTATACTATTTGCAACTACGTTTCCTGTCCAATTACCTTTTGCATGATCTTTTTCTAGAAGTGGAGAAGGGTACATTAAAAAGAAACAAGCAATAATGAATATAGCAACAAGAAGCACAGTAAAAGTGCAACTGAGAGGCCTAAAGGTATTCACAAGAAGCACAATAAAAGAGCAATTGAATGGACTAAAGGAATTCAAAACACATGAACTTCACAACTATATATTATTCCCAAAGGTATTCACAAGAAGCACAATAAAAGAGCAATTGAATGGACTAAAGGAATTCAAAACACATGAACTTCACAACTATATATTATTCCCAAGCAAGTTGGGTAGAATTACCTGCCACTCTCGAAATCCTTCCAAGCTCTCGGGACTCAATTTTTTGACAGCAATTACCATCCTATCACTGCACCAAAATAAGTCTATTACATCAAGTGTTAATACAACAAAATTAGTATAGTGGTATTAGACATAATATCACATCTAAAAATTAAAAGTCGTTGCAATAGTAACTTAAAAATAGTAAATTATTACATTAATAATAATTAGTTGTAATAATTTATAATTTTCAGTTGCAATTGAGATTTTAATACTAAATTGAATTTAGAAATTTTTTTGCAATAACTTAAATTGAAGAAATCAATTTTTTTTTGCAATATATTATAATAGATCGAAATTTCAAAGAGATGGCTTATTGCAACAAATTTAACATTGCAATAACTAAAATATCAATTATTTTACAATTTATTGCAATGACAAACATGAAGTCGCAATGAATATATTATTACAATGATCTAATACCAATTATTTTACAATCTATTGTAAGAAAAAATATGAAAAATTTAACTATTACAATAAATATACCGTTGCAATTATTTGGACCCCAATTATTTTTGTCAATTCTTTACAATCTATTGCAATGACAAACATGAAGTCGCAATGAATATATTATTACAATGATCTAATTCCAATTATTTTACAATCTGTGTAGGAAAAAATATGAAAAATTTAACTATTACAATAAATATACCATTGCAATAATTTGAACCCAAATTATTTTTGTCAATTCTTTACAATCTATTGTAATAAAATTCATGAAATAATAGCCTATTGCTATGAGATATTCGAAGTAATAAATTATTTATTGCAATAGCAAATATATTATTATATCAAAATTTTTATTAAAATATTTAAGGTTTATTGTAACAAAATTTTTTTGTAGCACAAACTTATTACCTCAAATTTTATTGCAACACTTCGCATAAACTATTGCAATGATTTCGATGTTATTGCAATGATTTTTTTTTTGTTGTAATAAACATTTTTTGTTGTAGTGTATTTCCACTCTTGGATTGCCTCTTATGCTTGAGCCAACCCTTAAAAACCTACCAAATCCTCCCTCACAAAGTACTGTATTAGGACTAAAATTCTTGGTTGCAACCTTTAATTCTCAAAATCAAGATCCTCAAGTTTGGGGTGGGCAAGATCTGACCAAGTATTATTTCATCATTTTTGGAGCTATTCTTTATCTGTTTCGCACCAAACTGTAGGAAGAGTGATGAACAAGAGAATTGTGCACGAGGTGGTTGGTTAGACTCTGAACAACTATCATTGGTCTTAGTCTTAGAAATGGTGGGTGGGAATATTAATGGAATGGAAAAACTTGTAATTATTATCTCATAATTTTCGGGACTATCCGTGAGCACACTGGCCGTTGGGAATAATGACACTATGGAATTGGAATTATGAGAGAATCTTGGAGATGTTTCGTGGGATTCTGAATTACCATCATTTTCACTATCTGTGTTAATGGTTGGGAAGATTGATGGAATGGAAATAGGGGAGTCCAGATTTGTTCCATTCCTTATCAAACTAAAACTGCCGAACTCTAAGTTGGCTGATGGGAAAACAGAGTACTCTACTAGTGATTCACTTCTTTCTTCCTTTATCGTACTACCACGGTGCGAGTTGTTGGCAACAAATTCTGCAACCAAAAATTACGAAATACAAAAATATTTAAAGTTGAAATAATATAGTATTCAGACACTAAAATTTTCTTGTCCGACTCAAAACTCTTTGAAACTTACCTGAATCAACATGGTGCTTCCTCATACTGATATTGGACAGAAAAATTTTGGGAGATTGAGAGCGAAAGAATTACATATGAAAAATTTGAAAGCTTCAGCTAAGATATTTTCTCATGGACTTTTGCGTTCCTTTCCGCTTGACTAACTAGACCAAGGGCCAAGTTCACTTTCCAAAAGAGGTAGTTTCCTTGTGCTAAACAGTTCTTTAGTAGCGACAAAGTGCGTTTGGTAGCTCTATTTGTAAAAACTGTGACTTTGAGTCTTTGGCTCATCTACTTCCCAAGAGCATTCATATCTTGCTATGGCTTAATTGCTATACAATAGGGCCTTACATCATTCGGGTTGTTCTGAGTTCTTTGTGGGTTTTAGCTCATTTGGATTGACTTTGGCACCGAGCTTTTGTGGGGCTTATCCTCGACTTTGCTAATGTATTGAATCAGCCCAAGTTCATAAGCTTTACTAGCTAGGTCCATGGGATTTATTAAAAATACTGAATGATTGTATATTGTATTTCACAATAAAAGAATACACACGAGTACCTTTATATAGGAGGCATATGAGTGCAGTACAAGTAAGAGTGTAGTACAAGAATGTGTGCTATACAAGTAATCTAGTTTGGCCTAAAGCCCACAACACTATATACATTAACAGCCCCCCTCAAACTCAAGGTGGATGTGAGACCAACTTAAGGTTGTCAACCAAAGTACGAAGGCATCCCTTAGGATGTGACTTGGTGAAGATATCTGCAAGTTGATCTTTAGAGGAGACTGAGATAAGCTTGAGAGCACCATAGACAAGATGATAACGGATAAAATTACAATCGATCTCGATGTGTTTAGTCCGTACATGGAAGACATCATTGTAAGCAATATGAATGACACTCTAGTTGTCATAATAAAGAGGAGTAGTAGAGGATGTAGACACACCTAAATCTTTGAGAAGCCATCGTAGCCAAAGGAGCTTAGATATGGTATTAGCAAGGGCACGATATTCTACTTGAGTATTGGAGCGGACCACATGAGTTTGTTTCTTACTTCGCCAAGAAATCAGAGAAGAACCAAGAAGAAAGCAATAACTAGTGATGGACCTACAATCGCAGGGATCTCCCGCCCAATCAGTATCAAAAAAATGCAAGGAGAATAAGAGGAGACTGAGTAGAGTAGAAAAGACCATGGAAGAGAGTCCCCTTTAGGCATCAAAGAATGCGCAGAATAGATGCATAGTGAGTCGATCGTGGAGCAAATAGATACTGGCTCACCTGGTGAACAACATAGGAAATGTATAGATAAGTAACAATGAGATAAACTAAGTTGCCAACCAAGCATCTATAAAGAGAGGGATTAGACAATGGTTTCCCTCCCGAGAGAGTCAGATGTGCATTAAGGTCAACCGGAGTGTCAACAGTCTTGCTATCGGTGAGTCCAGCTCGAGACAAGAGTTCAGAGACATACTTAGCTTGAGTAATGTAAAGCCCATCTGTAGAATGAGTGATTTGAAGACCCAAGAAGTAACTAAGATGTCCAAGATCTTTCATCTCAAACCGCCGACCGAGAAAATCCTTGAGTTCTTGAATGTCACTAAGGTCATCACCAGTTATGATCATATCATCCACATACAAGAGAAGTAAAATAGTGCCTTTGTCGGTGCGATGAAGAAATAAGGTAGAATCATAATGACTGGCCATGTAACCCAAGCGAGAGATGGTAGAGCTGAATTTGGCAAACCAAGCTCATCGAGCTTGTTTAAGGCCATAAAGTGCATGTCGAATGTGACAAACCTTACTTGATTCAACAGAGAGACCAGGAAGAGGTTGCATATAAACTTCTTCACTTAAATTCCCATTAAGGAATGCATTTTTGACATCCATCTGAAAAAAGTCCCATTTACTGGCAGCAACAACAGCTAAGAGGGCACGAGCAGATGAAATATGAGCAACGGGAGCAAAGGTCTCTTCGTAATCAATCCCATACTCCTGTGTAAAACCTTTTGCAACAAGACGAGCTTTGTAGCGCTCAATGGACCCATCGGAGCGAGTCTTAATCTTATAGATCCACTTACAACCAACCACAGATTTCCAAGGAGGGAGAGTCACCAAGTCCCAAGTATGGTTTTTAGGTAATGCATCAAGTTCCTCTTTCATTGCAATCTGCCATTAAGGGTCGATGGAAGCCTCACGATAGGTGTAAGGCTCGTACAGTGTAGCAAGGGTAATGTAACAATGATAGTCAAGTAAATGTGCAATAATGGATCTTACCCGAGTTAAGTGACGAGGTGGAATGTCTTGTGCATGATCTTCAGGTGGAGCAGGAGTAGGGGACCTAAGCTCGGGGTTAGGTAGTTCATCTTCGAATTGCTCATTAAAGGGTAAACTAGGAAAGGGATCAAGGATATCCGGTGGTTGGACAGAGAAGTCTACAGGAGAATAAGAGCAATTATAGGAGAATCGGGAGCAGCTATAGAAGGAATATGTGCCTCATCCGGAAAAAGATCTAAGACAGAGGAAAAAGATAAGGAGGCACAAAAGTGAAAGAGCTCAACAAAGAGGCGATGTTCCCAAAACACAACATTTCAGGAGATACAAAGATGGTGAGAAGCAGGATCATAACATCGATTCCCCTTTTGAGTTTCGCCATAGCCAAGAAAACAAAAAAGCCTTAACCGAGGATTAAGTTTGTTATGCTCATGTGGTTGAAGAAGAACGAAACAAGCAGAACCAAAGGAACGAAGATGGTGATAGTCCGGAGGTGACCAAAAAAGGTGCTCATATGGAGTTTGATTTTAGATGACAGGACTTGGAATGCGATTAATAGCATGAGCAGCATGAAGAGGAGCTTCGCCCCAAAAAGAGTAGGAACTTTGGCAGAGAGAAGGAAAGCACGAACACTGTCAAGAATATGACGAAATTTTCGTTCGACTCTACCATTTTGTTAAGAGGTACCTGGACAAATTAGTTGATGAACAATGCCATAGGAATGCAAAACAACTTGGAAAGCAGATTGAGTGTACTCAAGAGCATTATCGGATCGAAAAATTTTGATATGTTTGGAAAATTGAGTTTCAACCATTTTTACAAAATTTGAATATACTTGCAATAATTCAGAACAATGTTTCATATTAAAAATCCAACTATAGCAAGAGTAATCATCAACAAAGACAACAAAATAACGAAATCCACCAATACTAGAGACAGAGGAAGGCCTCCAAACATCAAAATGAATAAGGTCAAAGATATCAATGGATATTGATTCACTAATATTGAAAGGCAAAGCTGGTTGTTTTCCTAACTGACATGAAACACAATCAAAATTTTCTCAGAGACACCGAACATAACAAACCTCTAGAAGCCAATTGTTGTACTCGAGAAGAAGATGCATGACCAAGTCGAGCATGCCAAAGTGCAAGGGAAGGAATAGAAGGAACTACAGCAGATGCAGCAACAGAAACATGAGCAACAAGTGGAAGACGAAGGTTGTCTATGGGAAACATACGCCCAACTCTAGGATCAGTCCCAAGCTCCCGTCCCATCCTTGGATCCCGCACAATATACCAAGAATAATCAAAGATAATATGATAACCTAACTCAGCATAGCAAATGGCTCCACAATATCTGGACATAATATAGGTTCCATTTCGACCTCCAACCTCTCGGTTCCTAGGGTCTTTAATGTTCCCGACCTTTCTTACAATTTATTTTCTATGGGAAAATTAGCAGTGCAAATATTAAGATGGTGTGGTGCGGGTTTAAGTTCAGAAAATAAGGACGAGTAAGGTGTCATGTGATTGCAACAAGCAGAATCCATAAGCCAAGAGGAAGGAGACATACCGATAAAGTCGAGAGAGAAGAGGAATAAGATGCATTACCAACCATACGAATGACATTAGCGATGATGTTTTTAAGGTCATCTGTGGTCATGGTGAAAGTGTAACTTGAAGACTTAGACTATGCAAAGACGGGAGCCATTGGTTGGACACTCTCGGTGTTAGCAACAATGAGTAGCGAAAATTGAAATAGCTAATTTGTTGCGATGATAGCAAGTCTCAATATTGTGGCAAAAACATTTGCAAAAATTGCAAAAACGCTTGCTAGATTGTCGACGACGATTATTGCAACAAGATGAAGACCTATCCTTATTCTTCATTTAGAAGCAAAATATGCAAAAATGAAATCTACGTGAAAAACTGGGTAAGGAGCACCTGGATTGCAAAAAGTCAACTTTGAGAAAAAAGTCAATTGTCAACGGTCAACGGTCAACGGTGCAGTCAACTCCCGGTGATGACGTCAGCAAGATGAAGTAAGTCGATGACGCCGCTTAGGACTTATGTGGATGCTAACATGGTAGTGATGACATAAACAAGTGACCCAAATGCGTGTGGAGCGCGTGGTTCAATCTTTGCCGAAGCTTGGATGCCGCATGAGGGCGAGTGGAGAGTTTGATAAGGCCAATTCTTTTCTGACGATATAGATTGGAGAAAGAATATTCCATTGACGGTAGCGGTGAGATGATCGAAACAATACTAAAGGCACGTCAGGTGTGTGGAAAAACTACTGAATCTTTGACTGACACGTGGCAGCGTGTGTAGGGTCAGATGATGATGATTCTAGCGTAGTAGTGTAGATCGGTTGAAAACATACACGGTGATATGTCTTATGTCTTAATAGGAGGTTCGATGTGGAAGATCCGACGAAGGCGATGATCTTGGTGGTAGTGTTCAAGCTTCTAGTGGTGAAGATTCAACCTTAGGCACCTCTAACGGCGGTGGAGCAATCGGGAGAGGGCACGAAAAAGGTTTAGTGACAGAAGAAGTCTAGGCAGCAGAAAATACCAACAAATACAAGATTGCAAGACACAAGAAAGTTACAAAGAATGACTCGATACCATGTTAGAAATACTTAATGATTGTATATTGTATTTCACAAGAAAAGAATAAACACGAGTGCCTTTATATAGGAGGCATATGAGTGCAGTATAAGTAAGAGTGTAGTACAAGAATGTGTGTTGTACAAGTAATCTAGTTGAGCCTAAAGCCCACAACACTATACACATTAACAAATTTTACATCTCACTTTCTAGTGGCCTTCGACTAACATGTGACAATGTTAGTGGCTTTCCATAGGCTGGTTTTCTTGAACCATTTTACTCACAAGTGGGTGTAATAAGCTTGGGTCAAAATTGGATTCTTTTAAATAGAAAAATTCATGGGCCTTAGGGATAAATTTGGTGGGCTGTACATAACAATTTCTGGTATTTTATCTCACGGTTAATGGGTCGGAGTGATGGGCTTTGGGCTGAATTTGTAACACATCCTTAAGTCATTAGGCACAACTCACCGGACCTTCTAGATAATTACAGTCCCACTACTAAATACTCATTCAGTACATACAAGTCACCAGTAAAATAATAATACTCATTGTAACTTACAAAAGATCACATTAATCGAAATTAAAAAATAAAGTGGGAATTCTTGTTTTTCATGAGTAACAATCAACATACAAGTGAAGAATTATGCTTGCATGTAGCAGATGTATCAAAGTCACCTTACTCGAGAGGAATTTTGGTAGGCTAGATTTCCATCCAGTCTAGGATGAAGTGGAGAATGACGGTGCAAAGGTCGCTAGCCTTGTCGATGCACCACAAGATGACTAGCATGATTTTTAGGCTCCTTTGGTCTTTCATTGGTAGCTTCAAATCGTTCCAATTTTTCTAAAAATTCTTTCATTGATGGTCAGAGAGTAGGTTCAGTTTCAAGGCACTTTAGAGCTATGAAGCACGAACACGGCCGGGAGGGTGCCGCATCGGATTCCGACGTGGGGTGTGGCGTCCGACACGGCTGCCCGCTCGTCAATGCTATGTCTGAGCTTTTTTTTTTTTTTTTTCCTCAAATTCCCACCGACTTAGCTCTATTCCCACTGACTCGACTTTGATTCGCACCGATTCGGCTAGAATCGGGCCGTAGCGGCCGAATCAGGTCGTATCGACCAAAGACCGAAACGACCAAAACGGCCGAAATCGGCCTTGATTCATGCCGCTGAGGATTCGCCAGAGTTAGGGTATGAAGTGAAGGTCCTGAAGGAGTAGTTTTCCATAGGCATGTTTAGTGAAGGATGAGGATGGAACTTTAAAGGAGGCGTTGAAAACATTTCTTTCCTCGTAGAGTGGAAGATTTTTCTTTTTTGTTTTGGAAAGAGGAGAGGAAAGGAGAGTGATGTCAGATGTGGAGAGGGTGTGCATTTTGTTATGAGTTATGGGAAGGACTTTTTGAGGAGAGTGGGTCCTACTCAACATTCATTGATGAGGTGCGTGTAAGAACTATAGAAGCACTATGGCTTTATTTAGTTTAGCGTACAAATAAAACACAAGTGTGAAGTTGTGCCCTATAAAACAATTGAGATTTTAATATAGATTAATTATTGTTGTATATAATTAGTTACACACAGTCTTGCATATATTTTGTGAAGTTGTATTTTAAAAATATAATTTCAATTATAATTGTAAAATCATAAAATTATATTTTCAAAACATAATTTTATAATTTATACTTAGTAATATATAAAACATATAAATAAAAATATTGTTAATAATTTTTTAATCGCCGCACCCACACCCTACTTTTTCAAAAATTGCCGAGTCCCGCACCCGTACCCACACCCGCACCCGAATCTCGAAATGCACCCGTGCTTCATAGTTTAGAGCAAGCTGAGATATATGGAATGCAGCCTTGGATGGATATTTTCCCCCCAACCAGGAGTCCATGATTTGTTTCAACTTTATTATATTTGATAGATATTGTTTGATCCAATCCACCAAATTTTGTTTCCCACTTGGACGATTTGAATCAAATACTTGTAAACCTGTTAGTATATCAACTAAAACAACACCAAAAGCATATATGTCACTCTTGACACTCAGATACCTTGTATAATCAGCATAACATATTGTCATGGCACAACTTTTAAAACATTCAAGGTGAAGTAGCTAAAGTTTGCCAAAATTTAGGTCAAGCTTAAGCCTCACCCTCATTTGGCCTTAAGAGCACCAAAAGTCCAAAAGTTTTGGCAGAAATAATACCTGTGGCAACATACTATGGAGCTACATAACCATACGTGCCCATTATTCATGTTGTCACATGTGATTGACTAGCTGATAGACCCAACTTCGCCAAGCCAAAGTCTGATATCTTGGCAGTATAGGATTGCAATAAAACCAAAAGTTAGACTAGTTCAAACTTTATTTGTGAGAAATTCTTTTTGTGACCAAGGAATTTTTAAACTTTTCAATTCCATGACATGGTGGATCAATTGTGAAAGGTGGGTTCACAAAGGGAAAAATAGGTGTGCATAAAGGTTGGAAATGTGAACAAGATGAAAAGATGATATAATAATCAATGGGCTAGGGACAGTAGTAATATATCATTCCTTTGTGCATCTCTTGTAGTTTGATAGTTATTCACTTTTCAATAGAAATTTACCCCATCCAGCAGTATATCGGAGGATTTAAAACCTCTATGAATAACTTGCATATCAGATGTGTGCAAAAATGCCAGGCCCCGAGCTGCTCCAATTGCAATCTTAAGTCGTATATCCCATGGAAATGGCCCAATAGCTGACCCCCTTGCATAAATAAAAGATGTGTATAGGAAACCAAATGAACGTTTATATTTGAATCACATTCACAGCACATTCCCTGCACATATGGACAGTAATAGAATTCATTATTTTTTAAGCTCTTACTTCACAGATGGTTTTCTAGGCTGCCATTTCACATGAATTCATAAATGAGGAGGAATTGTTTGTCCTCCTAGCAGTAGCCTATCAGCTTGATTAGGTTAGGATGAGAGAGCCTTCCAAAGAAAGTCACCTCTAACTGCGCCTATAAATTAGCACTGAGATAAGCATACATATTTAACATGGTTTGAATGTAATGTTAAAAAGAAAATTACTAAAACATCTAACCAAACTCCAAATAATGCATCTATGTGTGTGTTGTTGTTGGGGGGGGGGGGAGCCCTTATGTAGTTTAGAGAAAAAAGAACTGTGCCTTAATTTAATACAGAACAAGCATTCACAACATCATGTAATTAATTGCCTATAAAGCCTTGGTCTCCACTAAAACTAGTTATGTTAGGCACCATTTGCACTAATGATTCTAACCAGAATAGTATTGTGTACCCCAGACTTAGTAGCAATGAGGAAGTTGTAGTTCAGCCAAAGTAAACTAAATCACAACTGAATACATCGTTTCCTCTCTTTTCTTTCTTTGCAATTGTTTACATTATTTAAGACACAAAAAAATAACATATCCAAAGGTTTCTTTTGGATATAATATATCGAAGGGTTCATTATAGTTATCATCACAAAATATGGGATTGTTTGCAATGTCCACTCTAAATCTCAAATCTTTGAAATCAACGTGCTAATTTGAACTTAATTAGCAATGTACATTAAAAAGTGCAACAAGTAATGATGACAGCAGTTACCATCCTATTTCCCATCAGTGGAGAAGGGTACATTAAAAAGAAACAAGCAATGATGAATATAGCAACAACAAGCACAGTAAAAGTGCAACTGAGAGGCCTAAATGGGTTCACAAGAAGCACAGTAAAAGTGCAACCTAAAGGACTTAAGGAATTCAAAACACATGAACTTCACAACTATATATTATTCCCAAGCAAGTTGGGTAGAATTACCTGCCACTTTTGAAATCCATGCACGCTCTCGAGGCTCAATTTTTTTACAGCAGTTACCGTCCTATTTCCATTCTTGGATTGCCCCTTTATCCTTGAGCCAACCCTTAAAAACCTGCCCAAATCCTCCTTCACCGAGTACTGTATCAGGACTAAAATTCTTGGTTGCAACCTTTAATTCTGTAAAACTAAAGATCCTCAAGTTTGGGGTGGGCAAGATTTGACCAATTATTATTTCATAATTTTTGGAGCTACTAATGTCTGTTTCAAACCTGGATGGCGGGAATAGTGACACTATGGGATAATAGAATTGTGCTATTGCACAAGGTGATTGGTTAGATTCTCAACAACTACCATCCGTCTCGTTTAAAATGATGGGTGGAAATATTAATGGAATGGAAAAACAGGTTATGGTAATGGAAAGATTTGTAATTGCTATCTCATAATTTTCGGGACTGTTTTTTGCAGACCTGGCTAGTGGGTATAATGACACTATGGAATTGGAATTATGAGAGAATCTTAGAGATGTTTCGTTGGATTACGAACAACTTTCATTTTCACTATCCGAGTCTGGATTTGTTCCATTCCTTATCCAACTAAAACTGCAGGACTCTGAGTTGGGTGATGGGAAAACAGAGTACTTTACTAGTAATTCACTTCTTTCTTCTTTTACTATACTACCACGGTGCGAGTTGTTGGCAACAAATTCTGCAACCAAAAATTACGAAATACAAAAATGTTTAAAGTTGAAATTATATAGTATTCGATCACTAAATTTTTCTTTTCTGTCTCAAAATTCTTTGAAACTTACCTGAATCAACTTGGTGCTTCCTCATACCGATATTGGACAGAAAAATTTTGGGAGATTGAGAGCGAAAGAATTACATCTGAAAAATGGTGTGTCAATGTTCATAGTTTATAACAACTTTGAAGCTTTAGCGAAGATACTTTCTCATGGACTCTCACATTCCTTTCCACATGACCGACTAGACCAAGTGCCAAAGTTCACTTTCCAGAAGAGGCTTCCTTGCGCCGAGCAATTGTTTAGTAGTGAAGAAAGTGCGTTTGGTAGCTCTATTTGTCAAAAATGTGACTCGAAGTTTTCGACTCATCCGCTTCCCGAGAGCATTCATATCTTGCTATGGCTTAATTGCATAGGGCCTTACATCATTTGGGTTGTTCTGAGTTCTTTGTGGGTCTTAGCAAATCTATCTCAACAATTGGTCCGGTAGTCCTAATACTCATTTCGATTGACTTGACACTCGGCTTTCATGGGGCTTATCCTTAACTTTTTCCCATGTACTGAATTACCATAGTTCATAGGCTTTGCTAGCTAGGTCCATGGGATTTAATTTTAGGGGAAACTACGGTGCCAGTCCCTTAAGTTTACTTGCTGAGTAATTCTGGTCCCTAAAGTTTCAAGCGAGTATTATTAGGGAGAATCTAGCCTTTTGCCCTTGTTGGTAAAATATTTGGCAATATGCCCCTGTTTGCAAATTATATAGGGCGTGCCTGTGTTGTGATACTCGATGACACTAAAATCAAGTTACTTAAAGAACTCGGTTACCTTAAAATCGATTTATGCTCGATCAAACTTTAAAAAAAAAAAAAAAAAATAAAGAAATAAAAAAAAATTTGCATAGAACTCGATTTTAGGGAGATCGAGTTCCAAAATGCCACTATAGGGCTTTAAAACACCAATATAGTACTAAAAAAATGCCACTATAGGGCTCCCTCAACCTACCATGGGACAATCACACTTAGAAAAAAAAATTATAGGAAAACGCCGTTATAGGGCTTTAAAACATCATCATAGGGCTAAAAAACGCCACCATAGTGCTCCCTCAACTTGCCATGGGACAATCACGCTTAGGAAAAAAAAATTGCAGGAAAACGCAGCTATAGGGCTTAAAAACGTCACTATAGGGCTTAAAAATGCCACTATAGGGCTCCCCGATCCTGGTATAAGGTAATCACACTTATTAAAAAAAATTTGCAGAAAAACATTGCTATAAGGCTTAAAAACGCCACTATAGGGCTCCCTAAACCTTGTATGGGACGATTGCACTAAAATTTTTTTTGCATGGAACTCGATTTTCAGGAACTCGAGTTCCATGCTTTTTTAATTTTTTTTATTTTTTTAAGTTTGATGGGGCATAACTCGATTTTCTACAAATTGAGTATTTAATTGAAACTCAATTTTAAGGTAATCGAGTATCGAAACAGGGCACGCCCCTATATAGTTTGGAAACAGGGGCATATTGCTAAATTTTTTTTTTAAAAAGGGGTAAAATGCCAAAATCTCCGTATTATTAGTCTCTAAAGTTTTAAATATGAGTGTTATTAGTCTCTCTGTTAGCTTCCATTAGTTTGTTTATCTATGTGTCTAATGGAACAATGATGTGGCATGTTTTAAATGATGTGGTAACCTATTTGTTATTAAAAAATTATACATCATATTATAAACATAGAACCGAGTAAACTCAAATAATATGAGTCTTCAACACATCAAACTCATTAAAATTGGATCTTTCTCCAAATTCAAATAACCTGGATTATTTTTTTCATTTTCCTTCATTTTCTCGAAATCCAAACAGGTTCTAGAAATATGTTCAATTCATAATCAAATAACTAATATATATATTTATATATATATATATATATATATATATTAAAGGATTTTGCTACTGCAGAACTCCACCGCCTAAAGAATAATGACACTAAAAGAAGATGGAGACGACGAGTTCGTCAAGGCCTATGCCACTCATCTCAAACACTCTAGTCAGATCTCTCATCATGCATGAACATTTATTTTACATGTAGATACATATATTCGTTGAATCGGAAACTTTGTATTCTTTAGTTTCATTAATTCTTTGGGTCAGAAATGAAAGTGACCATTGTATTGAGTATTTGTAGTTAACCATTTGATCAAATACATATTGAAATTATTATATCGTGAGCATTTAAGTTGAGGGTCTAAGGATTTTTTAGTGTTCAATTTGAAAGATGGGTATTTTTTTTTTTTCTTGAGAGATTTCTGCTTGGTTGTGTATAGATGCAATTATGTAGATATCTCTAGCCTTGTATCTAGACATGAAGCCCAATTTGAGTCTACAAAACCTTTAACATGTAATTCTACAGTGGAAGAGAAGAACACTCCTTTTCCGGGCTCATCTTCAAGTATTGTAAAATGCTATGTGCTACACTCAAGTGAGGCTTTCTTGCTTTTGCCATATACCCGCAAGAGTATGGGTGTTTAAGTGTTGGTCGAACAGAGGATCTAGCAGGTGTGATGTGGGTGTTTGGCAACTGGCCTACCCGTGAGAACATGGGTGTTTTAAGTGTTAGTCGACAAAGGCTTTGGTGGGTGTGTTGCGGGTGTCTTGCTCTTGGGTTACCCATAAGTTTAACATTTCATAAAATTCAATTTTCTGAATATTGAGTTCCACGTGGCATTTTTATTAAGAAAAGACATGTTAGCAAGTGCCACCATGGCCACTAGCTCGTAGAACTCGATAACAAGAAAATTGAGATCTATGTGGAACTCGATTTTCAAAAGATTGAATTCCAAAAGTGTGATATTTCCCTATGTAGCTCACAAACAATGCTATTTTGCTATATATTTCACAAATTAGTACTATTTTACAATTTCACCCTAAGTCCAATTATCTAATAGCTTGGTTAAAAGAGTCTAACTCTACCACTATCTAGTAGTTTCTACTTATTTATACTAAGTATGGTTAGAACCTTATGATACCGTTCTGATGCATGCTTTCTTGAGTTTATTGCATTTCCTAATTTTGTGTTTGTAACAAGTGGGGGGTTGTTAGAGTGGATTATGTTTCAAACACTTAGGCTTGTGCTTTGTGTCCCACATTGGTTAGAGGTGATTCTTCTTATGTGCTTATTAACCATTGCACAACTAAAGTGATAACTTAAAATATAAAGGGTTAGGTGTTGGACTTGGGCTTGTTCCTATCTCTCATGGGCCTTACCTTTTTTCCTTTCTTTCTTTTTAACCCAAATTTTATAAGCAGTCCGTTGGGCATTCATTGTAGTTAGTAGCTATTGGGGTCTTTTCCTTTCTTTCTTTTTAGCCCAAATTTTATGAGCAGTCTATTGGGCATTCATTGTGGTTAGTAGCTATTGGGCTCTTGGTCCGATGGTGTGCACAATGATTGTTGGAGGCCTACCCGTTAGACAAGCCACTAGTCTCTTTTTTTTTTTTTGGCATATACAACCCTAAGGCTCTTTTTCTATATTTTTGAGTTCTTTTATTCTCATAACCACACCTCTCTCTCTATTCTTGCAGTTTTTGAGCTTAAGGAAAGGCAAAAATAAAAGGTTGTTCTTGGTTCTTTGTGATTGGAAGTATGTCAATTACAAAGAGCATTGTTGTAGTCTAATTCTAGGGGGTTGTTCCGCCAAGAAAGCCTAAAGCACTGAGTTCTACTCTAAGTGACACAAATCAACCTTTAAGGACCGCTATTTGCATGATTTTATAATTCATGAGATCTTTCTAACTCTATCTATTATTATTATTATTTTTTTTTATCATTGCTAATTTTTTAGGGTTTATTCCCCCCCACACACACACACACACACACACACACACACAAAAGATATGATACAACATTTTACAACCAATTTACTAGGTGCCTAGGAAGCACCCGCCCGGATACGGGTGTGAGGGTGCGGATGCGGTGCGCGGATAAGATAATTTTTGAAAAAGTAGGAAACGGCTATGGCAGAGATACGTTTATCAATTAATTATTAAATATATTTTTATCTATATTTTCTATATATTGTTAAGCTTTTTTTATATAATGTTAAATATACATAAATTTTAGAGAAATAATGGACAATAAAGTGAATATATAGTTACTAAATTATGTTTAGAAATTAGAACATAAAATTGAAAAAAGGCACAAGCTAAAACAATAATATAGACTTGAAAATGATATAAAAGATGTGTGTCTCATTCATATATCAAATTGGAATTGGGAGAAGGGTTTAAGACTTAATAAGTCTAAGAGTTCCCCAGATCATTTACATGCCCAAGCCCACAAAATTAAAATGAATAGATAAGTGTAAACACTATACAAGCGGAGAAAAGAAAACAAGAGCAACCTTTCATTAAAAAAAAAAAAAAAAAGTAACGAAAGAGAAAAGTCAAAAAAGAACAAAAGAAAGATGAAAAACCAAAGGCGTAGAAGAGGAAGATCCGCGTCTATAATGAAGAAGAAGATCTGTGAAAACGAAGAACTGTGAAAAAGAAGAACATCTGTGAAGAAGAATAGAAGATCTACGATGAGCTGAGGTTGTTCTTCAGGTGTCCAGTTGGATTTAAAAAAAAAAAAAAAAAAATCGTGTGGGATGCACGTGCAGCTGCGTCCAGACCATATCCATATGGCTACAATTTAACCGCACCCATGCTTCTTAACTAGATACAACCCATTTACCCACTTAATTTATCATTCTGATCATTTCAAGAAAAGGCACTAGACATACATGAATTAATAAACCATGGGTGGGAAAAAAGGGGACACAAAACACACAATGAAAACAGATGATCTCACATTAAGCAAAGGTGCGATTCGCACCCACATTTATCTCTACTCCTTACTCATCATACGTAGAACCGTCTTCTTTTGGATTTTGGTTTTCCAAAGATTCGATGGCTTTAGAAATTTCTGCCTGGAGCTCTTCATGCTTCTCTTTGAGGTTTGAAGAATTCATGGCCTCCACAAGGCCCCCCTTAATTTGTTGCTCCAAAGCTGCAATTCTATTTTTGGACGCCACATTAGGTGTCTTTCCTGCCTTTGCAACCTCCAACTTCAGTGCCTCAATCTTGTCCTTCACATCTGTTGACTTGATAACATTTTCAATTTCTCCCTTAATTTCTTCATTCAGCTCTTTTTCCTTGACTTTGACATCAATTGGAATCTGTTCACTGATCTCCTTTGCTTTTGGCCTCACAGCCGCAACATCCAAACCCAGGGCTTTTATAGCATCAACCATTTCCAACTCTATCTCTTTCTTCCTCTGCACAATTTTCTCCTTCAGCTCAGGGTCCAAATCCTGTCCCGCAGACACCCCAGACCTTTCAATTTCATCCTCCAGTGCCTTGTTTTTTTCTTTCATATCGGGCCGATTCATGATTTCGACAAACTTTTTATTGACTTGCTGCTTTAACCTGGCATACTTTTTTTTATTTGCAGAATCAATCTTGATTTTTGATAATTCCATCAACATGTCGAGTCTAGACTTCAAGGTTTCATAATTAGGAGCTGCAGAGACGCCCTGGGCAAACTCATCCTTAAGTTTTTCAATCTTGTCCTTTAGGACCTGAGGCATGAGTTGGCCCTGCAACTTTATTTTCGAAAATTCCTGCCGCAACATCACGAGCCTGTCTTTCAAACCAATGGACTTAACAGCCTCAGAGTATTCGCGGTCAACCTCTCTTTCCAGCTTTTCTATCATCTCGTTTAGAGCTGACTCTGGAAGTTCCGCAGAGGACTCTTTGGCATTCAATCTTTGCTGCATAAGTTTTTTGACCTCATCTTCTATATTTAGACTGGAAGTCCTCATTATGGGTTCTTCTTTCATTTTCATGTTGACTTTCTTCTTAGAATCTACGGGGAGTCCTTCTTGGAACATACCGATTTTTCGAAACTTATTCATGCGATGCTTCAGAAGCTCTTCTGTGTCCATCTTCATAAGCTCCTATTGAAAAAAAAAGATTGTTGTTAGGAGAAAAACTGGTTATATTCAATTCTTGTTTAAGAATTAAAGGGGAGAAAGGCACGTACATCCATTGATTCATTAATTGCATATTTTATCTGTTGTGAGGTCCAAGACGGATCTGCATGTGCTCCACCAAGAGGCTCCTGTCAAAGTATAAAATATCTTCTAATTGTCAAAAAATAGAACCAAAATATATATAAATATATATATATATATATATATATTGTAAAAGAAGTTATGAAATGGAAGTTGTTATGGAGGTCTAGTCAATAGAAAAATAATTAAAATATGTGGCTGAGGGTATAGGCAAATGCTACACTTCTAACTATTTGATCCAGTTGGGGGGGGAGAGAGGAGGGGGGAGCATGATTCTAAGGTCTCTTTTGCCCCATAGAGGAGTACAAAAGAGTCTTTTCATTTATGCACGCAAGCAACCATGTTTCATCCCTTTTTATTGTTTGGAGAAGGTCGCTGAAAGAAAGAAATAAAAGAGAAACAGTGGCATAGACTAAAGAAGGGATCATTTACAGGGACAACACCATCTGCAATCTGCAGCTTCAACAACTCAGTAGCAGTGATCCTTAGTTTCTCAGCTGCCTGCACCAAAGAAACTTTTAATAGATTAAAACTAAATTAACTGGCAGAGAATCCCAAGAGTGAATGCTGTATGGACCTGTGGAGCAGCTTTGGCATTCTTCCACAAGATTGATGCAGCCGCTTCTGGACTGAAAAATGACAAGAATAGAGCCAAAATAAAAGAAACAGATGAGAACGTAGGGTTTTGACATATTAAAACAATTTGCAGAAACTGAGTTAGGAAGGACTTGTACCCATGACAGGAAAGAAAAAGAGAAAAATGCATCACATAATCCAAAGCATGGGTGTGTGATCACATAAAGCTAAAGATGAAAGTATTTTTTTATAAGGCAGGACCAATTAAACAACATAAACATAACCTCATTTAGCAAAACCAGATGTCTCTTTGTCCATCTCAATGTGAATCAAAATGGAGAACTGTGCTAGTAACTTCTACTGCTTATAAGGAGACTCAACTCATTTTGCAACTGACTATATTATCAATAGCAAAATGATATATCCAGCAGCCTCACAAGCGATTATTGCAGATGACACTTTCTGAATCTATGTACATTTTTTTGAACGGCATTAATCTATTGTGATTAATTTTAATGTTAAGGTTAATGCATGCTTCATGAAAACTAGGAAGTAGTCATTTAAATGTCCAGTTGCCCATATTTGCAATCAAAATTTTAACTCAGATGGAAGGTCTTATCCCCATTACCCACATACTCAAATAGTGAATTTTCCATCCTACAGAAAGTTTTATAAGTTTGTAATGCAACAATATGATGCATTTACACCATGCCATAACTATACCGAGTTAATACTTTCAGGTCAGACATAAACAAAGCTCTTCGTCCTCTTATCATATATATTTTCCAAACTGACTAAAATGAACCACTCCTTCCATATATCCGTTACTCATAACCATTTTAACCAAAAAAAAACATTGAAACCCAACAACAACAACATTTTGACAAAACTTATCTGATGCTCAACAATGTTTGAAATCACAGAGGCTTCCATGAGGAGAAGAAAATGGTAAGATGGAAACCGACACAGATATCGCCAAAACCTAAAATGTTACAAATAAAATGATTGGATTGCTTAGCTGTATGAATAAATGACAACAAGAGATGAGGAGAGGAAACTCGTGGAACAGGTCTGGCAAGTGGGAACTACTAATCTACTCTTACATAGGACTTGGTAAACTTCTGAATTAACAATCAAAGACAATGCTAATATTCCTAACACATGGTCAAATCCACCCCTACCTTCCTTCCAAGTCATTTTTGATTTGCATTAATAACCTATAAAGCCAGCATATTGCATACCATCTCTTTGAGACTTATCTAATAAGCACTAGAAAAGCAGGCACTTGTCCAACATTATATTTGCACAATCTTTAAAAAGTTGCAATGTGAGGAAAGCCAAACTCAAATCACCTGGCGACATAGAAAACTGCATTTTCAAGCATTATCAATTTATTAGCACAACCAATGGCAAGGGCACCACCAGAACCACCTTCCCGATGACAATTGAAACAACGGGTACCTTCAGGCCAAACATGGTCCTTAAATTGTGAGCAATGGCTTCACCCTGCACGTACGTAAGGTATATATATCAGTTGGGATGTTATTAAAAGAAAATAATGTAATTTTCACAGTCCACATACTTGTCCTAGTTCTTCAGATTTGAGGTCTGCATAAGCTCCCGGAGTGTCAATGAAAGTAATTATAGGAAACCCATGGTGATCTGCATAATGCATCATGCGTAAAGCTTTCCGGTAACTGTTTGGATATAAATTGTCATTAGTGTCAGAAATTGAAATTTTGACTGGCCAGGAACTTGGCATAATAAGTTGAAACAAATATTGCATTCCATTTTACTGCTAATGAAATTTCATGAGACTAATAGAACATACAAGTCTTTATAATTTGACATACCCATGGGGAGTAGGCATCCCAAAGTTCCGACTGATGTTTTCTTTTGTGTTTCTACCTTTTTGGTGACCCATGAACATGTACCTCCTACCATCTATGGTTCCTATACCAGTAACAATAGCAGGATCATTGTACCCACTCCGATCTCCATGGAGCTCCACAAACTGTGCATATGGGGTAATCCAAAGACATTAATCAATGTAATTAATTCAGCATTCATAACCTAAAGGTAAACTATCGAGAATACAATATGCATCAAATTCACAAGTTTCCGATACTGCACCTTTTCAGTAATGCTAAACACATGATCAAGGAAAGTTGGCCTGTTAGGATGCCGTGCAATAGACACCCGCTGTATTGGAGTTAGATGCGTATATAAATCCTTTAGAGCCTGAAATACAAATGATAAATTGTAGCAATTCAGAACCAGAAACTTTTCTTTTTCTTTTTTTTTCTTTTTCTAATGCTGAATTCCAAATCTGTAATAGAGCATCATTTTCCCAGAACATTTCCTAAGCAGAAAGCAAAAGACATGTCCATCATATTGCTTTATTCCTTACCTATACTTACTTCTCCTAATTATATGTATTTATAAGTGGCTGGCAACAAATATTTGAGTTGAGGCTTTCCCCAAATTCATTATAAGATATATCTAGTTTTTCGGTTCACTAAACATACTTCCACATTGAGGCTTACAAATCAAAATCTTAGGGGATACAAGAGCCAAGCTTCACTCCCCAATATTTTGCATGCTTAAACAAATTTTTAAGGTTCGACAAAATAAGCGAAGAAAAATAAGCTAAATTCCATTACTCCTAAGGAACTCAATATCTGGATAACTTTGAAAATGGCATAGGAAGTTTGTGAACACGCAATAGGATCCTATAACAATGAGTGTAGAGATGAATAGCAGGCCTACCCAGTGCAAAATTAATAAAACCTTCTAATGTTTTCTATATTTCCAGATCAGTAGTTGGAAAAAATAACATAAGCATGCAATTCAAGGTCTCTAATATAAGCCACTTTCATCACTGTATGGCTTCATACTAAAGCCTTTTAAAATTAAAAATTATAGGCAATGTTTTCGAATCTAAGTAATTGAGGTTCTCATCAGCATATGTGGTCAAATGGTTTTTTGTTTGTTTGGTATTCATTGGGTTATGCCGCATAAGGTTATTGAGATGTTCGATTGCTGGCCTGGTTTGTGCCTCATTGTTTGTGTTGAGGATTATCAACTGTCTTTTCTTCCTTACTCTCATTGGGTGGAGTCTAGTTTTGCTCCCAGTGTACTTGAGTGACCTTTTATTTTAATAAAATTTTTCTTGTTACTTATCAAATGAAAAAAGTTTCTCATCAGCATAACATATCAAACCTGCTGATAATTACTCTCCAATGTAAATAACTGATCACTGAAGTCCAGACCAGTTTTGTTTGCCATATTCCGCACCTGCACTCGAATACAAAAACACAATTGGACCAAATCCTGATTATTTTTTTCACTCAAATGAAGAGACTACAATCACCCAAAAAACAATGATTTACATCAGTGATTTTCTTCTCTAGACTAAGAAGCCGCTTTTCGAATTCCAAAGTAACGGGCTTCGGCTTCTGGTTCTCTGGCAAGGGCTTGAAATGTGAGAGATGGGTTAGGACCCCACCTTTCACATTAGGATCCGGATCATCTGGCCATGGATGGTCCTGCTTCTTCACCTTCCTAATCTTCGCCGCCACCACCAAATCCCTCCTGGTCGTGCTGCCAAATCTCGCCCTCCCTAGCGTTCTCAGAGGAATGCCATTGACACAATTGCTTGAGCTCCGGAGAAATTCTGAAGCTGAAGTTCCCACTGGAGAATGTGATATTGAATCCAACCCAATCCCGATTTCTCCCATTCCCTAGCTCAGAATCAATATTATTCAGTTAGTTGAGCTGAGTTTTCACAAGCCTAGAACGCAATAATTCTAAACAAATTTAAAAAAAAAAGTCAATATTCATTTTTCAGATGTTTCTATTATTTTCTTGGCAAAGAAACAGAATAACAACAGTGAACATGCATCAAAATATGAGGTCAAGATCGGCATAATAGAAACTCCTCAATGAGAAATAAAAATTACCTACATGTAATAGAGAAATGTTATATGTACAACATTTTAACAATAAATTATTATAGGTGAAAAAAAAATTAAGTTTAGGATTCAAATTATCAATTGTGAAGTGTGTGTTAATGACAGCTTTTTTCGGTTTGGCCGTTGGGAAGGGATCCAGCTTTTGCTTTTTTGGTTTTGTGAAATAGGCACGTGTGCAGCTTCGAAACCTTTAATTTTGTCTACTTCCGCGATGCCTTCTATGATCCTCTTCTTTAGTTTGAACAAAACTTTGACTCGTTTGAAGGAGTTTTATTTTTCTTTTTATTAGAGTGGGGATTCCAACGCAAGTTCTATTCTCGTGAGAGTTGGATAATGTTGTTAAATTATGAGATTATGGGTTATTTTAGGCCTAGTCTAATTGTATCCATTTGAAAACTAGAAAAATAGACTCAGGATTATTTGAGTAAGTTGAACTTTATTCTTCTAAACTATACTTTCTTTTACACATATTTTCGAAACTATGGGTCCGTTTGGATTGAACTTATTGTTACTCAAACTGAAAACTGAAAACACTGTAGCAAAATAATTTTTAAATGTGTAAATAGTACCGTGAGACCTATTTTTAATATTTTTTAATACGTAAAAAGTGTATGCACGGTGCGTGAACAGTGCATACACTGTTCATAACAATAAATATTGTCTCTCAAAGTCAACAAATGCGGGCCCCAAAAAAAAAAAAAAAGAAAACATAAAACTTGGAAACATGGACGCAGGGTTTAGTTGAATCCAAACGCACACTATGTGAATACACAGTTACCTCTTAAACTATATTTGATTTTACACTTACCTTCCTAAACTATGAGAATATACACTTTACCCATATACTGTACTCCTTTTACACTTATCCTCCTAAATTGTACCTCATTTTATACTTACTCTCCTAACTTATGAAAATACACACTTACTTCCCTAAACAATTACCTATGGAACGGGTGAAATGTGTTACACCGATAATAATTTGAAGATGGTAAGTGTAAAAGTGGGTAAAGTATAATTTCCCCGGATTATTTTAAATAGTTGGTAACTTATGCAATTCACGTGAAAGTTTAAACTAATATGATTTTTTTAAAAATTTGTAGTTGTTGGTATTATGTCTATTTATTATGATTGGTTTGTATATGGAATTAGATACCGCATTAGGCCCTTTTTATAATTGTGTTTGTATATGAAATTATACATCCCAGTGTTGATACTATATTTTGTTTGGCTCTAAATTTTGATAGAAGTTTTAGCCCTAAAGTAAAGGATAGCATGGTTAAAGTCCATGTTACAATTATTTAAGGGCTCCATTTCAATTTTAACCCTTTGAACAGGTGCATTAAGGTCTGTCACAATTGCTAGAAAATTCTCATGACCTCATAGGGTGACATTACTCATATGGTGTGTCACCATTCTTATCCACGAGTGATTACTGTTCTTATCATAGTCTTAAAAACCCTAGGAGAACCTCATTTATTATGTAAGAGATATAGTAAATATTAGCATTGATGTGTATACTAGTTGATCCACTAGTATAATTTTGAAGATTTGGATTTTTTTCATTCCTTATTTAAATTGGTGCTTATTATTTAGTTTTGTAAAGTAGTAAACAAAGAGTCCTTATCTTTATGAGAAAGATGAAAAGTCTTGAAACGATGAACCAAAAAAATAAAAGGTCCACATCTTTTAATGTGAGAAAATACTCAAGTAGAGCTCACTCAAGTTGTCGGAAGCGAACACCATAGGTTGAAACTCTCTAAAAAAAAAAAAAAAAAAAGTTGTCAAATCCTGTCTATCAAAACTTGTCAAATCCCAATATATTTGTATAACCCCTTATTTTATTTTTAATTATGGTAAACCTCACAAATAAGCTATAGTTTGTGTTCTAGTCCATGTATAGGGTATAATAAAGATGATTGTAATATGTAATTCCAAATTAACAAATGGGCAATTTGATTCTTCAAATTTGTTTCCCTCCCTTATCAGAATGATTGACCCTACGATATTGAACTTCTAATTGCTTCATAATTAAAAAGAAAAATGGCATCAAACCAAAGGTAACAGTTCCATTAACGTCTGACAAGAGATTTTTTTATAAGTAACGTCTGACATGATATGTAAACAATTTTGTTAGGTTCCAAGAGCAATTTGGCCTTGAACCTCCTTCATGAATCACGACCAATATCCAACACCTAGAATGAATAATTTCTTAGTGCCATAAATAATATTATCAACCAACAAATACCAACAGGCAAACAGCAGAAAATTGGATTTAACTATAATTTGGGTATAGCTAACCTTTTTTTATTTATTTTTTATTTTTTATTTTTTGTGTGTGTAGAGGAAATAGATTTAACAAACCTGATATGCGAAATTTGAACAGTAATATTAAATAGATTCATTTACCAAAAGAAAAACACTAAAGTAATTTAACTATAACTATTATTCCTAAGCAGCCAATCACTCTCTGCACCGAAATATTTGCAAACAAATACAGCTAAGGAAAAGCTTCCTAACATCCAAAAAATGGAAACTTTCCGATATCCCTAAGTAGGAAATCACTCCCCTGTCTAGGAGCCCACTTTTTTCTTTTAGTGATTTCTTTGGACTTACAATATCAAGTATAAGTGATTGTGTGGTGGAGGTAAAAGTCGGGGTTCAAATTTTCAAGAGGGAGTTTCACACACATATACACTTACATTAAGTTAGAGTAGAATTTTTATCTTATATTAAAAATAATAATAAAAAAAAATTTAAGTATCAAAGGAATGGGCAATTCTTATGTAGTCTCGGAACATTGCTTTGGGACTGCCTAAGTTTTTTTCTTGAGGAATAAAGTAACAAATATATGTTAGTAAAGATGAAAATGTATTTATTGTGATGTTGCCAAAAAGGAGTAGAAAACCCACCAGCCAGAGAGCATACTTTTTCCGGCGATTTTGGCACATTAGCATTGATTTTTAAAATATTTAGGCCCGAAACACTGTTTGGGAAATATATAGCAATATACCACTTTTTTAGGTACTCGAGCTTGGCAAGCTCGAGTACCATGTTTTTTTAATCCACTATCGCCCCAAATTCAAGGAGCCCTATAGTGGCGTTTTTAAGCCCTATAGTGACGTTTTAGGGCCAAAAAACGCCACTATAGGGCCCCTTGAACCTGTTATGTGACTTATAAAAAAATTTTGCAGGAAAACGCCGCTATAGGGCCCAAAAACGTCACTATAGGGCTTAAAAACGCCACTATAGGGCCCCTTGAACCTGTTATGGGACTTACAAAAAAAATTTTGCAGGAAAACGCCGCTATAGGGCCCGAAAACGTCACTATAGGGCCCCTTAACCTGGTATGGGGGCTTCAAAACGCCGCTATAGGGCCCGAAAACGTCACTATAGGGCTTAAAAACGCCACTATAGGACTCCGTGAATATGGGGCAATAGTGGATTAAAAAAACATGGTACTCGAGCTTGGCAAGCTCGAGTACCTAAAAAAGTGGTATATTGCTATATATTTCCCAAACAGTGTTTCGAGCCTAAATATTTTAAAAATCAATGCTAATGAGCCAAAATCGCCTACTTTTTCCTTTAAGAGAGAGAATTACTATCTGCAAACCCAATTCAATTCAAGTCTTTGAAGCTTGCTGTAAGGATTGTGTTATTTCTATTTGTTCTTGAAAGAATGATACTATGGATTTTTTTCCTCGAATGAGAGCAATTTAGGAAGCCTCCATATTTTCAATGATATCACAATTTATATCTCGTGCTTTTCCATCGAATTCCCGAGTTCAAATTCTCGGAAAACTCCTCTCTCTCTTTCCTTCCATGCACACATTTGTATCAAGACCATGACAAACAGAAATCAAGTAAGAGACAATTTGAACCAGCAAAGGATTAAAAGAAAGCAATCAAAGCAAGCATCGGTGGTTGAACGAAGGAAATACGAGTAGAAGATAAACAGCAGTAGCATAACTCAATTGACAGAAACGACATGTAGTTTTAGCTCATTGTACATATTTCTTTAGTGTTTACACGTATAAGAGTTAGTTAGACTTTCTCATTATTTATGTTTTGGTAGTTTTGTTAGTTAAGTTAGTTGCTCTGTTTTCCGGGCTTGTACAAGACTTGTATATAAACATTTTCTTTGGCAATTAATGAGATTGATGAATCATTTCTCACAAAATAAATCTTTTGTAAAGTTGTGATTTACAATTATTTTGTGTTGGCTTTAATTACGTGCAAATTTGATTGTAATTATATTCAATCTTTTGTACCCTGTATTTTATGTGGGATTTTATTTTAAGCGTTGTGTATAAGAGAGAGTGTGAAGACTCAAGGCAATTGAAGATCAAAGAAGTTTTCATGGGTAGCTCGTGAGTAGCCTTCCCGCGAAGTGAAGCATGTGTTCAGCATATGATTGGAATGCAAAGAGTTATGACAGATGGTGATAGCTGATTTTCGCTAGTGTCTAATAGATAAGGCCTTATCGCAAGATACCCGCAAAACATTCTGTTTTGCCAATTTGTCATATCCGATACACGCTATCTCTACCCATACTATATATACCCACATATGTTGAGAAGTGTTTTTCGGAGAGAAAACCCTAACCACACAACCTTTGAGAGTTAGAGATTGTTATACCCGCAATCCATTGTAGTTTTCCTCAACTCTTACCTCTCAATTTCCAAATCGTTGAAAGGTTGATAACCCAAACACTTACCATACACGTCCTAAATGTAAAGTAAGGTTTTGGAGCTCTTGGGAAGCATTGGAAGAAGTCATTTGTTTGATGGATGCAATCGAGCTGAATTGCGTGATCCGGAGAGCTAGAGAAGATAAGGCTTGGCAAAGTCGGTTGGTAGCAGGAGATTGGAGAGCTCGAGTACATAGGGTAGACTAGGCTTAGAGGGTCTTTTATTATTCTTATACTCCAACTTATTCTCTAGTGGATCGATTTCTTGTTTGGAGGGCGGTAAAGAAGTTTTTCGTCGAGTTTTTCGATTTCCTCTTCGATAAAACATCAGCGTGTTATCTTGTATTTGCATTCTTCTTCCCTACTCTTTTAGCTTTCATTTTACTATTGTGATTTGATGAATATGGCTTAGAGTAATTATATTGTTTATCCATTCACATTTACTCTATTCCGCACTTAGTTTAAGTTAGAGTAAAATCAACCAAACTGTAATTTTAATTTGGTGGTCTAAATAGTTCATGTGTTTTCACACAATTTCTAGTTTTCATCTTTGATAGTCCACGTGCGAGTGGCTTCTCCGTGGTAGTTAAGGTCGTAGGTGTAATTACCCTTGCTATACTATCGGCTTGATACCACTGGTTGACATCGTTTATGCTTATGACTAAGATGGTGTCCGATTTGTACAAGAGAGACCTGGCCGGTGGGAAGATTGAAACTATGGAATAAAATAATCATGGAGGCAATTTGTTAGATTCTGTCTTAGTGTCGGACATGGTTGGTAGGAAGAGTGATGGAATGGAAAATTTTGTTGTTGGTCCATTAAAGACATGCGAAGATAAGGAGGGAATGGTACATGGAAACACTAGACCTGGCTAGTGAGAAGAATGACATTTGTAAGTGCTTCGTGGGATTCTGAACTATGTAGGGTAGGAAGAGTGATGCAATGGAAATGGAAAGTGACGAGCAGGGGCGAAGGTACATATAGTCTTGGGGGGGCCTCCAAAACTTTTGAGATCCTCTTATAGTGCTGCATAAAAATAGACTGGCCCCCTACAAATTATAATGATTAGCCCCTTCAAAAAATTTCATAGAAACTTCTTCTGTCAATGGAAGAAAATTGGTCTAGTATAGTTGGATAGACCACCTAATACATGAATCTAGACTACTCTTTACTCAATTTAAATCATAATAAAAGAGAAAGTAACCAAGTGGCTCACCTACTTGCACAACATGCCAAAAACCTGGAGTTTCCAAACTATTGAATAGAAGATAGTCTCTGGTTTTAGAGTTCCAATTAGCTTTGAATATTCATCATCTTCACAGTTCATACTATTTATTTATTATTTTATTATTTTTCTTTTACTATTGTTTTGCTTAGTTTTCTCTTTACTTTGATTTTGTATAATGACTTTCCTTTAAAAAAAATGTCACAGAGATTTGTTCATTGTTAGTTTTTATGTTATTTCCCTTTAAAATATAACAATGATTGCATTTAGCCATTTATAATTCCAATATTTAGTTAGTTTCTCAAGTGGACTCCACTCAAACAATAAACATTCTTTTACCAAAATCTTATAAATCCCTAATCTCTAGGTGTCTCTCTTTTTATTGTTTCAAAGAATAGAAAAAGGATGTTGTTCCTATTGTTTTCAGTTTTTAAATGCAATGCGTGTTGCTCCAATTAGTGTGTGTGTGTGTGTGTGTGTGTGTTTTTTTTTTTTTTTTTTTTCATTCTTAGCTTTCAAATTCATTTATTCTAGTCCCATCATCATCATTTTTTTCACAAAATTTGATCCTTTTCTCATATTTCCAATTTTTTTTCTTCATATGTTTGTCTCTCATTATCATCATCTCATTTTTATATATTTTAAGTTGATTTTTTGTTTTCCTTTTGAATCGAAGTGCCTTATAAGTTGTACCAACATTGATATGTCTCTACAACAAAATTTAGGTTGCGCTAGAGATACGAAACATTCTCAAGTCTTAACCCCCTCCCAATTTGAAAAAGGGAAAAATTGTTAAGAATTTCACTATGAAAATGATAATGAATGGAATTTATTTTATGAATGGTCATCATCAAGCACAATTCTAATAGGAGATGCTAAGGCTTTTAAAAAAAAATTCTTTTATATGTTTATAGCAAATTGAACAATTTTTTTTTTTAAAAAAAAATATTAATTGAGTTTTTAAATATTATAAAATGTTAAATTTGACTATTTTATATAGAATATAATTATTGTATTAATTATGAGTTATAACTAGCATAAATATATATTATTTGGCCCCCCAAGTGGAAAATCCTAGCTACGCCCCTAGTGACGAGTGCTCTATTAGTGATTCACTTCTTTCTTCACTAATTGTTGGACTACCAGGGTCCGAGTTGTTATTGCTTGGCAACAGATTCTCGCAACCAAAAATCACACAATACAAAACACTAAAAATTACATGGTATTAAGTTAATATGATTTTCTTCTAACTCCAAATTCTTTGAAACTTTACCTGGATCAACTTGGTTTTGCCGCATACCAATGTTGGAGATTGACACAGCTAAATTGGGGGAGAGATAGATAGAGAATCGCGTATCAAAATGGTGTGTTTAAGGAAAAGAATGACAAGGAAATTTCCCCTGCTTGCAAGAGGTTTTTTCCGAGCGACAAAGTGCATTTGATAGCTTTATTTGTGAGTCAAAAAGTGAGCGACTTGGCCTTTATTTACTTGCTAAGCATTGATAGTTAAGTATTGTTAGAACTTAAAAAAGCAATATATCCAAAAAAGCTTCCAAAATAAAAAGCTGCATTCTTTACAAAATAAATGACCGTCCACCTACAATAGACAAAAAAATATTCAACAAACAATATATTAGTACCAAATACAAGACCAACTAGTAAGTAAGGGGCTAAAGGCAGAATCATACCAAGTTAGTGATTAATCATCAATACTAATTAAGGGTCGTTTGCTTGAGTTGGAACCCTTGCTTGAGCTGGTATTTGCTATTGCACTTGCTGTTGGTTATTGGTTTCAAACTAGAAAAGAATAGGAAATAAACACAATAGATTAAATTTTGCTTGAATACATGAGACATTCAATACAATTAATAGATAATAAGTTTCAAAATTTAAACATATTACCTAAGTCAAGTAACTCCTCCTCCAATGTCTCTACATCATCCCTTGACTGGTGATGAAAAATTCGAACTGTAGCTTGAAGCCAATTTTGTGAACATACAAGGTTTTGAACCATGAGAGGAGATAGTGAACTTCAAAATGGATCAAAAATACATCCTTCGGTGCTAAATGCTAACTCGGATGCAACAGTGGAAATTGGTACAGCAAGCACATCCTTAGCAACTTTAGACAACACTTGGTACCTACTACAATTGTCCCTCCACCATCCTAATATCTCAAAATTCACATCATTTTTACCATCATAGTTTTTAGCCAAATAATTTTCAAGCTCATTACTACAACCTACAAATTGCTCAACTTGCAAGAAACGTTCATATCACGAGTGAACCATCATAAATGGATCATTTGCATCACTTTCCAATTCTATCCTTTCACTCCCACTTTGTTCTTGCACATTTGGTGAATGAATAGAAAAGTAAAATTATACAACTCATACAAAAGATCTTTCACCTTATCAACCATCACTTCTGCCACTGTATTTCCATAAATTTGAGAAAAAGAAAACTTCAAAAACCTCAATTTTTTTTGTGGATCAAGAACCACAGCCACATACAAAAGAGGATTAATTTTCTCCCCTTCCCCCAATACTTCTCAAATTTAGTTTTCATGTTTGTGGCTGTGTTTTTCAAGAGAGTGTTTTAGGATTTAACTAAATTAGAAATACTTTCCCGAATAACAAAGATCTCACCATAGAAGGCATTTGAAGTAATATACAAAGAGCCGGAGAACTTCTTCGTTGCATTATAAAAAGCCTTAAGAAAGTCACAAATGCCCTACAATTTTGGAAATCACTCATACGAGATCCCAAACCACCACTATCTTCCTTGGTCCTAAAGTATGACAAATAACCATCTTTAAAATCCATTCGAAGGAGCACCTTCTCAAAAATTTCAGCAGTTTCTAATATAAGGTAGGTTGAGTTTCACCTAGTAGATACATTTAGACAAAAAATACTCTTGGACTCCATACCTAACATCTCCATAAAACTCCTAAAAGTTTGATTTCTATTGGGTGAGGACTTGACATACCTCACAACTTCACGCACCTTAGCAACAAATGCATCAATCTCTTTTAAACCCTCCCCCACAATGAGATTTAGGATATGGGCACAACACCTCATATGCATGAACTCATTTCCTAAAACAGTTCCATTCCAATCTTTAGTCAACCTTTGCAAAAATTTAATTGTTGTTAAATTTGAGCTAGCATTATCCACTGTTAAAGTGAATATCCCATCAATACCCTATTCATGCAAAAACATCTCAATCTTTCTACCTATAGCCTCCCCCTTGTGGTCTTCAACTTGACAAAAATTAAAATTCTCTTATGCAATTTCCAAGCATCATCAATAAAGTGACATGTTGTTGATATCATATTTTGTCCGTCCTTGATTTACGTGCAAGACCTTGAAAAATCCAAAAATATCATTTTCGCTCCATGGGTCTGCGAGAGCATCCAGAACAACATGGCACAACCTGTTTGGGCATCGGAGCATCCGAAGTGCCTTTTTAAGCTAAAATGACCAAACCTGAAGTTGATCTTGGGTGGGCCCAAACACCCAAATTTTGATTCGACCGTCAGAATGGGTTGAAACCAACACCATTGTGGAGATTATCAAATTATCATTCCAATAATTATTCATGGGTCAATATTGGAGTTAGAACTGCCAAGATATCACAAAAACCGAGATAACGCATCGATCGATGCACCACAAACTTTCGAGAGCCATAACTTTTGATTCGACCGTTAGATTTTTCAAGTTCCATATCTTTTCAGAAATAGGAAGCCGATATATTTCAAAGGGAGTCAAGATCAACCAAATCATGGGTCTTTTGAGGCTGCTAGTGGCACCTGCCTCTAAAAACGCCCTTTACACCAAAAAAAAAAAAAAAAAACAAACAAACAAAAAGAAAAGAAAAAGAAGAGATTTGCTAAGTTTTGCTTCCTACCCAACTTCTATATTCGTTTTTTCTCTCTTCCAAACACCAAAAAAACACCCAAAACACACATCAAAGTTTCTTGATTCTTCTCTCTTTACTAAGAACACAAGGTATTGCTTTTGTACCCAATCTTACTTTCCTTGGTTCCACACTTTGGATTTGGGGTTTAGGGGTGTGGATGTAGCTTCTTTAGCATGCTTCTTGCTTTATGTGTGTTCCTTGCTTAGATCTATGTGCTTATGTGCTTTTTGTCATGTTTTATGCTTAGAAATACATCCTTACATGCTTGTATGTTTAGATCTACATGCTTAGGGTTTTATGCCATGTTTCCTTTGTTTCGTTCCTCTTTTTGCATTGCGTTGATGTTAGGGTTATGTGCTCACATGCTTGATCCTGTGTCTATGGTTATGCTTTGCTTGGATCTATGTGTTTGTGCGCTTTTCGCCATGTTTTATGCTTAGATTCATATCCGTACATGATCACATGCTTGAATCCATGTTCTACCATGCCTATGTGCTAGCTTTCGCATGTTCACACACATGTTGCCATGCCTATGCCTAGATATACGTTTTCACATGCTTGTGTGCTTGGATCTATACTCTACTTGCTTTATGCCATCTTCCATGTGCTTGTATGCCCTGTGCCATGTTTGTGTGCCTAGACCTAGGCTATGTTTGTCATGCTCGGTGCTAATGTAGCCCTTTTTGTTCCCTTTATCGCCTTTTCTTGTGTTTTGGCCTATTGGTTCGGGCCTGATCTAGACCTTATGGTCTTTGTCACTTTCCATACACCTTGGCCTATACCAAAGGGTTTGGATCACCCATTTTGCATGTCTATGTTTACTTGCTCCAATGCTTTATCTTTCGTGCTAGCCTTTCTAGTTCTAGGCTTTGTTATGTTTGACGCCCTCCGTGGGCTTGATCTTGTTTGGTTACGCCCGACACACATGAGGCCTTGTTCTGATGTAACCATTTGAGAGGCGTCTTCGGATGCTAGGTCGCTCCTTGCATACCCTTCCCCTTTTTTTTTTCCACTCCATGCACGATATGCTTATCATGCTTGTTTGAGCCACCCATTGGCTTTATATGCATCTTTACACACTTACTTACATGTCCATGAATGAGTTTTGCTTGCTAGTGTGTCATCCATACTTCAACATAATGAAGCTATGGACATCCGATATAAACCTACATTTGTCCCTCACGAGCACCACCTTTTGTTTGCTTTTGTTTGTTTGTTTGTTTTCTCACTTGTATGCCTGCCATGTCTATCATGCTTGCCTGCTTCATACCTATTTCATATGTTCTTTGCACATTTTCCTTCCATTTCTTTTCTGCTGGTTTTCTTGTCTTTTCCTTTGCATGTACACATATGGAGCAAGGACGTATGGAGCTAAGGCACTGTCTCCTAAGCATAAGCGAAAAAGGGCAAGGATGCATGCACATCGATATCAGCCCAAGGGCTGCAGTTAGTAGGCTTAGGAGTTTAGCTTTTTCCCTTTGGTTATGTATTCTTTTAAACCCCTCTCTTCCTTCTCCCTTTCTCTCTTAGATGGGTCGTATTAGGTATATCATGCTTTGTACCATTTGTCCTCATCTCTAGAGTATGATAACCCCTGTTTATTTTCTTTCATCTATATTTTGGGCTATGCTCTAGGGATGTAGGCATTTACTTTCCTACTCTGTGTGCTAGCATTATGCATGATGTATATATATACCTCCTTGCCCCACTTCGGTGTGATTGTCACAATCGGTGTCACCTAAGGCAAGTGATGCCTAATTTTCGCCATGAAAGTAAGGTGACTTGTCGCTAGATTTTCGCCATGGAAATCTGATACTTTGCCGAATACCTTAGGAAAGCATAGATTGGGACCACACTCATTCAAAAGCCAAACCTCAAAACTCCTATGCATGCAAAGCCTCGAAAGCCAATGCTGAAATCATGTTTTTACTGCCAAGCTCCAAAAATTAAGGTTTTATCAAAACAAAGGACTATCCTTGGACAGGTATTATGGGGTGCCTAACACCTTTCCCACACATAACCAAACTTCTAGACCTAAGAATCAAGATTTTTTTTTTTTGCCATCCACATCAGATTAGGAAAAATTCCATTTTCCTTAGTCTAGGATTGGTAATAAAATCAACTAGAAATAGGTGACAAATTACACCTTAGAAGAACTCAATGATTGGTGGCGACTCCACTTACCTTTGGTAATCCCTTAAAATTTGGCCTAGATTCCCGCCATAATGCCAGAGGTAAATTGACCTTCCTCCACCGAGAGAGAGAGAGAGAGCACCTGAAGCTCCGCATGAACAACATGCACATCATTCAAGAGGGGCCCTCCAACAGGACCTCGAGCGCACGGGAGGTGTCGCCATAGCGGGTGGATGAACAAAGGAACGACAACGACGGTTCTTTTCGCTTAGCCGATCGAGGCTAGGTGTCGACACACATGAAACACATATAATTTAAATTTTGAATAGAAGTCCATGTGTCCGTAGTGAGACATACCCTATAACCCTTCAAGGATTTCCTTAGCTTCTCTATCTCACTATTATGAATGCTAATCACATCTCTAGCTACAGTTTGACAAGATGGGATATCCTTTAAACGAAGCTTAGATTGTAAGGTAGTTACATATTTCTTGAACTCATACCCCTCGACACACCTAAAAGGCAACTCATCAATTATAATCATTTTCACCAATGCCTTTCTATAAGCCTCGATAGAAAAGGTTGTTGACACAAGCAGGAACTCATTTTCTCCATCCTTTTTGGGTTCAAAAGCTAATGTTTTATGCCTGTTAGCTAAGTCTTCTCTATTAGGGTTCTTGGGACAATTTGGCATATGAGCTAACAAATCACTAGTACCATAACTCTTATTATCAGCATTATACGATTTTTGGCAATAATTACAAATAACCTTAGTTTTACTAGTATCACCCTCTCCTATATTTATTTTTTCAAAATGGCCCCAAACAACTGACTTTTTCCTACCACTACAAGTGCCACTAACAGGAACTGTCATACTTTTGCGTGGTGGAACTAGGGGCAACTTAGTCATGTAGCAAATGCTTGAAGATGGGTAGCAACAAAAGCTTCAACTTGGGTGGGAATAGCACCATCATCTTGTGTAGCAAATGATGTTTGGACAGAGAGTTCATTAGTGGAGGTTTCAATGACCTAAAAAAATCAAAGATATGTATTAGCAAACTAGAGTAACAAGTATAATTAATAGCTTTAATAATAATAATAAATAATAACCACACAAACCAAAAAGGAAAAATGGTATCATATTTATGCAAAAAATAAAAACACAAAACAAAAAAAGCCCAAATACAAATAGCATAAGCTTGAAATTTTATTTAATGATGAAAGTCAAAACAGTGATGCTTAAAATTGATTAAACAATAGCAAAATGTCGATATAACAACAAACACCGAACACAAACATAATATATGATTTATATAGCAGATTACACCATATTGATCTTCTATCCTTAACAAGCATCAACTCAACTTAAATACTAAAACAAAACAAAATACGTGATTTACATAGCTAATTAAACACTAAACACTAACATAGTATATGATTTATATAGCAAATTAAACACTACACACAAACATAATACATCATTTACATAGCAGATTAGACACTAAACACTTACATAATATATGATTTACATAGTAGATTAAACACTAAACATAAACATAATACATGATTTACATTGTAGATTAAACACTAAACACTAACATAACAAATGATTTACATAGCAGATTAATCACTAAACACAAAATATATGATTTACTGTTGATTATAACAGCCAAACATAATATAGGATTTACATAAAAGATTACACCAGTTTGGTCTATTATCCTTATCAAGCAGCAACTCAAACAAAAAAAGAAATGAAAAAAATCTCAACTTAAACACTAAACACAAAGGAAAGCAAAAACCATTCCTTAAAGAAAATCGTGGGTGTATGAGTTTCGAACTTCAAGGCAGAAAACCCTACTTGAGTCGACTTTCAATCCTGTATAAAATTAAAACAGAATAAAAATTGATTGAAAAAAAGAACAAAGAACAAAAGTAAAATAGTTAGGGTTTCAAGGTGTTTTTAAGGTAAGGTTTCATATTATAAATCTTTGGGTTTATTTTATTTTAACATTTGATTTCCATAACAAATGAAACCAATGAGACTAACAAAAAAGAAAGGTGAAAAAAAGAGAACAATTACCTAAGCGTTTGGAGTAAGAACTGACTCAGAGAAGAGTGCACAGTGGCAGGGTGAAGACTAAACATCGACGGTAGCTATAGAGAGAGGAGTGGACAGCGGCAGCGGTAGCTAGGCATTGGAGGCGGAGAGAGGAGTGGGCTGACATTGGAGGCAAATAGGGTTTGGATTTGGAGAATTAGTTTAGAGAGAGTTGAAGAGCCAACCAAATAGAGAAGTGAGAGTTTGAGAGAGCCAAATAGAGAACTAAGATTCTGAGAGTTGGAGATTGACCGAAGCTTAAAGCTTTAAACTCAAGAAGTGAAGAGGTAAGGAAGCATAAAAAGGGGAGGAAGCATGAAGGTGAAGCCATGACCACGAACCTTGTAATCTAAACTCTAAGAGTCCGAAGTGAAAACTCAAGAGACTCATTAGAGATAGTGAGAGATATCGGATCTTTGATATATAATTGTCACCATTAGATTGGGTCTTGATTTTGGATTATAACCGTTGATTTAGAAATGGGTAATTGTGCCACTAAAATTAGTCATATCACTAAGTGCTCAGCTTCTACTCTCACCAACACCATTGATTTTGAATTTTAATTTGAGTTAAATAGTTGATTTGTATATTGGCAATTTGTGTGGAAAAAGTTAACTTTGGTTTACACGTTTTCCTTTCTCAAATATCAAAACGTGTAGGCTGGCAATGTTGGGTTGCTAGCATGTCAAATCATTTTTTTTTTTTTTTTTTGGTATAAATAGTTTGGTCGGTTCGGGTTTTTTAGGTGAAATATTTTTAAACTCGAATTTGAACCGAATTATTCGGTTATTTCTCTTGCCGACCTTTGTGGATCGACCGCAAACCGAATTCTGAGCTACCGGTGGACCTTCGGTTCGAGCGGGTGGGTCGGTTGGTCTAGGTCTCTGGACAGCCCTATCAAAAAGGAGTAGAAAATCCACTAGCCAGAGAGCATACTTTCCTATCTGCAAACCCAATTCAATTCAAGTCTTTGAAGCTTGCTGTAAGTACTCAAATGAGAGTAATTTAGGAAGCCTCCACATTGTCAATGATATAACAAATTATATCCCCTGCTTCTCCATCAGATTCCCAAGTTTAAATCCTCAGAAAATTCCTCTCCGTCCGACGAACTCTCCATCATTGTAATTATCAAATTTTCACAATTATTGTTCCCATTCAATGGATAGAATGCCCCTTTCATTTGATTAAGGTCCTTATTCCTTCTACCAACATAGCAACTACCATCAGCCCAAGTAAAAACCTCGTCCCCTTTCGGAACCCAGTTTTCCCATTCCCTGTTATAATTGTTTTTGTTTGCCCAAATCAAAACCCCATGCCCCGAAATCACACCCTTCTTCCATTCCCCAATATACTCGTTACCATTATTCCAAATGTAACGTCCATGCCCATCTTGCATGTTCCGTTTCCATAGCCCAACATATAAGCCTCCGTTCACCTAACGCTTATGTCCATACCCGTGTTTCCAATCGGAGCTCCATGACCCACGATATGTATCCCCGTCGGCTCCAATGAAAATACCAAACCCTTCCTTCCGACCCAACTTAAACATGCCCTCATAGGTCGCTCTAGATGGCTAGGAGAATTTGCCTTTACCGTATGCTTTCCCTCTACGCCACTCGCCTTCATATATGCACCCGTCTATCAACAAGTACTTCCCCAATCCATGCAACACATTTTCCATTACACTCCCCATATATAGATCGCCATTCGGGAGTGCATTCTCCATTGCAGTAAAGGATGGTGAGGTAGTGAAGGTCGTTGGTGTAACCCTTGCGGTAGTACCGGCTTGATAGAAATGGTTAACGTCGTTTATGCTTGTGACTTAGACGGTATCTGATCTGTGTGGCAGAGATCTGGCTCGTGGGAAGATTGAATCTATGGAATAAGATAATCGTGGAGGCGTTTGGTTAGATTCTTCTAACTCGGTGTCAGATATAGTTGGTAGGAAAAGTGATGGAATGGAAAGATTTGTTGTTGGTGGTGGTGAGAATAAGATGCGAGAAAATGAGGAGGGTATGGTAAGGGAAAGATGAGAGAATCTTGAAGCTGATTCGTCGGATTCTGAACTAGCATCAGTGTCAGAGTTGAAAGGTGGGAAGAGTGATGCAGTGGAAATGGAATGTGACAACTCTACTAGTGATTCAATTCTTTCAAATTCTGCAACCAAAAATCACACAAAAGAAAACAATAAATTGCAATTACATGGTAGCATTAAGCTACTGAAATTTTCTTGTCTAAGAACTCGAAATTCTTTGAAACTTCACCTGGATCAACTTGGTTCTGCCGCATACCGATGTTGGAGATTGAACATATCTGAATTGAGAGAGAGATAAGAGAGAAGAATTGCGTATCAAAATGGTGTGTTTGGAAGGAATTCAGCTAAGATATTGTGTTTCAAGAAAAGAATGACGAGGAAATTTCCACTGCGCTGAAGAGGTTTTTTCCTAGAGATAAAGTCCGTTTGATAGCTTTATTTGTGAGTCAAAAAGCGAGCGACTTGGGTTGTTCAGTTTTTACCCTAGATTGACTCTAATGGCTTGGGATTTTCGATTGCTTTATTTGAGTGTGGTAATGCTGAAGCTGTTTAGAGCCTTACAACAAGGATGTTCTGCCTTTGTGCTCCGTTTGGCCATCTCATAGAGAAAACTCACAATCTGGCTCAAGGAATATGACTTGGTCAATTTGTACAAGTGGTTAATATAGTTTTGGCGGCTGATCTAACTGTTTTTTAAGAAAGTTATCCGTAAATTTCTAACTTTATATCAAAAAGTATTCCCACATTTTCCATTTTCTAATGAGTTTCTGCAATTTCCTATTTGCCACCAACTTTGGGCAGCTCTTGGAGAGTCATCTAGACCTTGGGTTTGTGCAAACAAGGTAATGTTGAAAAGCTTATAAGATTTTATTTATTACAGTACAATATTTGCATCAATCAGATGTCTAAATCAAAACTATTGATCATGTAGAAAGAACTAAACTAAAGTGCAGATGTTTAATTGTTCAAATTGAAAATACAAGGATCAAATTGACACTCACTTTAAAGTGATGGATGGCATTTGTATAAACTTCTTTATTTTAATAGGGGTAAACCTCACAAATTGGTTACAGGAATGCTAAAGAGGCTATAGCTTGTGTTCTATATAAGATCTATTGGTCTCTAATATCTAATTCCAAATTAATAATGATCCATTCAATACTACAAATGTGTTCCTCTCCCGACTAGAAGGATTGGGTAAATGATATCCACCTTCTAAGAGCATTAGCATTAGAAAATGCTAATGCCAAATCTAAAGGAAATTTAACATTTTTAACTTCAAAACAATCTGCATCGTGGGAATGGCAAACAACACTATTGCAAATTTTTTGCAATAGTGCTACTGTGCAATTCTAAACATAGAATTGCACTGTAGCAAAGTATTGTATCAAAAATAATATATTTTATGTGTTTCCCCCTAAAACTTCTCTCTCATGAATTCATTCTGCGTGGGCTCTCCTCTCTCTCTATTCATTCTCTGTTTCTCATCTGCTCTCTCCTCATCTCTGAAGCTTCATCTCCGAAATGTCTATGTGACCATATCCGAAATTTCTGGACCCATCTCCATCTCTATCTCCGAAATTTCTCACCCGATTCACCCTCACCCATCTCCATCGCTGACCCTCACCCATTCTCCGATTCACCCTCACCCTCACCTCACCCGGTCACCGATTCACCCTCACCCTAACCTCACCCATTCACCGATTCACCCTCACCCATTCACCCTCACCCATCTCCATCTGCTCAAGCTTCACCCTCACCCATTCACCGATTCACCCTCACCTCACCCATTCACCCTCACCGATTCACCCTCACCCTCACCCTCACCCTCACCCTCACCCATCTTAACCGATTCACCCTCACCCATTCTCAAGGGTTTTTAGGTTTGGGTTCAAATTTTGCAAAAACGAAGCTCTGTCGGTGTTGGGGGATTCAGCTCCGTCGGTGTTGGTGCTGATCGTAAGGTGGGTTTTGATCAATGTAGAGTTTTTGTGTTTGTGTTTCTTTTCTCTCTCTGCAAGAAAAAGAGGGATTCAGCTTGTGTTTGTGTTTGGGTTTTGATAAAAGAATTGTTGTTGATGTTTGCGAGTTTTTGTTGTTGATTTAGCATCTTCGAGACCGTAAGCTCGAGTTCATCTTCATAAAGTTTGCTCGGTTCATCTTCAATTACTAGTAAGTATCTCTCTCTATCTATTTCTCTCCCTTCTCTCTTTTCTCTTTGTTTCTGTAGCCCTCTGTAAAACCATTCTTTGATAAGCCTTTTTTTTTTTTTTCCTCCTGTGTAATACATGACTAGTTTAGTAATATTAAGAATGGAGACTTTTCCTTTTGGGCATTTTGTTAGACCATTTTTTTCTTAGCAAGAGAATAATGTCATGGACTTGTTGAGGCCTTAGTTCTTGTTTGTTAATGTTATATGCTGAAGGCTACTTGGAAGTTTTTGAATTTTGGAACTTAGTAATGTCACAGGGCAAAAAAAAACGCAATGTGATCATGAGCCAAAATTTTGATGAATTTGATATTGACTTATTGACAGGGCAATATTCCACCGGAAAAAGCCTCCCCTGCTACTTAGAGTGTACAATAGATTATGACTTGTTGGCTTAGTCAAGTGTTATGTTTGTGTTGTTGTTTACTTTTCTCGCTGCAGAAATGACTGCCTGTGTAAATGAAATGTGTTTATTACAACTACTTAAATAAATAAAAAAGTTTAATTAGTTTTCAAATCATAGAGCCCCAACGGTTTACACCTATTTAAGCCAACATTTCGTGTAATCAATGTTTGTTATTGTTTTAATGGTTATATTATGTTGAGCTTTAAAAAGTGATATTGTGGTCCTTTCATTGATACCTATGTTTCGTAAAAGCTCTTGTTGATTAAAGTGATAATCCATTTCTATTTTAATATAATTCCTTTTAGTTCGGCCTGAAGTTTGTGTCTAATGAGTTGTATTTGGCGCTTAAAGCTATAACACACTTTGGAAAAGGTTTGCTAAATCACATGAACTTTGTTTAAAGATCTCTAACGATGCCTTGATGCCTTTGTCTTTGTCTGAGGAGGTAATAGTTATCACCAGCAAGTTGTATAAAAATGGAAACTTCTGAGCTTTTAGTTACTTGCTAAGGTGTTTTAGCCCAATAAAGAGAATTGGTCCACCTGTTTTTGATTCATATTGTAGTAAGTGGTTGTGGATTGTCCATCCAAAAACTTAACTAGGCCTTATCCTTAATAGATACCCTTTGAGCTCATCTTAACAAATTAAGTGATGAGTGGGCATTAAGTGATTCACATAGGTGTCCCTTCCTTCATCCAAAATAAGTGATTATGCTGATTTTCTAATATAATCATTTGTAGCTTTTATGGTTAAGTGGCTGTTTAAGTGGTTGTTTAGGTGGCTGTCCACAAAAAGGTAAATTCAAGTGTTTAATGTGGCTGTTTTATGTCTGTTTTTAGGTGGCAGAATTTGTCAAAATCTGTTATGGGGCTGTTTTAAGTATGTTTTAAGCTATTTAAGTGTGTGTAATTGGAGTGCTTCAAGGAAAGATGTAGAGCGTGCATTTGGAGTGCTTCAAGCAAGATTTGCAATTGTGCGTGGACCTGCAAGATTTTTCCATAGTGAAACGCTTCAAGACATCATGAAAGCGTGTGTAATTCTTCATAACATGATCGTTGAGGATGAACGAGATGTAAATGAAGCGGTGGAATTAGATTATGAGCAAGTTAATGACAATCCTACTATACAATCACATCACGAGAGAACACAAATACATTTACGGAGTTCATTGAAACCCATCAATGTATTCGAGACCATAAAAATCATTTTCAACTCCAATCGACCTCATTGAGCATTTATGGCAATTACAAGGGGAGTTGTAGGAATTTAGTAAGTGTATGAGTTATGCGTGTGGTGTTTTATTGTAATTTGATATATGTATGAATCTTCTAAAGACAACATTGATAGTTATGTATGTGGATTGTATCTATATATATGTATGTGGATTTTTGGCAAGTTGCATGTATATATATGTATGTGAATTTAGGTTGAGTATATTGATATTTGGCAAATTCTTTCTATAAAGAAATATTGGCGTGTTCTATATGTGTGTGTGTGGATCGAGAAAAATTGGCAGGTCCTATATGTGTGTGTATGTATTTGGCGGGTTGAATTTGACAGGGTTCTATATGTGTGTGTGGATCGAAAAAGTTGGCGGGTTCTATATGTGTGTGTATGTATTTGACAGTTCTATATGTGTGTGTGGATCAGAAAAATTGGCGGTTCTATGTGTGTGCATGTATTTGGCAGCTTGTTTGGAATAGTTGTTGAATTTGACAAAAAAAAAAAAAAAACGTTTTTGGAAAGAAATGATGAAGGCCAGGGAAAGATATTTGATATGTTCTTTGGAATAGACGTTGAATTTGACCCAAAAAAAAAAAAAATGGTTTGCTGGAAAGAAATTATATAAAGGCCAAGAAAGAAATGTGATTGCTGGAAATCTCAAAATTGTACTGTTGAAAAAAAATTGGCTGTTGGAACTTGGAAAGCCCAGAAAGAAATTGGCGAGTTGGAAAGAAAGTGACCGTTGGAATCACCAAAATCTGAAAAAAAATTGACAGTTGGAAGAAATAATAAAGTAAGTTTAAAAAAATAATATTTTAATACAAATAGAAGTTTGGGATGTGGAGGTATTGTAAAATAGTATGGTATAAATGATAAAGTGGTTTTTAGAATTGTAAAATAGAATAGCATTGCAATTTTCCAATGCTAATGCTCTTATTGCTACATATGTTTTATTCTTTTTTTTTTTTTTTTTTTTTGAAAGGGCTTCAAAGCTAGATAACATTTCCATTAAGGCCTGACAAGATAGGTAAACAATATCATTAGCGTCTTAGAGCAATCTGGCATTTTAATTTCCTTTGACTGATATCCTGAGTCCTAGAATTAAAACTTTCGTAAAGTGATGAATAACATGATCTCCTACAAATACCAACAAGCAAACAGCAGAGAATTGGCTTGACTAAAAAAACTTACATGCAAAATTTGAATAGCAACAATAAATAGATTTAGCTATAACCATTATTCCTAAGCAGCCAATCACTCTCTTATGCTGAAATATTTGCAAAAAAACACAGCCTAGAAAATGCTGCATAACATCCAACAACAATGAACTTTCCAATATTCCTAGGCAGGGAATCACTCCCTTTCTAGATGTGGGTTCCGAGTTAACGTTTCTCCTCCCGAGCTGCAGCATAACGGTTGTTTGTATCCTCTTTGAGCTGCAGCTCTTCTAGGTATTCTACCAGTCTCTCTTGATTTACTGTCTTCATCATCTGATTGATTCACAATTTCAAGCAATCAAACTGTCATGATGTTCTTACACTTTGGAAAGAAAATGCTTCATAGATACAGCCTCAACATCGAAATCCACTATACTAAACAAGTTAAAATATTCTGACTATATAGTAGCAGTGAGAACTTAAGGTATGCATGATCCTATGTGTACATCGAATGTTAGTGTAAGGAGAACAGGAAGTAGCACTAAGTAAGCCAATGAATTGGGAAAAAATCACCTCCACACACATACTTTGCATTCAACATGTGAACCTAAGCTTTGTCTTGATTTTTTTGCTAGTGACCAGCCAATCTTGGCTAGTAAAGCTCTATTAAAGTCTTCCATTCTTAGCCTCAATCCACCATACTCTTTTTGGTTTAAAATGCTGCCACTCCAAGATTTTGGAGCTAAGGTGCTGCTGTTACCTAATTCTAACCCCCTTCCCCACCCCCCATGTAAATTTTCTCAAACATTCAATGATTGATTCACAAACAGATGTAGAAAGGTAAAATAGCATGTGAGCTCATGTAAATTTTCTCAAACATGTAATGATATGAAAGTGGGTTTTGGCATATGATTATTTGACACAATCTCAACTCCCAATAGTATGAATCAAGGAAAACTATATATATACAAAGCTACAAATATACGAAATCAACGAAGCTCCATAATGCTTATACAGTTGTGAAATCTCATTAGGCAACAGGGAGGGGTGGTTGTGGTTGGTATTGGAGTCGTCGGTGAGTAAGTCATCAATAGTGCAGAGAGAGCAGCAAAGGAACATTAACGTTCAGTTGTTTTAACCACCGATAACCTGTACCCACACACGCATCAGGTTATTTACAATCTCAGTCATTGGTGGGCGATCTCGACCTTTCAGACTTACACAAGCCACTGCTAGGGACCCAACATGTGCCACTGCCTTTCTTTCAACTGGGGTAGGTGGTGGTACTCTTGGGTCCAAAACCCTGTGAATTTGATCTTGGGCAATGAATGGCACTATAAAATCAACTATAAGCCTTTGCTCACCATTTTCATTTTTATGAAGTGCCTTGTACCCAGACAACATTTCTGGCAATACAACTCCAAAGCTGTATACATCAATTTTGGTTGTCAACTGCCGAAGACTAAAGTACTCGGGGTCCATGTAACCAATGGTGCCAGCCACGCAATCCAAATGGTGTGACTTGAAGTCCATGGGGGCCTTCTCAGATAGGCAGAAATCAAACACTTTGGCAGTCCACGTAGCATCTAGTAATATGTTAGACGTCTTGATATTGCGGTGTATGATTTGTGGTACTGCATACACATGTAGATACTCAATGCCTCTGGCTATGTCTAGTGCCACTTTAATCCGGGCAGTCCATGATGACATTAGAGGAGTACTTTGAAGCTCATGAAGATGGTCATGAAGGGGACCATTTTTCATGTACTCGTACACCAATGCGTACTCATTACCATCCTCACAAAATCCTACTAAGCAAGCAACATTCTTGTGATTGAGGTGGAACAAAGCTTTCAATTCAATTAGGAAGGCACGAGCACTGCCCTGGCGCTTAATAGCCACTTCTTGGCCACCATCTAAAGTGGCACGGTAAACTGAGCCAAAGCAACCTTTCCCAATCTTGTGATCTTCTGAGAAGTTGTTAGTGGCTTTAAGTAGCATTTGCAAAGGAAATTGTTTCCTTTCAATAATTTCGATCAAGTCTTTGGCTGCGGAAAAGAATGACAGTAAGGAATTTTTTTTGGGATGATAGAATTTTGGACTGTTGCTGCCCTTCAGCTTAAGAAACTCAGGCAAGTGATTGAAGATTGCTGTTCGGATTGTGCGTCTGGGAATCGCTGATATGGAAGGATCGGTGGGAATTATTTCATAATTGTCGGAACTACTGTTGTCTGTTTGAGACCTGGCTGTTGGTAAGAGTGGAACTATGGAATAAGAGAGTTGTGTTTCTGCACGAGGTGTTTTGTTAGATTCTGAGCAACCATCTTCTGTCTCAGTCTCAGACATGGTGGGTGGGAAGATTATTGGAATGGAAAGACTTGTTCTTGGTCCATTAGGGAATGGAAAGAAGTGTGGAATTGAAGAATTTGGAATTATTATTTCTAAATAATTTTCGGAATCACTAGACCTGGCTGGTGAGAAAATTTCCATTATGGAATTGGAATAATGAGAAAATCTCGGAGGCGTTTCGTTGGATTCTGAACTATCATCAGTGTCAGAGTTATTGGGTGGAAAAAGTGATGCAATGGAAGCTGACTCTTTTATTGATTGTTTTCTTTCTTCACGAATTGGTGGACCACCAGGGTCTGAGTTGTTGCTGTTGGCAACAAATTCTGCAAAAAAAAATTTATGAAATACAAAACCATAAATTGCAATTATATAGTATTCAGTTACTAAAATTTTCTTGTCTAACTCAAAATTCTTTTGAAACTTACTTGGAACAACTTGGTGCTTCTGCATACCGACCTTGGAAAAATAATTCTGGGAGATTGATATAAGTAATTGAGAGAGAGAGAGAGAGAGAGAGAGAATTGCATATCAAAATGGTGTGTTGGTATTCCTAATCTATATATATATATAAAACCGAAACCTTTGTTGACACCACAATTTTCCACGTCAGCACAATATTTAAAAAATAAAAAATAAAAATAAAAACATTATAACACCTCAAAACCCTAACAACCTTACCCTCAAAACCCTAGCAACCTTACCCCTCTCTCAAGTTAAGAAATATAAAGTCACAGTTTACGCAAACTCTCTCTCTCCAAACGTAAATATCAAATTCAACTCATTTAATTTCTCTTTATATTTTTGAGGCTTCTATAGAGTTATAGTGAGTTATGCTGATTTTGTTTTTTTTTTTTTTTTTTGTGTGTATAGATAGTCATAATACTCCAGTATTCCAAGAAAAGTTTGTGTTTTCGTTAATTGAAGGCCTTAGAGAGATAAGTGTTGCGATTTGGAACAACAATACAAAAGACGATTTCATTGGCAGCGGAAAGTAATTACTTTGTCTCATATTTTTGTTTTTTGAATTGATTTTGTGTGCTTTTTAGACCCTTTTGGATCAATTTTGTTAATTGGGTGTTTTTTTTTTTTTTTTGATAGGGTCCAATTGGGGAAGGTTCTTTCAAAGGGTTACGACGACCGCACTTGGTATCTGTATACTAATAGTGGGGGGTAAGTGTTATAAATTACTAACCCTTTTAAGTGTATAATCTGTTTCTAAAATTATCTATAATATTTTGTCCTCCGAAAATTTTATCTCTTTAATTTTATTATATTGTGTTTCTTAAGCTATAGACAGATTTTCTTTATTTCTTATTTTCAATAATAAATCATTTTATTGCAATACCGGTAATTGTTTGAGAAATCCAATATGTTCATATCTCTATAGAATAGATAATAGTAGAAGCCAATTTTATTACAACTACTTAAATTGAGTTAACTTAATTCCGTACAATTACAAAGTATAGCATGAAAGATAATGGAATTAATTGTTGTAATTTTTATTTTCTTTCAATGTTTTGAATTTCCATGTTTTTATTGTTGATGAGAAATTAAGGCTCGGTTGCACAATATGTGTAAATTCTTGAGAAGACTACTTTAAATAGTAAGTCAATGTGTCTCTTACATTTGGGTATTAGTTAAAATTATTTTCAAATGATTGTACCAATAAAATTGAATGTGTATAAATTTTGTTTAACTATCCCTTGCATCGCACGGGTTAGCGACTAGTTTATAAGAATTTTGGAAGTTTACAAGAAGAAATACATGAAAGGAGATGAAGTTTCCCCTGCGTTGAACAATTCCTACTATCGCGTGTTGGAATTCATAAACAAGGCCGGCGGGCCCTAGCCCCCTAACATGGAAAGGCTCCCAAATTAATCTGGGGTAGTATTTTTTTTTTTTTTTAAATGAAAAAAAAGGAGTGTGTTACTTTTTTTTTTTTTTTTAATCTCTAGAAGGTCTTATAAATTGATATGTCACTGATCACAATAAGTAATTCAATACTTTTTAATCTCTAGAAGGTCTTATTCAAATGTTACAAGTTTTTATAATAAAACTAGGGAATCTCTCTTTCCCCATTTTTGTAGCCATCAAATTAAAAAAAAAAAGAAAAAAAGAATTACTCTGTTTTTTTCTCAGCTCTCTTGGCCAAAACCTTCAAACAAGCACCGGTATTGGGGAAATAATATTTGCGGTCTTCATATCTATCTTTGGGTTGGTTTTATTCTCATTCCTTATTGGCAATATGCAGGTAACTCTCTGATTCTCATCAGTTCTCTTTGCCACCTAATGTTTTAGCATTAGCATTAAATCAAACTCTATATCTACATAAGCATAATATACAGCCCAGCTCAAGTAGGTATGTAAATGAGCTGATCAAGGCATCAAGCCAGTCTGATTATTAAAAGTTAAAAGTTCAAACTCGTTCATTTTGTTTATTTTGAACATGAATTGAGCTCAAGCTTATTACTAAATAAGATTATATGTTTCAAACTTGATTCATTTTCTTAATGAACAAGCTCGAATTTATACACGAGTTACTTGATTAGCTTTTTATTATTATTTTTTCTCCATTATGTAGTAAAATCATGATTAAAATTTTTACCTCTTCACAAATTTATGAATTTTCACTACAATTGGATTGTTTATTATCAATAAACTGTAAACAATAATTTAATATTATATGTACTTATTTACAAACTTACAATAATGTCTTTAATAAATTAAATTCTATTGTATTACACTTCAAAATTTATATTATGCGTGTTATATTATAATTTAAGTGGATTAGCAATTACTAATGGCAAAGGAGATATTAATAAAAATAAGGTATAAAACAAAATTATTATAATATTAATTGCATCTAAAAACCAAGACTTCCAGCTAATTCATCCAATCCAATAAACTGTTTCAATTTCTCTGTGATATATTTATTCTTAAAGATCCGCAGTTCTATTTTAACTTTTCCAATTGTCTTATATTCAATAGAAACATGATGTTGGATCTGTTCTCACTAATTCTATCCACTCTTGTGACTAGAAGCTTTTTCACAGAACCCTCATAGTCCTAAGTTCTGATTAACTGAAGTGCTATATTATGAATCTTTTGCTGGTATAGAAATATCTGCAATCCACATCAATGAGAATAGAAGAAATGACTCAAATGAGAGTGGAAAGGACTGGTGCAGAACGGTGGATGTCCCACCATAAACTCCCTGATTCTTTGAGGGCACGAGTTAGAAAATACCAAAAGTACAAGTGGAAATTAACTAGAGGTGTTGAGGAAGAGAATCTACTTCATAGCCTTCCTAAAGACCTAAGGAGGGACATAAAGCGACATCGTTGCTTAAATCTTCTCAAGAGCGTGAGTGTTTTTCTTTGATTTTTTCCCCCTTCATGTCCAACATCTAGCACTTGCATTCATTAAATCAATTAGATCTTTTTAGGTGCCAATGTTTGAAAAAATGGATGAACAACTATTCGATGTGCTTTGTGATCATCTCAAGCCAGTACTATACACAGCAAAGAGCTGCATTGTCCGTGAGGGGGATCCAGTGGATAAGATGCTTTTTATCATGAGAGGAACCCTAGCCACTATGACTACCAATGGTGGAAGGACTGGTTTATTTAACTCTTATGAACTCAAAGCTGGTGACTTCTGTGGAGAAGAGCTTCTTACTTGGGCATTGGATCCTCACCCCTCTACAAATCTCCCCATCTCAACTAGAACAGTGGTAGCTATAATAGAGGTTGAAGCCTTTGCTTTAATGACCTATGACTTGAAGCTTGTGGCATCTCAGTTTCGGCGTCTTCATAGCAAGCAGCTCCAGCACACTTTCAGGCAAGGATTGAAGCCATGCTTATCAACTTTTTTATATAATTTTTATCACGGCTATCTAAAAAATGCAGGTCTATAGAAACAAAAACTTCTACATAAACTGTAGTAAAGGATGGACCATCAATTTTTGCTTCAATTTTAGAACAGTATAATCTAATCATCCGATTAAAATCTATAGATTTGATAGGTTTTCCTTACATAAAAGCAAGTCACATTGTTTTTTTCTTTAATAGAATTAACTTGAAGCGACATTTTAGGCTTGCCCTGCTTTTTGGTATTGTTAGGATGGGGCATTGATGCTACTAGCTTGGAAGAAATTTGAAAATGTATAATCAAAAGAAAGAAATAATGGCTATTAAAACTCTGATGAGCACTTTGATTAGCCCTCATAATGCATTTTTGCGATGATGACTTCTAGGTTCTACTCCCTACAATGGAGGACGTGGGGAGCCTGTTTTACCAAGTAGCTTGGCGCTGGTATTGTAAGAGAAAGCTTGATAAGTCTTTGCATGAAGCAGAAAACAGACTGCAAGATGCTTTGGCAAATGAAGCTGTGACCTTGCCACAGAAGCCTGCTGAACCCAATTTTGATGCTGAAAATCGTTAGTAGCATGGTGTTTCAAGTGAATTATAAGCACGTGTAACATATATATAGCACGTGTAACTATTTACTGTAGTGAAAAATACTATTTCTCTTTTAAGAACTCAAATAATAAAGCTAAAAGCTAATGATTAATTAAACCAATATAATTTTTTCCTATCAAGGGTCTTAAATTTAAGTATGAATTTCAAATTTGTGTGTTTTCTAAAACAGGAAGTCTCAAACAGTAGGATGATTAAATAAAGATGGATTGAGTATAATATTATTAACAGAAATAGTTTTTTTTTTTTTTTTTTTTTTTTTTTTTTTTTTTTTTTTAAAAAAAACCAATAAAATGGACCAAAAATGCAATTGTAATTAAAAGTTAAAAGTGAAATTTCAAGTTCTATTACAATCTCTCACAACATATTTGGTTCACAAACTACAATCATTATTACTCATACGGAGTTTGGATTATGCACCTATACTTGCGGTTTAGAATTTTGGCATTGAAATTGATAGGTGGTAAATTCTCTTTAGAATCATGCATATCCTTTGAGACCTCAACTACTTCAAATACTTTGTTTTATCCACATGACTCCTGGAATCAAAACTCAAATTGAAATAATAAGGTCATCACTATAAAATATACATGCCTCTAATTTGACAATAAGATCCGACAAACTAATCACTCACCAAATACAATTATTCCTACCAATCATAACTATTTGAGCCAAATATCACAACTAAAAATCATTTAGATGGAGACAGAGAAATTAGGAATGAAACAAAATTCCTACAGAATGCAATATAGAAAGAGAGGCAGAGACAAACCAACTCTTAGGAACAAAAGTGCAAGAGCGTGTCAAAGAAAGAATTAAGACTTGAAGAGACGCCCAAAGAACCAAAAAAAAAGAGAAGACCATGGTGCTTGATTAAACTTAGGTTCCACTTACAACATTACAAACCACTTAGCTGCCAAGTGCCAATACTCAACTTTCAACAAACACCGCCGCCCACCAAATTGATACCAAGTGAAGGCCTAAGGCCCCGACACAAAGAAACTTTGAAAAGTATTATAGGTCCTAATAGTTTATGTTTCAACAGTTTGTACCAATTTAAAAATATGCCAAGCAAAGTACAACAAACATCTATTAGACAAAATAAATACCTTACATGAAACCTAAAGTCCAAAAAAAAAAATATATATATATATATATTTATATATAGAATAAAAAAAAAAGAAGCTTGTTCTACAAATTCTCTCATGACTTTGATAGGGAGAACCCTCAAAGATAGCAATATAGCAATAGTCTTCCTATGCACTTTTCAACTTTGACAGCCCATGAACATATTGGAACTTTTTCAAATTCTCACACTAAAATGAAACACCAATCCATTTGCCTTTCTTAGACTTTGAAGCTTCCGTGAGGACCATGATTTGCCTAAGAATAGGAAAATTTTTCATCTATTACAATGTTGTTGCAGACTTTGTTTCTTAGCATTTCTCTCCTTCCAAAAGCACTACATGAAGACAACATTCTATTAGACATCTTCTCTAATAAAATATGATCAATAAAAAAAAAATGTTTGCTTCTCCTTCCAAAGGCAAAGCAACAGAGAGGTACACCCCAATAAGAAATTGAATGATTAATAAAATCTCTTAGTTTCCGTTTAGTTAGTCAATGCCCATACTTATTGAATTATTGTTTAAATCTATTGCCGGAGAAAAGAAGAAGCAACTATTAGACAATATTGTATAAAAATAAAAATGCTATATTTTTTCATCTCAACAATTCGACATACAACATTGTTCATTTTGCACAGATGATAAGTCCTTGACCCTAATTGAACAAAGATTAAACTCACATTGAATAAAGTTAAGTAAGACCCACATTCTTTTTTGCTAAATAATCAAGTGAGAGTGGCCCTTAAACACACTTCAATCATTGAATTTTTAATTCCATTTTAAAGAACAAACCACTTGAAAGATAAATATTCACATAAAAAATAGGCGGGAAGGGAGGAATTTAGTTTAAATTGTTAATTTTTTTGATAATTGGCCGTCTCTCTTGATGGTTTTTTTGTGTAAGTTATTCTGTCCTACTAATGATCTTCACACATTTCAAGTCACAAAGTGAGAGTATAGAAATTTGACAGAAAGTCTCAAACCCATTAATCTTTCTAAGCTTCACAAAGAAGTCTCAAGGGTATCAATAAGATCAAAATTAATTTAATCCTATAAAAGATTAAAAAAATGTATAACCATGTCACTTCAAAAACATTTAAGGAGCAACATAATTGGCAATTCAAATATCAAATATAAATTAGAAGAAGAAAGATTTATATTAAGTAATGAAGCACACTTGTAGCCCATGCCTCAATTCCAATATGGCAACAAACGAAGCCAAATTCTCGGCCTCAATGCTTAAATCAAGGAGCTAATTTACCACGATAAAGCATGACAGATTGCCCCTAATATCATGCCCAATGTCCGACTTTGTTCTTTGCAATTACCTTAGGAATATATTATGCATTTACTTTATAACTTTTCCTTGCACAAATTACTTTCTATACATGATGTAAATAGAATTTCTAATAAACATATTTCAAGCCTGAATCACTCTGTCTATGATTCCAACAAAGATTAAAAGCATGTAATATTTTCAAATTGATCATACCCTTTACTCGCGAAACAATGGTGTTTTTTGTATTGCATGAACATGGCGGTGATCACTTGGACTTCTTCTTTCTAGAGTCCGCTAGGTCTTGACTCGTCGAGATGGAGCCAATGACGCCAAAGCTAATTTGTCATATCAAAGATAGTTGATTCCTGTTGCAAAAAGCATTGAATGTTTCTTCAAAGTTTTAAGTAAAAATTTATTTAAAATTGAAAGTGAATAAGAAAAACCTAAACAATGAGAGATGTGGATAAAGGATTCACCACTTAAAATTGAAAGTGAATAAGAAAAACCTAAAAATGAGAGATGTGGATAAGAGATTCACCATCATTGTCTAGTTTAAGATTTTAATGGTGACCCAATCATCAAACCCGATAATGTTCATCATTCATCAGTATCTTCATCATCAACTTGCGCCCTTGCATCACTATAACACATGGCATCAATTCAAAAGTAGAAAATAAAAATTAAGACAAACAATTTAGAATGGCGTAAAAGAATACGTGGTCGACCCTCTAAAGATCTATAGCCTCGGAAGCATGAATACTCCAAAATCCCTATACTTAAAATAAAAATAAAATACACCTAATACGTTAATTGATCTTGCAATCTTTAGAAGTATGCACACAATTATAGCACAACTTAAAAATGCTTGCACAAAGACTTAAGTTTCACGAATCTGATAAAAGAAATTCACACATTCTTAAAATTGAAACCATGAATATCAAACCATGTCTAAACCAAAGACCATGATAAACACAATTATGCAGAAAATTCAAACACCAGGAAAAAAATTTTCTTTGATTCTAAAACCCAATCAATATATTATACAATCATACAAAATAAACAGTGGAAGCAAACACCACAACACTACGGTAATAAATCGTAGTCATACTAAGTCGTTGGAATCGCATAGGATAAGACCCAGCAATCAAAAATTCAACACACTAAGAAAAATGATTTATAAAGTAATTAAATTCAACATAACAATCATCCACACCACAAAGACGAAAGACGCAGTAAAAAGGGAAAAAAATCATGCAAAAGAATAGAGCACAAAAGAAACTTGGATTTAGAGATACCTCAATCAATCGTATAACTCGCTATCGTATTTATATATTGTAAGAAGAGGAAGACAGAAAGAAGGAAAACAGAGAGGTTCTTTGTTAGAAGGGAGAGAGGTCATGGCGATGATTAAATGTGAAACCATAGGAAACCGTAGAATGAGAAGGTGGGGAAGGGGAAAGAACTAAAACGTGGAAGACAGGAAATTAAAACGTGTGCAACAAAAGGAAAGGAAAAACAAAAAGTTGCGACCGTGAAAGCATAGGTTTTGAAAAGGCTTTGGGTTTGGGCTTTATGTGATATTAAATTTGTAAGAAGTGGGCTTTATGGTGAAGATAGGGATGAAAATTATTTTATAATTATTTGTATTTAAAATTGATAAAAATTATTTTAAAATTGTAGGATAAATTTAGAAAAGATGATAGAAACGACATGGTCACTGATGTGGCTCAATGTGAAAGTAGCAACATTAAATGCTACGTCTCGACTTTTAGTAATATATTGATTTGTTAGGTTCTAAAGACTTAGGTTTTTATGTATTTAGAACTCTAATGTGTATTGTTGGCAAACCATGATCAAAACAATATGTTTAGTAGTGTTTAGACTTGCTCAAAGTTGTATCTTTTATGTAAAGTTAGAATCGAGCTAATGTAGAAGTTACAGTGCATTTCGGTCTAGCTCGATCGATCGAATCTCGGGCGGAATGCGTTTTTCTGCAGATTTCCAACTCAGCCCTAGTTTGTTTAAAACGTTTAGGGTTGTCTAATTTGTCCTAAGTATAAAAGGCAAACCCTAGCCACGTTTTAGTGTTGGTCATATTGCTGTTTGTATAAATCTCTTGTGAGATCTAGAGGAGTTTTCCTTTACACAAACTTAGGATTTTCAAAGAGAAGATATTATCTACACTTTGATGATCAACTCGATTCTTTGTCATTGAAGTTTAAAGAAACACAAGCAGGTGTGCTTGTATCTAGTGGTAAATCTAAGAAAGAAGGAGTCCGTAGATTCGGAACTTGCACGTGGTCGTGTCGGTAAGTTCTGCTTGGCGGGTAGCAATAAGAAGTCGAGCGTGAGAGCTTGTAAGTCTTATTGTATGAACTTCGATTCTTTTAAGATAGTAGATTCAAGTTTACTTTGAGGATAGTTAGGTTAAATCCTCCCCAAGTTTTCATCGGTTTGGTTTCCTAGGTGATCATATCTTTGTGTTATTTATCTTTCTGCTGCTTTGCATGATATGATTGTTGTGATTATGATAACCTAGTTTTTGTTAAATTGGACTAAGTAACAACTTGGCTAATTACATAGGTTAATCCAATTGTGTTTTTAAGGGGGTCTAAAAACTATCAAAATTTGTAGTGATTTTAGCATCTTTTCCTCTCAAAAAAAATTTATGAATTAATAGAAGTACAACACAATCATCAATTCACTATTGAGTAAATGAAAAATACTAAAACTAATACAAGTTTTATGACCAAAAATTTACTGATGATGTGACAAGAATATAATTGGTGTCACTTAAACAATATAATAAAGGAACATTTTGAATAACTTTTTTTTTTTTATTAGTGACACGTCGGTTTGTAAAATTTACATAGTAAGTATTACTAGCTCACTTAGAGTGAATTAGTCTTATTAATTAGTAAGAACGAGTTAACTTGTCTATTCATAGGTTCAAAAACTCTACCCCTTCACATTTATATCCTCCGAGTTAGGCAAGATAATGGGTTCGAGCCCAATTTTTCCAGGTCTAGGATAAAGCTTGTGTTTAATATTTCTCAACTAACATTAACAAAATATTACGTTATAACACTCTTAAATCCAATTTTAATTAAATTCAAGCAAGTCTATAATTATGATTCAAGATAAAACTTGAAAATAGCCTAACATAATAATGATCTTCAAAATCCAAAAGGCACATTTTCTTACCAAAATGCAAAAATATCCAATATAAACAGTCCATCATAATCGTGACTGGTAACGTTTGAATCTCCCTCCCCACCCCCCACTTAAGGTGTATCAAAGTATGTAAATTAATAAAATTATATCTGACGTCAATACGAATCAAAGGCATGGGAGAGAGACAGAACCTCTCTAATATGTACTTAATAGCAGCAGCAGTTAATAGAAGGATTGTATTGATCATGTTAGGTATATACATGTAAGTGAAGTTTTATATTGAATAAAGGTGAGTAAAATGAATAGTTAATATAACATAATTGACAACGTACTCATTGAACTTAAGCTTTTTGGATTAAAGTGTATTTCTATATGTTATATTAATCATTCAAGGAGTCTCCCTAAAGTGTTTATCTCCCCAACATATCACATTTGTAAACATGAGAGAATAAATTGAAGTACAAAATTAACCGATCGGGAAAATTTTACTTGTGGAATTTTCATTCACAACCAAAATATATGTGGTGTCTTGATGCATGTTAGAGTATTACCAGGGTTGGAATCATGGAATGGTTAAGATTACCCATGGAAATATGAGTCCAGAGGACTTATCGCGTATGACCAAGATGACCTGTCTGACCTGTCCTTGTTACACCATAGTCCATAAATTTAGAGGAAGAAGCCAGAGGACTTATGGCCTGACCAAGAAGCTAGAGGATTTATGTATGCATGAGAGACTATGTTTCATGCCCAAATTATACACTTAAAACTTTCTGGTCCGAGTCAACCAATCCTGACTCCCATGCAACGTAATTAGATTGGTTCATGCCAGCTACATGTAGGGCCATTAAGGGTCTTCGTTAAATGGGAATACATTTAATGGTAAGGACTAAATAGAGGAAAAAAAGAGATGACCGCCAAGACCTAACCCATGTCATTAATGTTGCACCCATGTCTACACGGAAAACTTCAACCATTTTTGATTCATTTAGATGAACTTTAAGAATAACTAATTTGTAACCTCATGTATATGCATAGATATACTTAAAAGAATACATTTCGTCAGGCTGTAGCGTAAAACACTAGTTTTACGCCAGCCAATGGAATCCTGCCACATCATCTTCTTTTAACTTATCACTTAAATCCCTCTCCAAACAGAAAACAGATTAAGAAATGTTGGCTCCCTTTCTTTCTTTTCTTATATCACTTTTCCAACCCATCTTCATCCACTGAACAACTAAACAAGCAACTCAAGCTGAACTCTTCATCTTCATCTTCTTCAAAAGCACTAATTGTCCTCCAAGCCGTCCAATCTGTCCTCCCACACCAAATCCAAGCCTTCAAATCCCAACTTAACCACAATGGTGAAGAAGTTCATAGAGAAGAAGCCATCATCTTCTTCGTCGAAGGCAGTGAAGATGGTGATTTTGTTGGATGTGATTGCAGAGGACTTGAAGAAGACAACGAGGAAAGGAACAAGCTTCAAGGGCTTGTATAAGAAGCTGTTTGGGACTGGGAATGAAACGACAGTGTTTGACAGTAAGAAAAGAAGGAGGTGAAGGCTTTGACTGAGGTGAAGGAGAACACAAGGACGTTGGCTATGGTGTTGAGGAGTGAGAGAGAGCTTCTGGTTATGAATAAGGAGCAAGAGATGGAGATTTCTTAGCTTAAGTTCATGCTTGAGGAGAAAGCACAGAGGTCAGTGACTCAATGGGTTTTTTTTTTTTTTTTTTGAGAAATGTTCTGTTTGGATTGGGAGAAATGGAGGGAAAAGAAAAAAAAAAGAAAGTGGGAAATTTAAGTGAACATTTTTTAATTCATTCTTTGTTTGGGGAGGGGTTTAAGTGATTAGTTAAAAAAGGATGACATGGAAGGATTTTCTTGGTCGGCATAAAACCAGTGTTTTACACCACAACCTGACCGAATATATTCTCTATACTTAAAGATATACAATAAGATGCATAATATAATATATATATATATATATATAATATAAATACTATTGATAGTCATTTTTTATATTTTGTTAACTCTTTAAAAAATTTTGTAAGGAGATTATTAGGCATAAAAAGTAAATTATCCTTTTTTCAAAAAATTATTGTGAAGCACTCTTTTTATTTTTTATTTTTTTATGATTCATTTATTCTAGGCTTTTTAGTTTTTGTACTTAATGACTCACTTGGATGAATATTTATGATGTGGTCTCACATTTGATTATAAAATTAAGTAATAAAATTCTTTAAGAATAAATAATTTAGGACACATGGTACAAAATTAGAACTCTAATTTGGAATTCTAATTTGAGTTTCTCTCGCCATTTATTATCTATACTAGCTTGTAACATTATGTATATACATGGATATACTTAAAAGATATACATTAAACTGCATGATATAATTCTTATACATATAATTTAAATATTATTAATAGTCATTCTTTTATATATATATATATATATATATATATATATTAACTCTATAAAAGGTCTTGTAAGAATATTATTAGGCTGAAAATGTAAATTTTCCATTTTTTTAAATATTTTATGTTCATTAATTCTAGACTCTTTGATTTTTGTACAGAATAACTCACTTAAATGGATATTTATGATATGGTCCCACATTTAATTCAAAAATTAAGAAATAAAATTACCTCTAAAAATAAATAATTTAGGACACATGACGCAAAATTGGACTTCAATTATAGAATCTAATTGGATTTTCTTTAAACTTTACCTAATTATATAATTATATCTAATTATATATATATATATATATATATAGATATAGATGACTTATAAATTTGAATTGTTTTTAGTTATACCAAAAAAAAAAAAAAAGGGGTCATAGATATAAAATAATTCAAAAATTTTGTTTTTTATGGTTTACTTATATTGGATTCATTGTTTTTTATACTAAATTAACTCATTTGGTACAAAAATTAAAAAAAAAAAAAAAAAAAAAAACTTAGATTCAATAGGACACATGTCATAAAATTAAATTCTAATTGAAATCTAATTTTTACATTGAATTACTCACTTGACACAAAAATTTAAAAAATTATATTAGATAGGACATGTGGCGCAAAATTAGTCTCCAATTGAATTCTAATTTGAAATCTAATTGAATTTTCTCTCTGTTTTACTTATTATTATCTATATAGATTAGTGAGTTGCCCGTGCAATGCACGGATTATGTTGTAATGTTTTATGTAATTTTTTTTTTTTTGAGAATGTTGTACATATATTATATCATATTTGTTATAAAACTTTGTTAGTAATGAGTTTATCATATAAAACAATAAAACAACAATTATAAATTGCACACACATATTTATTATAATTATTCTATTCAAGTAGTGACCAATAAAAAACAATTTTGGAGTAATATTGTATAATAAAAGTTGATAAAAGCATGTTAATTCATTCCATATTATTGATTTTTATTATGTGATATGATAAAGAGCTTCATTGTGAAATCTTATTTTTTTGTTTATTCAATGCTTTGTTTTTGCTGTATGGCAAACCTTGAAATCTTGTTGAGGGGTATGTTTTCACCATCTATTTCTTCATCTTCAACGTTTGGTCCATCCCTATTTGTTCAATTTTTGAGCTTTCATCACTTTTTCCTTTTATTGCATCATTTGTGTTAATTACTATTGAATTGACATTGGAAGATTCTGACTAGATCTTACAAAGTTTGGACTTGTGGATTTGTTGTCGCTAAGATTTTGCATAGATATATGCATTCATATTAAATTTCAGTGATGTGATATTTTTTGTAAATGTTTTTTATTTTTTGTTACTTTAGGAATAGTGTAGCAAAAGAATTAATATAGCAAATTAGATTGTGTATTTTTATTTCTTCCATTAGAAGGTGCATCAAAAATCTTAATAATTGTGTAATTTTCAAAACCATCCTTTAGATTGAATTTATTCAAATGAAGTATAAAAACGTATTTTTTTCCTAAAAGTTTCTTCGTATCATGTAGGATTCCTTTTCAAATATCAATCTAAATATGAGGAATTTAATATATATATATATATATATTATGATCAATAGTTTTACATTAATTTAATTTCAATAAGTTGTACCTCTAGTTTTTTTTTTTTTTTAGCAAGATCTCTTGCAAATTTATTTAGGTTTTTCTCAACATCTCGATAAAATATCACAAAAGTTGTTTTGTTAGTTGCATCAAAAACTTCAATTTGAATAATGTATTTGAAGTAGTTTGCAATTTTATATATAATAGTTATAGTGAGATGAATATATTATAAATATTTGGAGAGTATGTAGTTAATGTGAGATGAGTAAGTTGTCCCTCTTTAGATGAATCATGTATCTAAAGAGGCTTTAGCTTGTGTTCTATATATGGTCTATTGGTCTCTAATTTCTAATTCCAAATTAACAAATGATCCATTCTTTTTTTTTTTTCTTTTTTCTTTTGATGAAAAACTCATTGACTTAAATTCATTAACTAGGACAAAAGTCCATAGACAATACATCATACAATAGCTGATCGGAATAGATGGAGGAGTGTCCTCCACCCATATTACATTATCTAAGATTGAGTTGACTTCTTTAGCCATTGATTGTGCAAACAGTATTCTTTGCTTCTTCTTGAGTGAGAGATTTTCCATGTGTTGAACCACTTTAAACACCAAGTGATGCCTTTAATTACCTTATGAATGGAAATAGCAGGGGAGGTAATGCCATTAAGGGCTTGGACCACTGCCAAAGAGTCACCTTCTACGATTATGTTTTTAAACCTGGTCCCATGCCAAAGAATATGCCTTCTTCCATTGCCTTTGCTTCAGCCTCAATTGCTCCTAGTGGAAGGTGAATTTTCTTACTTATTGCTCCCATTAACTCCCCTCTATAATTTCTAATGACCACACCCACTCCTATACTCCCTTGGTCCCTGAAAACCGTGTCATCCACGTTGACTTTATACCAATTAAGTGGTGGTGGAGACCATTTCTTAGGAGGTGGATGATTTGAGGGTGGTCGCTTGGTAAGTGTGCTCAAAATTCCTCGACATACTTCTGAGCTTCCATTGCTATCACTCTCCCCTATTTGCCTTGTCCACCATGTCAAACAACATTCTTGTTGTTCCATAGACTCCACGCTGTAGTAGCAAAGACTTCCCAATCATTAACTCTAGACTAATCTCCTAGCCATTAAACCACATTGATGAACTCTTCCAAAGGTGGAGTCTGAATAGCATCCTTCACTTTTAGTGCTTCCTAGGTGCCCTAGTAGTTTTGCAACTCCAAAGCGTGTGTCCTGTGGTCTCCCTTTCATCGCACAATTTGCACTTATCATCCGTAATGACCTTTCGCTTGCTTTAAGTAGTACTTAGTAGGCGGGATGTTCCTACATGCTCTCCAAATGAAGTGCTTAATTTTGCTTTGGCACTTTAGGTTCCATATGGATTTCCATAGAGCTTGCATTTTAGAGTTGTCAAAGCAACTAGAATTAGTATTCACCTTACTAGCTTCCTTGAGCAGCTTATATGCAACTTTGTATGCACTATTAATCAAATGTTCCATTAGGAGTTTTTGACCATATCTAGGAGTCTTCCGGGAAACAGGCTTATTGAGATTCCAAGAATCACTTCGCTTCATGAGGTAAAAATGTATTTCGAATGAGATCGGCATTCCAACCTCTGCTCTCTTCATCTAGCAAACACGAGACTATCTCTCCTCCTCCGCTAATCTGGACTTTCGTGCTTATCACCTTATACGTATATGCCACCAAAATCCATTTGTCATTCCATACGTGCACCCTTCTTCCATTACCAATCACCCACCTAGATCCCTTTTCAATTACCTCCCTTGCAAATAAGATGCACCTCCATATATAGGATGGCCTTTTCCCCATTTGAGCTTCCATAAATGAAGTTTCCGCAAAATACTTCACTTTGAAAACTTTATGAACTAAGGATTCTGGATTTTTTTGGATTCGCCATCCCTGTTTTGCTTATAACGCCAAATTGAATGCCTTTAAGTCCTTAAGCCCCATTCCACCTTTGGTTTTTGGGGCACAAAGCTACTCCCACGAAATCCAAGCTAGCCTTCTTTTATTTGCTTTCTGACCCCACCAAAATCTTCCCATCAATGAATTCAAATCCAATCAAAGAGAGTCCGGGAGCTTGAAGCAGCTCATTGTGTAAGTGGGGGTCACCTATGCCACTGCCTTTATCAGAATTTCTCTACTAGCATTGGACAAAATCCTACCTTTCCAAAGAGCAAATTTTCGGCTCACTTGATCCTTTATCCAATTAAAAGCTTCCTTTTGCTACAGCCCATTAGTGGGGAAGCCCAAGGTACTTCTCATGCCGTTGGACAATCTATGCTCCAAAGGTTTCATTATCCATCTCCTGGATTTCCAGGCTCGTGTTTTTACTAAGGAAGAGCGAGGTTTTCTCTTTATTCAATTTTTGCCTCGATTCCTTCTCATAGTCCACAACACCTTAGAGACTTGTGTACAATCCCCAAACCATAGCTCAGTAGAAAATAATGCTATCATCCAAAAAGAAAAGATGGGATATTCTGGGTGCCTCTCTCTTGACCGAGATACCCCTAATGCTGCCATTCCTTTCTTTCCTCCTTATCATTGCCAATAACCCTTCTGCGCATAGGAGGAATAAATATAGGGAGATTGGGTCCCCTTGTTGGATCCCCTTAAGGGAGTAATAGCACCCTTTGGTTCCCCATTAACTAAAACGGAGTAGGACACCGTCATCACACACATCATCACTAACAAAATCCATTTTTCTTAGAATCCCATTCTTCACATTATTGCTTTTGAATAAGGCTACTTGACTCTATCATAAGCCTTGCTCATGTCGAGTTTTATTGCCATTAGCCCTTCCTTTCCCTTCCCCTTTTGATCAATGGAATGCATAGTTTCCAAGGCCACAAGAACATTGTCTCTTATGAGCCTTCCTAGGACAAATGTGCTTTGCGATTTAGATATGACTTCTAGTAGAATCTTCTTTAGTCTATTGGCTAGTACCTTAGAAATAATTTTGTATAACACGTTGCATAAATTGATTGAACGATACTCGGTTATCTTTTAGGGATTCTTTGTTTTGGGGACTAGGCATATATATGTTTCGTTAGCATGGTAGGGCATGTTGCCTAAGTTGAAGGCCTATAGAACACAATCTAATTCACAAGGCCTAACAATATACCAATATTTTTGATAAAGCAAAGGGGACATACTATCAAGGCCGGACACTTTTGTCGAGTGCATTTCTTGAGTGCCTTCTAGACCTCGTCTGCAGCTCGAATTCCTTAAGCAACTTCTTATTCATCTCCCGAGTAACACTCTCTTCGATAGCTCCTAGGCTTGCTTCAAAGTTGGTTAGGCAATCCGATCTAAAGATGACCTTGTAGTCTAGGATTATAGCTTCAATTTCCCCTTCCTTTTCATGCCACACTTCTGCGAAATCCATGAGGCCCTCAATTCTATTTTTCCTCCGTCTTTGGCTAGCTGCTACATGAAAAAATTCCATATTCCTATCCCCGCTCTTTAGCCACTCCACCCTCGACCTTTGCTTCCACATTGATTCCACATTATCTCCTCTCTAATAAGCACCTCATTGATCTCCTTCCTTAGTTCCCGTATTTCAACCTCTATGTCATTAAAAGAATTGAGAGATTCCAACGGTTGCAAACGGTTTTGTTTCTATTTCAACATTTTATTCACGTTGCCAAATACTTGTTTGATTCCACCCCGTAGTTGTTTCCGACACCTCATCGGTCTATCTTGGATAGGGAGGTCTGAATTATCTTTGTAAGGATCCCATGCCTGTTCAATTAAATCTTTGCGCTCTATTTCTCTTGCCCACATTGCTTCAAAATAGAAATGCTTGTTTCTTTTTCTCTGAGGCCTACTTCTCTTTAGGATAAGAGCAAGTAAACAATGGTCTGATGCAGCCATAGATAAATGGAAGACCCTTGCTTTCGGAAATGTATCTTTTCAGCTATGGCCACCATCCTATCAAGCCTAACAAGGGTGCATTGGTCCCCAAATCTACCATTGCACCATGTATACTTTTGCCCTACAACACCTAAGTCAGAAATCCCACAAACACTCGGTGCCTCCTTAAACACCTCCATCCGGTCCGCTTCCCTTTCTTTCCATCCTAATTTCTCATGCAAATGGACAATCTCATTAAAGTCCCCAAAAACAACCCACAACATCTTGGCTTGAGAGTGGAGGGTTTTTAATAAATCCCATGAAATATATCTCATACCTACGTCAAGATGCCCATAGAAGCCTCGTAGCTTTCCACGGGCCTCTACCATCTTCCTCCATAACCACCATGTCTATGTGAGAATTGGAGTAGCTCTTGAAGTTCACCATCATACCTTCCTTCCACAACATGGCAAGGCCGCCACTCCGACCATCACTAGGAACCACTATTCCTTGAGTTAGCTCTAATTTCTGTTGAAGCCCCTTTATTCGGTTGAGCTATGCCTTAGTTTCACCAGAACACCAAGGTGGGGTACTTCGATCTCACCTCCTTAGTGAGTAAGCAAACTGCCGGAGACGACCCTAGACCCCGACAATTCCACGCTAGTACGCTTATTGGGCTCGATGGTGCTGCCCCACAGCCACCGCCATCTGCTTTGTTCTCCTCATTCGAGGGTTTGCTTTCCTTATCCTTTCCTTTACTCTTCTTAAAGCTCGAATATTAGGTCTAGTTCCCCGTCAAGGCATGGGTCCTTCTCTTTTATACCGACTGTGCCTACCTTCTTGCCTGGGCTTGTTTCCTTAGTTTGTCTAGCCAATCTCTTCCAAAGGCTCGCTTCTTGGGCCCAGTTCCTCCAAAGTCCAGCCTTTCTTTTGATCGAAACACATTGTAATTGGGCTCATGTTTTACTTGGCTCACCCAAGTTGACACCACCTTTAGAGGTCTCTTTTGCAGTAATATTTTTCTCTTCTTTCAAATCTTCTCTCGCCCTTATGCATCGCTGTCTCCTACTACATCCCCACGTCCATTTCTTCCCACCTCATTGTCTCATCCAAAATCGCCATACTATGTTTATCTATGGTGCCTTCTTGCTTTCCCGCCTGATTTTTTACTTTGCCATTTTTGTGTTTCCCCTTCAGACCTTCCCTTAATGCTTTTAACACCTCGTCGCTCGGGATTGGACTATTCTCCCTTGGCTGACCTGTCCTTATAACTAGTTTTCCACCTACCCCTGTTTTCAGGTCTTGCTCTATATTCTTTTTTGGCAGTATCCTCAACTCCCTTTCATTCCTTTCTTCCCTGTATTTGTTACTCGACCCACCGCCGTCCTCTATTCTGTTGACTTCTTTGCCAAAACATCTCCCCGGTTCGCCTCTTAGCCACGGCCCATACTGCGTACTCCCCCCCCACCATTGTCCTCCACCTGCTCCTTCTCTAAACATTCTTTTTCTCCATGGTCGAGCATGCCACACTTGTAGCAGAAGTTGGGGAGTCACTCATATTTAAAATATACCATCTGCCATTACCACCCTCAATACAAACCTTCTTGCCACGAGCTAACTTCTTTAATGTATCGATGTTTACCCATACCCTAAGATACTTTCCACACTGCACCCTCATGTACATCTACTTCAATAACCTCCCCTATCTTTGCGCCAATCTTAAAGTCCGACCCGCTAGTCATGCACTTCGGAGGAAGATTATAGATTTGAATCCCGAACGGGGACCATTTAAGGGATATCTAATTTGGGACTAGCTCCCCTTCAAACTCCTTCATGAGTACTAATTGTTTTTCATAACTCCATGGTCTCATTTACATCACCTTTTTCTTTTCCCGACTATCTCTGAACTCCACAATATAAGTTGTCTTCAATCTCCAAAAGTTGTAGCCCCTTGTTTGGTTTCCACATCATTCTCATGTTTTTCTTCAATGCTTCCACGCTATTGCTTCAATGAGTTAGAACCTTCATCACAATGCAGTTTTTCCCAACTTCTTTCGCTACTCTTGTCTTGTTGCTTCCTAGAACTATATCTTCATCCTCTTCATCTGTAACCATCAGTTTTTTCCACAGTTCCTCAAGCTCTTCGCCCATGGTTAGACAGTCCACTCTCACCCTAGCTAGCGAGAGGGTACAGGAAAGCTGGTCTCACTCATAGGAAGACCACACACCTCTTGCAGGAAAGTGCAAGATTCCACTAGCTACTACATGCATGAGAGCATGAGAGCACACTCGACAATAATTGCCAACAAAGTAGTTGAAACTTGGACCTTGATTGATATGGTTTCAAAGATTATAATAGATGATCCATTCAATATAACAAATATGTTCCCCTCCCGACCATAAGGATTGGGTATATGATATTCGCCTTCTTATTGCTGAATAATTTTTTTAAAGGGCTTCAAACTAAGATAACAGTTCCATTAAGGTCTGACAAGATAGGTAAACAATATCATTAGTTTCTTAGAGCGATCTGCACTTGAGTTTCCTTCGTGATCGATATCTTAAGTCCTCACTTATTGAAACTAAGTGAGTACTTACTCTCTCTCTCTCTGATTTTTGTTCTTTCTTATAACTCTAATTTAGGTTGATGGTTTTTTTTATTTAATTTTTTTGTGTTACATTTTCTAAATTTCCCATCACAAATCACTCTTATAGCTTCGGTTAAATATATATATATATATATATTAGAATAGAAATTTGAGTTTATACATGGCTATGAATTTGAATGCGCCTACCAAAGGACTTTCATTGAACAAAGATGTATTCACAATGTTTTTAGCTTCATATACTTCTTCGATAACGTGAATTTGAGAATGAAAAAAAGGGTAGGCAAAGGATGTATTGTCTTTTATAATCTCCTATGTCTTGAAGAAAGAGGACGGCCTATTAGTCTCCCTTCTACTAGAATTTTGTATAGAAAGCATTTTGCTATAAGTACCTTGACCTTTTTTTTTTTTTTTTTTTTTTTAATATTTTGGTAATTTTATTACAAATAATTAGCATCTCCACCATCAAATTTTTAGTTAATTTGAACTTTCACGGTAAGCTTTTACTTTGCTTAGTTGATTATCTTTACTGAAAATACCAAAAAGAGAATAAGATAAAATATAATTTATTCTAGAGTATCATTATTCTATTAATGTTTTTATGTATAGATACTTAAGGAATTTTTTCTTTTTGCATTTTATTTTATTTTATAGTTCCACTTTATGATATATGATTTATTGATAATGATCTATTGCATAGTTATCTTTATCTACTTTTTCACTTAGTTTCAATTGTGAGGAAGAAAGAGATGTGGATATACGTTTTAGAGAAAAATATAACTATAACAGTTGAATCGCATACATTTGTATAGTAATAAACAAAGTATACATAGTTACAACTTGGTCTAATAGTTCTCACACTATCAATTTAAAAAAAAAAAAAAAAAAAAAAAAAAAACAAAACAAAATTATTGCATTGTGTTTTCATACATATCTCACTATATATAATACTTGACTACAAAAAACTTCTAATTTAAAACATAATTTCAAATAACACATATTGAACTTTTAAAAGTATACAATATAATATATTAATTCAATAATTATCCAGAAAAAATATAATTATATCAAATTTTCCTACGTACTGCGTAGGTCTCAAACTAGTTCTATATAATTGTGAATAAAGTTTAGCAAGCATAACAGAAGCACAATCACACAAGAACACAAAGATTTACATGGAAGCCTTTTCTCCTTGAAGGGAAAAATCATAGGACAAACTTCAAATAATTTTACTATATTAAACAGAGATTATAACACTTAGAAATACTAGCCTCTGAGCATGCGCTTATGCACGTGCTAAGCTCGTGTTCAAAGGCTCTTCTATTTTTTGGATAAGAGTTAATTTAGAGTATTTATTATAATTTGGGATTACTACATTTTCCAATCACAAAAAAATCTAGGGATGTGATGAAAAATTATTTCTCCACACATGATACTCATCCCTAAGTTTTTTTTTTGTGATTGAAAAATATAGTAATCCCAAATTATAATAAATGCTTTAAATTAATCCTTACCCAAAAAATAGAAGAGCTCAGAGACTGGTATTTTATAAGGTATGTAACATTTTCTATGGAGTAGTAAATTAATAAGATTTTTGTTAAACGAAATACTCCTAAAAGGATCTAAAAATTTAGTAACTACCCATCCGCGTTTTTTTTTCCCCTTTTTAGTGTTGTTGATGTTCTTTTTTTCAAATTTTATGTATAACAATTATCTTTTTTTTTTTCTAAAAATGTAGTTTTTTTAATCCTAAAATTTATCCATTTACTACACATCCATAACATAAGTAAATAAAAGCTTAAATTGAAAATTTTATGGCAAGAGATACACGTTGATTGTATAAAACCACAATTGTATTTTGAGATTTTTTTTTTAAAAAAAAATAAAGTATTAAATGATTCTTTAACCTTAACAAAATGCTAATCCAATTGGGAATTAATGATTAGAAGTATCTAGAGAAAAAATTGTATAAAAACTTCAAGATTGTTTGTTGAAAAGAAAAAAAAATACTATAAAGTATTATTAAAGGTGGTTTAACAAAAACCCAATAAGAATAATAATGAACTTTTGTTTTTGTTCGTTGATGTTGTTCTTCTAAATTTTTTATTGAACAAAAGTACACTAAATGTAGTTTAAGTTCATAGCAGTAGGAACAACATCCAAATTCATGTTTAAGTTCAAATTCACGTTTTACTCTTTCTTTTTCTTTTATTTTTTTCTCTTTTAAATCTCTTCCATATTTTGGGGAAAAAAAAAAGACTCCTAATATAAAACCACTACTATAACTTCTCCATCTATATCCTTATATTTAGGCACTAACATATCTGATTTTGAAAGAAAATAAAAGGCTAAATTTTAGGAAAATTTAAAAGGTTAAGGTGGGGAATTGATGTGACCCTATCCTTATTTAAAAGTTTGTCAAAAAAAAAGAAAAACTACACATTTTAAAAAATCCCATGTTCTATCCATGTACTATTTTAAAAAATCCCACTTTCTATCCCACATTTAAAAACTACCTAACCACCCTTTTTTTAAACCCAAATTCACGTTTTCCTCCTTTTGGTTTTTTTTTTTTTTTTTTTTTTTTTAAATCTCTTCCATATTTTGGGGGAAGAAAAGAAAAAGACTCCTACTATAAAACCACTACTATAACTTCTCCATCCATATCCTTATATTTAGGCACTAACATATCTTATTTTGAAAGAAAATAAAAGGCTAAATTTTAGGGATATTTAAAAGATTAAGGTGGAGAATTGGTGTGACCCTATCCTTATTTAAAAGTTTATCAGAAAAATAAAAACTACACGTTTAAAAAAATCTCATGTTCTATCCATGTACTATTTTTAAAAAAAATCGCACTTTCTATCCCATGTTTAAAAACTACCAAACCACCTGATACATGGCTTGCATTTTTTGGATTGGGATTTGGATGCTTCTACTAATTTTTACAATAGCTGAGTATCCAATGAATTTAAAATTGGCAAACTATGATTATCAATACTTATATTGCATTTTTATAAGGTACATAAGTAAATTAATAAGTTTTTTGTTAAAGGAAATACTGCTAGAAAGATCCTAAAATTTAGTAACTACACATCCACTTTCTTTTTTTTTTTTTTGGTGTTGTTGATGTTGTTCTTTTTTTCAAATTTTATGTATGGCGCTTATCATTTTTTGCCTAATCCTAAAATGTAGCTTTTTAATCCTAAAATTTAGCCATTTAATACACATCCATAACATAAGTAAATAAAAACTTAAATTTCAAATTTTATGGTAGGAGATACACGTTTTTTTTTTTTTTTTTTTTTTTTGGTGTTGTTCTTTTTAAAGAAAATATAGTAACATTTATCCATTTTTGTTTAATCCAAAATTTAGTTTTTTAGTCCTAAAAGTTAGCCACTTACTACACATCCATAACAAAAGATAAATAATTTAAATTTCAAATATATCAACAACATCAACAACCTTTAAAACTAAGAAAAGGTATGTAACATTTTTTATGAAGTAGTAAATTAATACTTATGGAAAAAAGTTTAAACTGAATTTGACATAGAATTATACAAATGATAAATATAGTTTCTATTACAAACGAAATTTTTTTACAACAATTTATTAGATAACAACCACTTTATGTGAGGTTTAATACATATAATAATTCTTGTAAAGTCTCTCACTCGAACTTATCTAATATTCCATTCCAATGACTCCAAAAAATTTGTGCATACATGAACCCGAGAGAGATAAAAGAACTAGGGTTAAACCAAGTATTTAAAATAAAAAAAATAAATAAATAAATAAATAAAACCTTTAATCAACAAACCAAAGTTAGTGTGCTTGTTATTAAAGACAATAGCATAAGTTTGTTAGAGTTTGTGTTTGATTTAAATTTTGATGAGATCATTTTTCCTGAAAATCCTATTAAAATTGTTCGTAATAAAGAAGAAAAAGATTTTTTAGAATTTAACTCTATCATGGACTCTTTAAAATCTTATCACCACATCATCAACTATTTAAATAAATAACTAATGGAGATCTAACCATGTGATTGGTGGCTCTACTTTCTCGGATCCATAATGAATTGTCAATGAAAATTAGAATTGAGAGGTTAGCGTTTGTGAGGTTGCTACATACCTAAATAAAAAATAAAATAAAATAAAATTTAACACCAAACACATATACAATGACGATGGCAACAAAAAAAAAAAAAAAAAAATCTTAAAAAGAAAAAAAATACAAAGAAGGAAAAAAAAAAGTGAGGAAGGAGAAGGAAATAGTAATTGATCATTTATATTTTTATCATTAATAAGGGTGTATTGTGGTAACTATTTTTACTTCAATTCAAATTTTTTGAATGAAATGTAAACAAAGGCTACTAAAGGAGCTAAGGGAAGTCATCTTGTTTAACTATTCGAATGATTTTGAATGCTTCTTTTGTAGCATAAGGCAGCCCTGTCTTTGGATCACAATTCCTACAACATGAAATGACAATTCATTAAGAAGTACAGTGGTAGAGTATATGAAGGAACCACTCATTTCAAAATTACATTTAAAAAAAAAAAAAAAAGTTAACATGATGCATATATATATATATATATATATATATATATATATATATAAAAAAGTAGAACTCAAAGAAAGTCAATCATAAACAAAAGAAAAGAAAACAAAGAGGAACTTGCAAAAGATAGAACCTGAAAATTTGTTGGAGCCTCTGACAATAAATGTCTTCAATCTGAAGAAAAAGAAAGGAGGATATAAAGCTAAACTAAATGTCTTCAATCTGAAGAAGAATGAGAGATAGAAAGTGAGATATAAACTATAAAATGTACGTGAGTTTGTAGGTCTTAAAGTGTAGGAGTTTTAATTTACATATTTATCCCTATTAGTTGAAAACTTGTAAGTGGGTATGATGAGGGTATTTGAAGGTATAAAAAATGAGAAATCCAAACAGGGGAAGCCCCTTAAATAATAGTATAGACAACTTGAGCAAAGAAAAAAACTCTCTTTTTCGTTTCACTCACTGCTCTCTTTCGCATTATGTATCTCTCACAATTTTCTCTTGCTTTCTATATTTTTCTCTTCTCTTTTGCTTGTTGTCACTCACATAGTTCTCTAAGACTACACTGTCCTTAGTCTCACTCACTAGGACTTCTCTTCTCTCTTTTGATCCAAATGGCCGAATGGCCTTTCCTTTTATTTCTTCACCTTTTTCTTCTTTTCTTCCTTCCACACTTTTCAAATCAAGTCACAACAAACGCAAGCACACAAGCCTTGACTTTTGTACATGATATGAGACAAAAAGGATGAATTCAATTCTTCTCTTCGCTTGGCCGAATGTCCTTGTGTTTTCTTCAGCCAATTTTTCTTCTTCCTTCAACGTGTCCCACGCACTTAATGTCAAGTCTCATTAACAGACATGGTTGGCATGAAATCTGAGGAGACAAGCTCATTAAATGAGCTATTCCATCAAGTGTGGGCTGGAACCCACTTGTGCCACACACCTAACAATTTCACCCTCCAGCTCACTACGGAGGAGATCTTCGATCCAACTCTTTAGTTAGAATTCATTACGCCAAGCCAAAACTAGACTCAACCTTCTTCATTATCTTCACTAACACTGAGAAATTTTCATCAAAATTAATACCTTTCATTCTCAAAGAATTTATTTCACTTTGGATATCCTTAATCCAATTTCTTGGCTCCCCCTCATTAGAAGCCCAAATATTCTCGAAGCTAATAGCACGATGTTCTTCAAGACAACTCCTTTCAAGAGGTTCGACAATCTCTAGTGGAGGATATAGCTCCCCTACTCAAGACCTTCACGATCTTTCACTTGATCATTCTTCCTAACATCGTGATATTTTTCATCAAATATCACTTCCTCATTTAAATCACTATCGGTAGAGAGAATTTTACTCTTTTGGCTGCAACACCAATAATATCAACTCTCAACTCGTGGAGTTTTCTAAAAAACTTTGACTGCATTGAACTTCTTCTTATAGGCCCTCACATTTGTCATGTAAATACTGCAACAAGCATGGCCTCTAGCAACAACTAATAATCCTTTAGAAAGTTTCCATCTTCCATTGCCAAGATGGTTACTATAACCCGCTCGATCCATAGCCAATGTAGAAAACACATTCATCCTTAAATCTGGAACATGTCGCACATCCTTTAACATCAACATGCAACCAACATTGGTCTTGATGCACACATCACCAATTCCCACAATTTTTGAATAATTGGAGTTACCCATCTTCACAACACCAAAGTTGCCTACTTTGTATGTGGTAAACAACCTTTTTGTGGAGATAACATGGTGGGAGGCTACTAAATCAACAACCCACTCAACATAATTCTTAGCAACATGCTCACATTTTTGCTCTTCAATAGAAAGCATCACAACATCCTCATGAAACACAACTCACTACTCTGATTCTTCTCATTATCATTCTTTTCATCTTTCTCTTGATTTGTTCTTTATTCCAATACCAACAGTTTCTTTTTATGTGACCATTTTTCCCACAATGGAAGCATTCTCTCATCTCTTTAATTTGAAATCTAGCTTCTAATTTTGACCCGTCATTAAATTTAGCCCAATCATTAAGTCCTTTGCTTCTATTTCTGCCCCTATTCTCCATGACAAGAGCTTGATCTTGTGCATTGTTCATATCAAGATCTCTTCGTGAACCTCCTCACTTAGAATCAAATCTCGAATATCATCATAATTGATTTTGCTCTTCCCTCTGAGAATTGCTCACCGCCATTCTCATGGCTTCCCAACTATTTGGCAAAGAAGCCAAAACAATTAATGCATAGATCTCATCATCAAAATCAATCTCCATAGAGGACAATTGATTTGTGATGGTGTTAAACTCATTCGAGATCTTTGAGCCACAGGAGTACCTTACACCTTCTTCTTCGATTAAACAACTTCTTCATCGATGCACCTTATTATTAGCCAAAGGCTTTTCATACATACTAGACAAAGCCTTCATCGGATCCACTTTGTGGTCTTCTCCTTCACAATGCTATGTGCAACTGATCTTGTCAGAGTTAATCATTAACTCCTAGCACCTATCTATCAAGAAGACTCCATTCTTCTTCTTCCATACTATCTGGTTTCTTCTATAAAAGAGGAAGATGTAATTTCTTCCCATATAAATAATCTTCAATCTACATCTTCCAATAGCCAAAGTTTGTCTTTGTCAAACTTCTCGATTCTTGACATCTTTCCTTCTTCTCCACCATTTTTCCCAATCGAACCTACGCTCCGATACCACTTGTTGGGAAAAATTCTATATAATTGTGAATAAATTTCAGCAAGCACAACCACACAAGAACACAAAGATTTACATGGAAACTCTTTCTCCTTGAAGGGAAAAACTATGGGACAAACTATAAATAATTTCACTATATTAAATAGAGATTACAACACTTAGAGATACAACTAAAGCAAAAAAAATAAAAAAATAAAAACTATGTTTTTCTTTTCACTCACTACACTCTTCCTCATTGTGTATCTCTCAAAATTTATATTTTTCTCTTCACTTTTTCTTGCTCTCACTCACATAGTTCTCCAAGATTGCAATGTCCTTAGTCTCACTCATCGGGACTTCTCTTCACTCCAAATGGCCAAATGGCCTTTCCTTTTATTTCTTCACCTTTTTCTTATTTTCTTCCTTCCACACCCTTCAAATCAAGTCACAATAAATGCAAGCACACAAACCTTGACTTTTGTACATGATATTAGACAAAAAGGATGAATTCAATTCTTCTCTTCACTTGGCCGAATGTCCTTGTTTTTCTTCACCAATTTTTCTTCTTCCTTTAGCTTGTCCCACACACTTAATGTCAAGTCTCATTAAGAAACGTGGTTGGCATGAAGACTTAAGAGACAAGCTTATTAAATGAGCTATTCCATCAAGTGTGGGCTGGAACCCACATGTGCCACACACCCAATACACTTATACAGTTGAGATTCACACCATCGTGATCATCTAAGGTCTGTGTTTGGCAATATGTAAAATGTTTTCCGAGTGTAAAATATTTTCAGTTGAAAATATTTTTACGAAAAGGAAAATATTTTCAATTGTTTGTTTGTGTTTTGAAAAATTTGCCAGAAAAGTATTTTTAGTTTTTGGTATTGCATGTAAAAACCTATTTTCAAAAAAAAACCCAACCACCACAATCACCACCATAAACCCAACCACCATTGGCCATTACAAACCCAGCCACCATCAACCACCACATAACCAATTAATCTGAAAAATCATAATCAAAATCAAAACCCATTAATCTCAAAATCAATATCAAAACCATCTACCAAAACCTATAATCCACCACCATTGAAACCCACAAACCACCCTAGCCAACGATCCACCATCCCCAATCGACCACCATCAACACTTAAACTCATTGCCAACCCACCACCATTCAAACCCATGAATCACCCCAACCACCAATCCTCCAAAACCCAAGAAAAATTTTTATTTTACAATTAAAAAAAAAAAAAAAAGGCAACGACATTGTGGGTGGTAGAAGGGTTGAGGCAGCGTGGGTGGAAGAAGTGTGACTAGATGAGCTCGGATCAGAGCTAAACAAAACCGAGGGAGGAAGAAGGATGGTTTGATGAGTGAGAGAAAGGACAAAGGTGAAGTAGATGAGAAACTACCTTCACCGGCGAGAAGGCTTGCGGGCATGACGACGGGGCCATGGGTTAGGGACCGGGATGGTGAAATTGGGGTGGGTTTAGCTGGGTTCATCGGAGAAATGTAGTGCTCGATTTGGGTATGCTAATTAGAGATGGGTTTGAGAACGATGAAGGAGTTGAGGCGGGGCGATCAAATCGGTGATGGGTTTGAGCAGCGATCGATCGACCGGGCGATGGGTTTGAGCAGCGTAATCTGACCGGTGATGGGTTTGGGTGGATCCAAGGTTGGACTACTTACCACTACTCTCTCTCTCTCTCACTTTTTCTGTTTTTAGTCCGTAAAATGAGGTTTGAAGGTAATTGGAATGTGTAAATTATTTTACCCTTGAAAGGCTCCCATTTTATGATCAAAGGATTTGATTTTCCCTTTAACCGAGTTTTACATGTGCTCCCAAACACACATGACAGTGTAAAATGTTTTCCAACTTTCATTCTCACCTTAAACAAACACAGCTTAAACAAACCTAAGTTTTTGAACTATTTTATCACACTATATCCACTTTTCTAACTACCTTGAAATTCCAATACTTAGGGACATTTAACCTTGAATTTAGAACTTATCAGAAGGGTGGGAAAAAAAGAAAAGATCTATGCCTCAAGCTAAAATGCAGCAAGGTGATATTCAAAGTATTTAGAACAGAAAATTATATATGCTGAATTCACTAATTGAACCTATAGTCTCATGATATCAAGTGAAGTAGTAATACTTATGAGAAGGTTGCCATAGAAATCAATGTAAAATGCCATTATTTATTTATTTCTTTAAAGGCTATTTTCCAGGATGGTTCCTCAATCAACCAATTCAAATCATTTGAACCTCACAACTTATAACATTGAATAGTGTGAATAAAGAATGTGCTTAAGTAAACCAAAATAGAGCTCAAAGAACAAATTGATCCAACTGATCAATAAGGTATTTCCCCAATCAATCCACAACGAACCAATTGAACCCCAAATCTCGGTACCTATGCATGCCTTACTAATCAATCACAAAGACCTATGCATCAATGCATGGATAGATCGTATGCATGTTCATGGCATTTCAAGAGATCAAAACCCTAATCTAACATGTGAAGAACGCACAACAAACGAAACAAACAAAGCATGGAAGCAGAGACATATTAGTATAGAAAACTAAGGCAAACAGAGACATGTTGAACAAATAAAATAAAGAAGCAAGAACAAAAAGGGGAGGATTAGGGTTTCTAGGCATGATTAAGTTGAGGTGACAAGTAGAGAATCTATTATGCAATGACATGAGAAAATTAAGTAATTCAAGGCTTTATGCAGTAATAAACCCAATTGTGATGATTTCTTTTCAATTCGCAAATGATGAAAGTTTATGATTTACCTAAATTATAGTGTGATATACCAAGTTTTTTTAGACAGTTTCCTTAATCCTTTCATACTTTTAAGGTCTATTTTGAAAGAGAATGATGGGTGGCAAAAGTTTATAAATTAAGAGCTCTCACACTAAAGAAGTCACAATATTAGGTTATATGTCTTTAGAAAACTTTGATACTTGGTCTTACTACAGTTTAACAATACTACTATTTGATGGTGGGCATGACATTATATGTTTATTTCAGACTTTTTGATGTAGGACAGAATCTAGAATTTAATTTTTGTAATTATTTAAATTTTGGTATTTTTATGTAAAAAAAATGTTATTTTAGGTTTAGGTGATTTGTTTCATTTTTAGGTGCCTTTAATGCTTTTAGGTAAAATTTGATTCTTGTTATGGTTATGTATTAATTAGGAGTTATTTTAAAATATATTTTATTGTCTATCAAGTTTTACAAAGCCCTTAAATAGGCCTCTAAGTCTGTACACATCTTTTAACAATTATTTAATCAATAAAATTTAGACTTTTTTCTTTCTATTCCCTAGTGGATTCCAAACCCTTTCTCCTTGTGGATTCAATGAACCCTCGTGGATTTGAGGTTATTTTTAGAAGCAAACGTGTTTTGTTTCTTGCTTTCTAGAGGTAGGCTTGTTTTGCTTGATGCTTCTGCGTTGATAATGCCTTAAAATGTATACTTGTTATATACTTATGTAGGCACTATCTCCTTGTTACTATGCTTAATTTGTATAAGTGAGCCATGATTTGCATTAGTCCTTATTATTTATCTTTACATAATTTCTTGAATAAGATGTCATTCATTGTGTGTAATTTTCTACTTTCAGGAAATTATGTGAAAAAGATGAGTTTACAAGAGTTTGTGAGAGAATGGAGGCCAAACTAGAATTATAGAGGAGTTAAAGGACCATGCTTGAATGTCTAAGAAGGTGCAGCTAGAGTGCTTGGGTCGTTTACCATGTTTGAAAGCTTCAAATAAGAAAAGAAATCAAAGAGGCAAAATCTGAAAAGCAAAAAAAAAAAAAAAAAAAGATTTGAGCACTGATCAGTATTTTGGGTGTATCCCTCTTCTCAAAATTCCAATTGATTGACTCAATACCAGATGGGTTGAAACTGTGACTTAAATATCTACAACTTTTTAGTTTTGAGTTTTTTGAAATTCACAAATTTTAAATGCTGAAATTAACTCACAAGTTGTTGCTATAAATCTAGACGAAAATTAAATAGTAAAAATTTTATTTTCTTTGGACTCTTTTACGTTAGGGTTTTTGAAAGGAGGCTGTAGAGAACGAATTTTGCAGAGAAAAAACTTATTTTTCTTTTCTCTAATGGTAGCCTAAAGTCTTTGCTAGGGCTAGTGTAACACCCCGACCCAATTTTTATAATTAAACTGTGTTTAAGTGGTTAAGTATTATTAATATTTTAAGCCACTTACTTACAAAAATTAATATAAGAGTATTTAATAAACATATTATTTTATAACGTCATTGAATAAGAATTTTAAAGATTATAAATAATTGAAATGACTATTTTTATTATAAATATATACTTAGCATGTACAAAACTATATTAGGTATGTATGTATATGCAAAGTGATATTATTTTTGTAGAAAAGTAAGTGTGAATGCAAGAAATTATTTTGGTAGAAAAGTGAGTGTGAATGCAAGAAAGTTGAAAAGATGAGTTATTCTCCTTTCCTTAGCAATATACACATGTCACCCAAGATAGCTCACCCAAGATATTTTTGCTTTGGACTTCTTGGTCTGCACTGAAAATTTCCCTTGGTCATTCTTGCTTTACTTCTTTGGTTTCTTCCCTTCTTTGTCCTTATTGGTTGCACCTTTATCTCTTCTTTGACTTTCTCAAAGAAAGAAGACTCAAGAAACTCTTTTGCTCCCATTTCCCACAGATCCATGCAAATCAGAAATTTGCACCTCACTTTACACTCTTTTCTCTTAAGGAAAGTGCTAGGAAGCTCCCTTGAGTCTTCCTCTCAAGTCCACCAGTTCACACACCAAAAGAAAGACAAAACCCCACCCAAAAGTCTTCCCCTTATCTCATTTTCTTGGCTGCACCAGACAGAAAAGTCCAGCAAAGAAGAAGGAAGCTTCTTTCAACTCTCTCAAGCTCTCTACCTCTCATACCTTCTGGTCCAGCCACTAGGAAAGGAAAATCCTTTCATGTAAGTCTACACACACACACACACACACACACACACATATATATATATGTGTGTGTGTGTGTGTGTGTGTGTGTGTGTGTGTGTGTGTGTGCTGTTTTAAGAAGCTTTGAAGTTGTGTTGGTGATTTGTTGAAGGTAGGTTAGGGTTTTTACTAATTAATGATTTTATAGGAGTAAGGAAGTACGAAAAAGTTAGGATGAGTATTTTGATGTTGTTGCTGGGATTTTTGGTTGTGTTTATTTTGCTCTAAATGGTTAAATGACTATATGTAAGTGTTTTATAACATGTCTTATGAGTGTATAAAATCTCCATATGAAAATACCATTGTTTGATAATTGTTTGTGGATTTACAATAAAACGTTGCAAAGCTGTCACTGTGACAGATTCTGTGTTTATGCATGATAAATTATATATTAAATTGCATATAGTGAATTTGGATGCTAAGGATAATTCCTATGAAACCCAAGACACTTTTGGTTGTTATTGAATTGGTCTCACAGAATTTGGATTAATATAAAATAATGGTTTAATTTATAAATTGCATGAAATTCTGTCAAGACAGATTTGAGTATGTTGTCTTGTATGATTTTTAATAAATCATGGGTTTATGATTTGACTCTGAAATTTTTATGGTATATACTGGACATATAGGGGAGTTGTTCTGTAAAATTTCATGACAATTAGATGTGCATGAACAGCCCATTTCTCTTTTACAAATGAGGCATATGCTGCTGGAATAAAACAGTGAACAGTAAGGGCATGCCTAACTTTGAGGATTTAATTCTCAAGTTAGGGTAAATTTTTTGAGCTATAATTTAATATGCTCATCCTTTGGTATGTTAGAATCATATATAAATTTTATGAATTGGTTTCTCTATGATTTAGTACATCATGTTGTCCGATGAATGCATTTTGTGTTTGTGGGAACCTCTTTGAGGTGGGATTAGGACTTCCTTGATTCTAAGAGATAGGCTTTAAGATGAATGTGTAAGTCTATGACAAGGAAATTATAGATAGTAATAAGCTTTGATTTATGGTCTAGGTGTTACCAGTATCCAAGTTTAAGCTCCGTCGACCGTAGGCTCTCGGTTCCTCCGCTTTCGGGTAAGGGATAAGTTATATGGGCATTTGGTAAGTCACGCGGTTATTTTAAAGTATATTATGCATTAAAATGTTTTTGATTAGAGATATGGCATGTAATCATTATTCTGATAAAGATATGTTCATGAGCTTTCAAAACTTTATGCATATGATTTCAGCATATTGAAGCTATTACTAATTCCATGAACATGATGTTTAAAGAAAAGAATGGAAATGCTATTATCATGAAATGTCATGTAAAACAAGAAATTTCAGTATGATGTAAAGTATGAAATGTTTTTGGGTTATGTCCTCCGTAATCTGAACTCAGCTAGTAGGGGTTAATTACGGCTTTCCATGGAAAAATGTTATATGTTTGGCCATTTAAAGTAGAGGAAATGGGGCTACCCGTAACTCTAGGCCATTTAAAGTAGAGGAAATGGGGTTGCCTGTAACTCTAATCTGAATAAGGCCTTCTCCCCAATGTGTACGGATGGTTAGGAGGAATAAAACCTTGAGGAGATGTGCCATCGGGCCTCTCAAAGAGGACAATATCATGCACACGAGGTCATCCAAATGTGATGAGGCCTTCTCTGTATGACTTATCGGACATGGACTAACCAATATGTTATGAACAGTTATGTTATGTTATTAATCATGAGAAAATTATTTTGTTTAAATGCATTGTGAAAAGTAAAAGCTCTCATGGCAAGAAGAAGTTTCTAATGAAAGGAAAAACTGCTCATTAAAGATAAAAGTTTTTGAAGTTCATTATGCTATAAAGGTAAAGTTTCTAATGAAAGTACAAGTTATGTTTAAAAGTTATCGATACATGTTCTTTATGAAATGTTAAGTTTTATGACTATGAAAGTTATAATATTTTTCGGAAAGAGGTTTATAAAGAAAGGTTTTCTTATTGGGTCAAGATGCTTCTAATTTAATACAAAGTTGCCGATTAATTGATTTAAGTTAAAATGATTATTTTGTAATAAGAATATACATATGGTGACTTTGTAGGAAATGAAAGAGGTATAATCTGAAAGGTTTTGGTAATATTAACCTTATAAGAAAAATGAGAACAATTATTTTCTATGAAGAGCGTATAAGCTATTATTATGAATAATATAAAATACTATGCATGAAAAGATGTTCTCCTATTTGAATATTCATAGAATGAAACGATTTGATTTACATGCATCCTTATTGAATTCTCACATATCTTACCTTTACTTGAGTGTGTACTCACCCCTTCCACTCTTTCGGTTAGCGGGTTTTTTATTTTGGAGCAAAGGGAGCCTTAGTCGAGTTTTGGAAGGAGCTGGTTTAGTTTTATATGTATATACCCTAAATTAGCAATATGATGTTTAGATTTGTAGCATTGTTTATTTTAAGATCTAATGAAAGTGTATACCTTAAAGTATTAAGAGATGTATTATGTGAAATTCAAATTTGAACAATTGGTGAATTATGTTATTCTTTGGAGTACAATGTAGATGCTCTAAATGTCAAGTGAAAGGTTATATCATTTAAGTAAAGAAACAAAAATGAAAAGAAAGAGGAAATCTTTTGTAAAAGTTTTCAAAAATTTTAAGTTGGTTCTTGTTAATATCAGGTTTAAGCTTGATATTAGCATGCCGGTCATGGTCATAAATCCGGATATCGGGTTTGGGGCGTGACAGCTAGGGGCTATGTTTCTTCTATACGGTATGAATGTTCAATGTGATTCTTTCTAAGATTTTAGACAACGACATATTTGATTGTTCAATTAGATTCCTTTTGATGTATTATTTCTTCATTGCTTTCAATAAGTTCAATCATGTTTTTCTTATTGCTTAGATGAATTTATAATAGTTTCAAATAGAAATCAAGTTTTAAAGTGAAATGGTTTTTCTAAAAACTATTCTTAAATTGTCTCAGTTCAACTAAATCATAGGTTTTTAATTATATAAGAATAATAAATTATGAAATATATATTTTCTTAGATCACAAAGAATTTCATATCGATATAGGGAAACACCTTGATGCCCTAGTATTTACAATATTGATTTAAATCAGTTTTTTTATTATTCTTGTTAACAATCACCAAGCAAACGTACTTTTCTTCTAAACCCAAATTGTTGTTTAATTATGTTGTCTTTGAATTTTCCCTACTCCTTGTGGTTCGACCTCGCACTCCAAGAATTATATTACTACAATCTCCTGCACTCTCGAGTGAGCAAGCACACATCCCACATCACTTTTTGTTGTGCTATTAAGTAACGTGTTCCCCTTTAGTGCTTCTTTTAGGTACTATTTATCTATTTTATTATGTTATTTACCTCATTCGATGCCTTTTATGTTGTAATGTGTGATAAAAAATATTCCAAAGTTATTACTTGAATACCAAAAGAAAATTACAGTTGTATGGTTTTTAGTAATTTTGTTTAGCAAGTCAATGTCATTAAGTTTTGTGATAGGTGATCTGCAAGATTAGCAAACTCACAATCCTATCATGTAATTCACAACTTAAATCACAAAAGGCATCCATTCATGATTAGAGAATAACTACCAGAGGCACAATCAATTTAAGTTCTAAAGAATAAATCTATTGAAATGGAGTTAATGGTCATCCTGGACGGATTTTTTGGAAAATTTTATTGATAATTGAGAAGTTGTTTCTCATGCAATATATGTATAATACAATTGGTTAGGTAGATTAGGTAATAATCATTACGAGTTATCAAAAATTACCATAATGATCATTTTTGCTTAGATGTTAATCAATATCTAATATACATTTTAGTTGGTTTAAGAATCATCGAGATCTATTATTGCTTAAATTCTATAAATTTTTATGCTTTTAGATAGTGCCATTTGTTTGGATGCTTGGCTTTTATACCAATCTTCAATGCCTACATTATAATGATTCTTAGTTATTTAAGTTGAATACCTCTATTTATCCTAGCCAAGGACTGATGATTTATTATTTAAGGACAGCAACATATTGGTAATTTATTCAGAAATTGGTATGCATGATTTAAGTTAGACAAGTGACTTGGTCAATTAGGAATAATTAGTAGCTAACCCACACAATGCACGAAAAACTATTGAATATGAGATGTTGCATATTTTCTTATTTTAATTTAAGATATTATATCAAATCTTCATTTCATTATATTGTAGCTGGAATAATTATTCAAGATATCATTCAAATATGTTTTTTTGTTTTTTAAGAACAAATGTAATAAATTGAAACACAAAATACTATATTGTTCCATAAATGGGGTTATAAATGTTTTTCGAATGTGCCCTTCTTTTCGTTTTGCTTCATCATTCAACCTTAATCAAAACCAAAAACCCGAAAACCTAAATTAAAAACAATCAAACCAATAACAAAAATATCTAAATCTAAGACAATCAACACAAAATAACAAAACTTAAATCATTTTTAACACCAATTTTCTTGTTTAAAAATACATGTGGGTGATGTTTTACACTTTTATCATATATAATATCAATGAAATTCTCATATATGTTTCTCGGAGGGGGAGTTCCCTGGATTTACCTATCTCAATAAAGTATATGATTGGTTCGAAGAACGTCTTGAGATTCCCAATAACCAAAACCCATGAAAATGTTGTCAATATAAATATGGAGATTAACCCCAAAAAAAAAATTCTAAACAAAACAGAAGAAGAAGATTAAGAAACAAAATTTCAAACACATATGAAAGAGAAGTTGCCATAAATTTTAAATAATAAATAATAAAAAGGAAAAAAGAAAAGAAAAGAAAGAAACATTGGTGATTTATGAATTGCATACTAGGTTATGTGGCGAAAAAGAATCAAATATTGTTGTGTCTGAACAAATAGTTCTCCTAGACTATGGTTTTGAGGTTTTAAGAATTGAGAGAGGCAAAGAAACAAACTTCGCATCTAACGACTTTGAACAATAATAATGAAGAAGGAGGGGTTTAGCGGGAGGAGAGAGGTAGTTTATCAAAGCGGAAAAAGAAGAAGATTAATTTATTTAAAAAATAACAATGGAGTATGAAATTTTAGAGGCAGCAAAGCTACGGTGGCAACTTCTCATAAAGTCAAAAAAATAAAAAATAAAAATAATGAGGTGTAAAATTGCGGAGGCAACAAAGCTAAGGTGGCAACCTCTCATAAAGTCCAAAAAAGGTCGAACATCTTCGATTTGATTTTATATATAGATAAAACCAAAGCTCTAGGTGGAGTAAGAGTTGCTACTCACACTAGGTGAATATCGATTATTATTCAAATTCTTCTTATATGTGCATGTTACATTGGTATCTTAACATTTTATAGTAGTAACATGCTTATAGGCTAGGGGTGTTAAATGAATGGGTTTGGGGTGAGCCTAATAAAGTTGGGTACATAAAACCCATTTACCCATTTATTACCTATTTAACTAATTACTTCTAACCCAAACCCAACCCAATCCAATTATTATGGGTAAACTCCAACCCACCCAATTACCCAATAATCAAAATTATCAAAATGCCCCAAAACTTCAAAATGACCAAAGTACTCCTAAAATCCTTTAAAATTACCAAAATACCTGCTAAACATTAAAGAAAGACCAAATAGGCTCAAAAACCATTAAAAATTACCAAAATACCCCCTTCCCCCAAAACCTAGGAAATGACCAAAATACCCAAACAAAAAAAATTGACCAAAATGCCACATAAACCTAAAAATAATCGAAATACCCCAAAATTTAAAGAAATGACCAAAATATCCCTAAAACCTAAAAATGACCAAAATGCCACCTAAACCTAAAAAATGATCGAAATACCCTCAAAACCTAAAAATGACCAAAACACCCCCAAAACCTAAAAATTGACCATATTACCCTCAAAGTTAAAAATGTCCGAAATACCCCAAAACCTAAGAATGACCAAAATACTCCCAAAACCTAAAAATTGACCAAAATATCTCTAAGCCTAAAAATGACCTGAAATGACCTCAAAACCTAGAAAATGACCAAAATACCCCCAAACCTAACAATTAACCAAAATGCCACCTAAACTTAGAAAATTACCAAAATGCCCCTAAAACTAAAAATGACCAAAATAACCCCGAAACCTAAAAATTGACCAAAATACTCCCTAAACCTAAAAATGACCCAAAATAACCCAAACCTATAAAATGACCAAAATACTCCCAAAGCCTAAAAATTGACCAAAATACCCTTAAACCTATAAGATGATAAAAATACACCTTAAACCTAAAAAATGACCGAAATACCTCCAAAATTTTTTTAAAAAAATGATCGATACCCCAAAATCTAAAAAATGACCAAAATACCCCAAAACCTAAAAAAATTACCAAAATACCCCCAAAACTAAAAAAAAATGACCAAAATATCCCTAAAACCTAAAAAAGACTGAAATACCTCTGAAACCTAGAAAAGTACCGAAATAGCCCCAAAATCTAAAAATTAACGAAACACCCCTAAACCTAAAAAAATTACCGACATTCCCTTGAATCCTACAAAATGATTGAAGTACTCTTAGAACCTTTAATTTGAAGAAAATACCCTCAAAACATCCAAAATACCCTAAACCTCTATATTGGTAATTTTAGAGGCTTCGGGTGTATTTTTTTTGTCTTATAGGTTTAGTGGTATTTTGGTCATTTTAGATATTTTGAGGGGTACTTTGGTCATTTTTTAGGTTTTGGTGGTAATTTTTGTGGTTTCATGAGTACTTTTGGTCTTTTTAGTGGTTTTGGGATATTTTAGAGTTAGATAATTTGTAGAAATGATACTTGAAATCATAATTGGGTCTAATTGGGTACCCAGTTAAAACCTAATTAACATTAATGTTAATTGTGTTAATTCCCATTTAAGCTAATTAATAATTGGGTGGGTTTGGGTCTTATTTAAGTGGGTGAGTTTGGGTTAATTTTGCCACCCCAACTAAGTTATAGCAAAGTTATTTTTGGGTTTGATTTACTTAAAGGATATGTAACTATAAATCTCTCTCTTAGAAGGAGGGTTTCAAATGGGTGTTATGCATGTGGCTGAATGAGCAAGGATACAAGAAGGAAAGCTTTTTAAGACAAATGGCTCAAACTCAACATCAAAAATAAGATGGAATCCAGAATCTCACCTTTTGTTTAGGGTACTTTCGGTATATATATTTTTCTTTAACGCTCATTATTATTTCATGAAGTCCTTATGTCTCTCATTCACTTTAGTGAATGATGTGAATGTGATGTGCCTTTGTAAAGGTTGAATGTTATTGTTTTCCTATGGAATGTTTGGAATTATTATGTTGTACACTGAGGTGATTATGATTGAATTATCTCCCAATATTGTTTTTATTTTTATTTTTATTTTTTTAGTAGAACCAAGGTTGTTTGTAATAATTGACGTTTTGACCCTATACATTAATACTGTAACTCAATATCTCATAAATCTACTATATGTTATTTCTAGAAAACCAAGAAATCTAGTTTTATAGAGTAAGTGAATATGTCCAATCTCATTCCATTAGATCACTACATAATCAATATTTTATTATTTTAAAGTTTAAACACTATTTTTTTTTTTTTTAATCATAAGCAATATATTAATAATATTATAATAATTGATAATTATACAAAAATGAAAAAAAAAATATGTGTCCATTTGGCAAAGATTATTTTTGCCAATTTATTTTACTATTCAGCTTATTTTTGCTACTATTCATGAGTCTCATTGCACTTTTTGGTACTATTCACAAGCCGCACAAAGACTATTTTAGTTAACTTTTACATTTATCTACAGTACTTCCAATAAAAAAAAAAAAAATTTTAGTTTCAAAGAAAATAAGCGGATCTCAAACAAACTCTAAATGTGATTCAACTTTTCTCAATAGATTTCTTTTCTACATGAAGGTTTTGTTTGTTTTAATGCATTGATGGTTACGTGTTGTATTTTGAAAATATGTTAATGACAAATGCTTTCTTTGAAAAACAATTAAAATGAGGAATGAAAGACATTGCTCCAACTTCTCCACTATAGCCTCAATAAATTGTAAATGGTTTTTTTTAACAATTTCTAATGTAGTGATTATTTATTCAATTTGTAAGGTTGAATTTAATCAACCATCTTGTTGGCTTTATTCCGTACCAAATTTGCTTGTATTTCAGAATTTAGTAACCCTATATTTAGGTGGGATTGTTGTAAGGGTAGTGAGTGAGATAAAGTGTTGAAATGCTTAAAAGTGTGCAAGAAAATAGAGACTCGCGACTTGATCTCGCAGGTGACTCACGGCTTCAAGCCGCGGAAACAACACACATGCCAAGCATGCTAGAAGTTGAAGTGTCATGCTAGGCTGGAGCACTACAGAACAAAATAGGACAATGGCCATTCTCATTATCTCATGGCTTGATCTCACGACTCGGTCAAGCCGTGAAGCCAAGCCACGAGCCATCCCCGTTTTGAAAAACCCGACTCTTCACATTCCATTCTCACCCCAAAGAAAAATACCCCTTATACTTACAAAAGAAAGAGAGCTTCCGAAAAGAATTTTGAGAGAGAAACCCTAGAGTAAAACAAGATTGATCCATCTACAATCTTTATATAAGAGTCTTTTCAAATTCCTCAACTCTCTTCCTCTCCATTGTTAAACCCTTGAGAGGTCTTTTTACCAAAACCTTTTCTCACCATATCCATTCTTCGTGAGAAGGTTGTTTGGTGTTTTGGGAAAGCGTTAGGAATGAACCAATCTACATTGGTTGATGCTATAGTCAAGTAATAGAACCCGGGAAGCTAGAAAAGAAATAGGTTCGGCGCAACCTCGTTGGAGCAAGAAGCTTGGAGGGCTTAGGTACACTGGGTAGATTAGGTTTGGAGGGTTTATTGTTGTTCATGTATCCCAACTACATTTTCTAGTGGATTACTTACCGCTTGGAGGGCGGCGGAAAGGTTTTTCGCCGAGGGTTTCGGTTCTTCTTCGATAACACATTGTGTGTTGTCCTTGTGTTTGCATCTTCCTTCCCTTTTATCTTTGCCGTTTATTTTTTGCTGTAGGTTGTGATTTTAATTGGCTTAGACTGTTTACCAATTCTTTTATAGTTTTTGTTCATTTTCCGCACACTAGTTGTTTGTCATAAAGCTTGAATTGGTTATTTTGTAATTGGGGGTCTAAACGTTCAAGGGTGTTTTATACACTATTTGACCTTTCAATTGGTATCAAAGCAGATACACTTTTAATGGTTTCATTACCATAGTGTGATCCTTGACTCCCTATTGAGATGGATCGGTCTCAATCCCTAAATGCACCTCCATACTTTAATGGTAGTAGTTATGCTTTTTAAAAGGTTTGCATGAGAGCATTTCTATGCTCCATTGATGAATCTATTTGGGATGTCTTTGTTGATATAGGTTGGACTAGGCCTAAGGAAGCCAAATCCACATGGCATAAGGCAAAGACTCACGCATCTAATGCTAACAATAAAGCACTTAATGCAATTTTCTGTGGTGTGTCTCTAGATGAGTTTCATAGGATTTCTCACATTACCATTGCCAAAGAAGCATGGGAGATATTGGAGACCACCTACGTAGGAACGAAGAAAGTGAAAGGTTCCAAGCTGCAAATGTTGACCACTCGGTTTGAGCAACTAAAAATGAGTAAGGATAAGTCCTTTGACTCTTTCTATAGCAAGCTGAATGAGGTGGTTGTAAGTAAGTTCAATTTGGGAGAGAAAACAGAGAATTCTAAAATTGTAAGGAAGATCCTTCGATCATTGCCGAAAAGTTTTCTTACCAAAGTGACAGCGATTGAAGAGAGCAAGGACCTTGATGACATCAAAGTCCAAGAGCTGGTTGGTTCTCTTCGGACTTACGAAATGTTGCTGCCCAATCAACGGAAAAGCAAATCTCTTGCTCTTAAGACCATTAATGAGAAGGTGGAGGTCCATGACTCATCGGATGAAGATGTAGTTGACAAAGATGTTGCATACCTTGTAAAAAATTTCCAAAAATTCTTGAAATTCAAGAATAATGGCAAATTTGGTGATAAAGGAAAATTCCAAAGTTCGGGAAGGGAGAAAAGGGAATTCAAAAAGAAAGACGGAAAAGAATCTCAATCTACACAAGATGTCACTTGTTTTGAATGCAACCGGTATGGACACTTTAAGAAAGAATGTCCAAATTATTTGAAATCGAAAGGCAAAGTGTATGCCATGACATTGAGTGACTCAAATTCATCCAACTCAGTTATGAGGAAAGCTGTGATGGAGAAGGGAATTATTCAGTTTTTATGACTATTGCCCATGTTGAGTCCTCGGACGAGTTGAATTTGCTTGTACGAGAACTTGGAGAACATAGTGATGAAGAATCATTGGGAGTTGTTGAAGAATCGAGATCTTGAAGAAGATGAAAGCACAGCCAATCTTCAAGAGAATTATAACTCACTCCTGGAGAAGTCAGGTGAGTACACAAGGATGGCCAAGGCAGCTATGAGAAAGATGAAGAAGGCGGATGAGGACTATAAAAGTCTCCTAATTCGCTATAAGGATGCCAAATGTGATAGAAACATTGAATGGTGAGCTGTCAAAAGCCTACACAAAAGTGATATTTCTTGAGCAAGAGGTTGTGCAAGCAAATGCTAAGATAGAGAGAGTCATCACTAAGAAGCTAGATGATGTTATTTTACACAAAAGAGCTTTTCGGACAAATGCAGGTTGGGATATACCGGAGGGAGTAGCTCACCTGGCAATATCACTAAAGAAGTGAAGTTTATAAAGGCCAAAGAGTCAATTGAAGTTGGCCCTAGTGTTGAGAAGCCCAAGATTGAGGAGAAGAGGAATGTGGAGAACCAACGGATGGTGAACAACCCTCGTAATCAACTGTGGGCAGGTCTAAATCTCAAGCTAAGTCTCGCCCACAATCACAAAGAGGTTCTAGATCGAACTATGTGTGTCATCATTGCAAACTTCAAGGGCATACTCGGCCAAATTGTCAAAAGTTGAGAGCAATGAATAATGCAACTGCTCCAAGGTCACGAGGACCTAGAAATGACAGGAGAAATTGGGCTGGTGAACCATCAAGAGATCAAAGTGGTGATCCCAGAATGATGGACGTGATGAAGATGATTGGTGCTTTCACCAACTACTTGGAAAGCTTCACACGAAGGCTTGAAAGCCCTAACTTTCGTACCCAATCCTATAAGAAAATCACCCCAAACGCAAGTGACATGTGAGTGAAAAAGGATACTCATGCATAAACATTACAATATGTCCATGCATCAATACTTCCTATACTTTGTGACTTTGTTTGGTTGTTGGCTTTTTAATTGTGTTGGTTGAAATGTGTTTGTTTATTTTTGCATTCTATCGTTTATTCCTTTTTGTTGTCTTTGATCAATCTTTTCCTTCTTATGTGTCAAAAATCCAAAAACCACATAAAAAGTAGAAAATCAAAAAGTTTGATCGACATTGTTGAGTTTTGTCTCAAAACTTATTTTGCCTTGTACCTTTGTGCTAATGGCTTTGTGCATTTACAAGCGTAACTTGTTTCTTTGCACTCTTATCACTGTGGAAGAAATCTTGAAATCTATGTGATTTTTGTAAATAGATCTTCAAACTTGTCATGAATAATTAGTGAATAGTTATGTTGATCTTGAGACGTGTATAGACTTGTGCCTATATATCTTCCCACTCTTTATTTTTGTTTTTGCTAAAAAAAGCTCACCAAATGTAAATCACCAAATGTAAATCTCCAAATGAAAAGAGATATTGAGCTGCAAAAGCACATCGCACATACTAGTATTTGACTAGGAAAAAGGGAAAGTGACCAAAAATTAAAGTGAATGATTGTTCAAAAAGCTAAAGGTTATCTCATCAAGGTGAAATATCAAATATCACTCTCACAATAAGAGGTGATTGTTTCAAAAGAATCAAAAAAATCAAATATTTTGATTGATAGTGGAGTCAAATGTAAAGCTCCAAAGTATGTAATCAAGTCTTGTGGAAGGTCATATATGCATACTTCTGTAATTGAGATGGGTCACATGATCTAGTGCTAATTGTGTATGCCTTGGTTGAATTGATCATTGAAACTTCACAGAGACTAAGGACTATCTCATTGTTGATACCCACACACAACACACAAGTTTATGTTCAATGAATGCCATATTCATTTGTGTGATTGTACTTGATAAAATGTGTTTTCACATGCTCAATCTTTGTTGATTCAAACACAAAAAGATTTTTAAGTGTTTTAGGTGTTTTTGGAAAGTGTTTTGTTCTTCAAAAACTGAAAATTTCAAAAAACAATGTTGCCCTATTTTGGCGACTCGATCGCAGTAAGTCAAGTTGCATGCCACGATCGCGAGCTCGCGGAGTTTAGTTTTGGCGACTCGTTCACGAGTGGAAGGTCAAGTCGCGAGGGGTACACAAAGATTTTCGTGTCTCATCTCACGACTCCCTTGTGAGTGAGACTTCGATTCGAAAAACACTTAGAAAATTTTTCAAAACTTTTGGCTTCAAGTGTTTTGGCGGGTGTATCCGGCGACTATCTAACGACTTACCTCGGCCTGCAAAAAACGCATGTTTTACACATGAGGGTAGTTTTCAAAATCTTTTCAGTTTTCCTTGAACTTTATGTGACTGTTCATTTTCTTTTTATCTAAAACTTCCCAAACGCTCCGTGTAACCCACTTGAACTCCATTGTTGCTTCATTTCTTCTCAAAATCATCAAGAAAAAGGTATGGGTTTTCTTTCTCACACTCTGTATTTCTTGTTTTTGAGCTTTTCCCTCTTGAATATTTGCATTTTTTTTCTGATTTGAGTTGGGTTTGTGTTTGGGCTGTTGTTATCTGTCCATGCTTAGCTAGTAAAGGCTCTTGGTTTTCATGATCTTGTCTAGGTTGCTGGATTTGTCTTCATCATTTGACTTTCTCTTAGCTTAGGGTTTGTTATCTGTCTTATACCCATCTTGTCTGATCTCATTTTGATGTGTTGTTTCAAAATTTTTGTGTTTTGTTAATTGGGTTTTATTGATTTGATTCTGTGTTTGTTTATCTAGTGTGTGCATCTGTCTTGTGTTCTCCGGGTCATTTCATACTCATCAAACTATATGTCTCATTGACATATGTTTGTCCTTTGGGTGATGTCGATCTCTGTAGCATTAGTACTCTTCTGCAAAATGCTAGTTGTTCTTGAGTATCTACGTTTAGGTACATTCATCTGTGTTGCTAGTTTAAGTTATGAGGCCTTTCCTTTATTATTTTCTTTATCACTAATAGAGTACTGATTTGTTCTACACATGTATTATACTTTGTTGTTGTGGCCTTTTCTGATTGTTCACAGATGGCTCCTTCATCCCCAAAGAAGAAAACTCCTGCCAAGAAAGTAGATAAGAGAATGAAAATGGACCCTAATCTGTTTAGGTCTGTTTCCCATTTTGAGAGATATAAGGATTTCTTCTTAAAGGCAAGAATCATACAAGAAAGGTTTGTGGATTTGGAGGATTTGAGAGACACCTTTATCCCTAGTTGTTTTGAAGGGAGAGGATGGGAAAGGCTTCTGTGAGATTTCCCGGTTGTGTGTGTACCCTTGATTAGGGAGTTTTATTCCAATGCTGTGATAAGGGAAGAGGAACTAAGTTGCTGGGTTAGAGGTAAAGATTTCACCTTAGATGCACATGACATTAATGATATGCTAGGCCTTGAGGGGTTAGAAGATCATGAGTTTATCAACTACAAGGATAGGATTACATCTATTGAAACTGTACAACAAAGGATAGGTGGACAAAGAGAAGGGAAATGCCTAAATACCATAGCTTTTCCATTGGACATGAGGCATCTCACTATTATCATGATGTTTAACCTATATCCCATAAGGAAGTTGACTACAATTAACAATGCGAGAGCAATTTTTCTGATGGAGCTCAAGGAAAAGACATTTATTGATATCGGTTCCCACATATTTGATACTATTGTGGATGAGACTAGAACCACTTCCGTGGCCTAAACCGATCTTCCCTAGTCTACTCATGAGGATTTTCGAAAAGAAGGGTGTTGCAATCCCTCGAGACATTAGTCCCATGTCTACACCTTCACAATTAACAAGCAAACCTTCAAAAGGATAAGTGTTCGTCTTCCAAGTGAAGAAGATGAAGGTGATGAAGGAGAGGGTGTTCAAATGGAGACGAGGCGGAGAGCGACAAGTTAGGCTTCAACTTCAACACCCGGAAGGAGTGGCAAGAGGATTAGAGCATCGACTTCTTCAGATATACCTCTAGATGCATTTCAGGTCATTTTAGAAAGATTTGATGGAATCAGAGAGGTTCGGACCGAGCAGTTTGAGAGGTTAACAACCATGCGGGACCAGGTTGATGTTCTTTCCGCAAAATTTAACAGCTTCACCACGGATCATGGGCGGTGACCCTTTGGAAATTCCGGTCAAAAAGGGGGAGAAGTTTTCTTTTGAAGTAGCTCTTGAGGGGAAGTCATCGGAAAGCAGTGTCTATCTTGTTAATTCTGTTTTTGTTTTGGATTAGAGTTGTCTCTATGGTTTTGAAACTTTGTTGGTTATGGTATATGTTTAGTTAAAACTCATAACTCTTGGATGGTCTTGAAACTTGGTTTAATTTATATATATATATATATATATATATATATTGTTAATGTTATTCAGTTTATAATTTGGTTTGTACCCATGTTGCTTTTGTAAGCTTTTAGGGTTTATGTTCTTTATCCTAAAGGCTTTATGGTCTCATACCATGCTTTATGCAGCCTTTTATACTTTGTTAAATCAGTATTATTAACTAAATGTCATGCATTTTCTTGTTAAAGTACTTTCACTCTTGTGCCCTTGTAGGATTGTTCCTAGATGCACATACTTAGTGTTTTGTGCATTGGTTGAGTGTTGGGCATGCAAGTGACTTGCATTGAGCTTGTTAGCTTGTTTGTTCAAGTATTCATTTCAAGTGTGAATGAACATTGAGGTCACTACCTTATAGTGATTGCTTGGTTGATTAAACCATGGTTTGTTTCTTAACTCTATCTTTGCTTGATCACATATTGCCTTTTTCATATGCATTTCATGCTTTTCTGCATACAATGATCATGGTGTATTGTTGTGTTTCAAGAGTTTCATGTTCATATGATTCAAGAGCTTCACAGTTTCTAGAGTTAGGTATGAGTGAGTTTTATTCAACCTGTTCCCAACTCACATGTTAAGCCTAGAGTCTGTTTTTAGGATTTTGTCACGGAATAGCCAAAGGGAGAGATTGTAAGGTTGAATTTAATCAACCATCTTGTTGGCTTTATTCTCGTGTCAAATTTGCTTGTATTTCAAAGCATTTAGTAACCCCTGTATTTAGGTGGGACTGTTGTTGTAAGTGTAGTGAGTGAGATAGAGTGTTAAAATGCTCAAGAGTGTACAAGAAAATAGAGATTCGTGACTTGATCTCGTGGGTGACTCACGACTTCAAGCCGCTAGAAGTAGCACATGTGCCAAGCATGCCGGAAGTTGAAACGTCATGCTAGCTGGAGCACTATAGAACAAAATAGGACAATTGGCCGTTCTGTTATCTCGCGACTAGATCTCACGACTCGGTCAAGCCACGAGGCCAAGCCGCAAGCCACCCCCGTTTTGAAAAACCTAACTCTTCACATTCCATTCTCACCCCAGTATAAATACCCCTTATACCCACAAAAGAAATAGAGCTTCCGGAGAGAATTTTGAGAGAGAAACCCTAGAGTAAAACAAGATTGATTCATTTACAATCTTTACATAAGAGTCTCTTCAAATTCCTCAACTCTCTTCCTCTCCATTGTTAAACCCTTGAGAGGTCTTTTTACCAAAACATTTTCTCACCATATCCATTACTATGAGAGGGCTATTTGGTGTTCTGGGGAAGCGATTAGGAAGGAACCAATCTACATTAGTTGATGCTATGGTCAAGTAGCAAAATCCGGGAAGCTAGAAAAGAAATAGGTTCGGGCGTAACCTCATTGGAGCAAGAAGCTTGGAGGGCTTAGGCACACTTTGGGTAGATTATGCTTGGAGGGTTTATTGCTGTTCATGTATCTCAACTACATTTTCTAGTGGATTACTTACCGCTTGGAGGGCAGCGGAGAGGTTTTATCTTTGAGGTCTTCGGTTTCCTCTTCGATAACACATCGTATGTTGTCCTTGTGTTTGTATCTTCCTTCCCTTTTATCTTTGCCGTTTATTATATGTTGTGGGTTGTGATTTTAATTGGCTTAGATTGTTTACCAATTCTGTTTATAGCTTTTGGTCATTTTCCGCACACTAGTTGTTTGTCATAAAACTTGAATTGGTTATTTTGTAATTGGGGGTCTAAACGTTCAAGGGTTTTTTATACACTATTTGAACTTTCACAATTTTTGATGTTATGATTTCAGAGTTGTTACATTGATCTATGATTTATGAACTTCTTAATAATATCTAGCATAAATATTTGCACATACAATTTAAAATAGTTTATAATGTATCGAATCATTATAAAAATTGACTTGTTGTAAATTTTTAAGACTTAGTTTGATTCTCAAAATGAAGCTAATCCAAAAAAGCATAATTAATTGATTGCAAGCAGGACAAACAAATGGATGTGCAACATTACCCAAATGAATTTTAATGTATTTTTTTTTATTATATATTTTTATGTGAAGTTGATTGAATTTTAAGCATTTAAAATGTTCCTGCGCATTGCGCTTAAATATAAGGATTGTGATCATTTGTGAACCATGTATATGATTTATTTGGCTTGAAACTAATCCCTATCTAAAAGACATGAAATCTAATCCTTATCTAAACTCTAAATAATGAAATACTAATAAATTCCAAAAAAACTTGGTTGTATTCCGACATCATGCTTACTTGTGTTGGGGTGTGCATGTAGAGCTTGTTGAAATGAAATGATCAATCGGAAATATTTCTTCAAAATTTTCGAAACTATCTGAATGATTTAGATTCTGAGGATCGTGGAGGCGATTCGTTAGATTCTGAACTACTCTCACTTTCAGTGTCAAAGCTGTAGGGTGGGAAGATTAATACAATGGAATCTAACTCTACTATTGAATGACTTCTTTCTTTTGTTACAAAATAAGAAACCATAAATTGCAATTATATATTCAAGTACTAAAAATTTTCTTGTTTAATTCGAAATTCTTTGAAACTTACTTGGATCAACTAGGCGCTGCGACATAATACCGAATGGAGAGATTGACAGAATTGAGAGAGAGAGAGAGAATTTGATACTAAAATGATGTGTTGCTTCATAATTTATATGAACTAGTCGCAGATCCGCATGTTGCGCATGATAATTTTTTAGATAAAATACTATTTTAGTCCCTAGACTTTATAAATAGTTTTTTTTTTTTTTTTTTCTATAAATAGTTTTATCATATTTTTCATAATCTTATCTATAAAATTTTTTACCATTATCATATATTTATTTTTATTTTTTGAGAATGATTATCATATATTTATTGGTTGATGATTTGTATAAAATAGACATTAAATGTGAGGTAGAACTATTCAATAATTTTTTTTAAGTCATGGTGTATGAAGATTATGATTATATATATATATATATATATATAATTTCCCTAGTTAGAGTTTGATTAATTTTAAGTTTAAATTTTGTATTATTATATTTAATTGTTGATTTTATTGCACTATAAAGTTTTTAATGTCCTCTGTATAGCCATCTCTATTTTATTTCTTACTCCTCTTTACCACCTTTTTCTTTTCCCAATAACAGATTATTAATTGACGTTTGATTTCATTTCTTTTTTTCTTCATTCATTTATTCTTTATTACTTTGTATGTTCCCTTGCTAGTTGTAAATTTTATGGTTATTAATAAGAAATAGATATCATGGATGGTTTAAATAGTTATAGATGTAGTTATGTTAGTGGTATGTCAAAGGTTTTTTTTTTTTTTTTTTTTTTTTTAGGGGGATGTGGCTGAATTTAAATGTTAAATAAAATGATATGAGAAAAAAATAAAAATAAAATACATAAAAATAAACACTAACTTATTCAAATAATTCTATGTAATATAATAATAGTACATTCTTATATACTATATTTAATTATTTATAATGCAATATGATAATATTTAACAATCAAAGTCATAAAAAAATTTAAAACACAAAACTAAATCCCATCAACCAAAATAGAGTTCTAAAAATACAAAGCTTTATCAAGATAAAATAGAGATGCAAGAAGAATAAAAATAAAAATAAAAATAAAAATCCACCGAAAAATTGAGAGAGAAAGAGTGGGAAATAACCACTTTTTTTGTGAGCGAAAATTATGTAAAGAATGGAATAGTGAATGACAAATTTATACCAAAAGGATGATAATAAAAAGAAACAAAATAAAGGAAGATAAAAGGAAAGAGGAAGAGTGATATCAAAGTAGAATGTTTGGAGAGATGAAAATGTAAAAAGAAGGCGAAAGGTTGGAGAAAGCGTAAATATTTAAAAAAAAAAAAGTACAATTTGATGAGCACAATAAAAATTACATTTTTTTATTTTTAAAACAAAAAGAGAGAGAGAGAGAGAGAGAGAGAGAGAGAAGAAAAATAAAATAATTTAATGATAAGGAGGATGTGGTTGAATTTCAATATTATGTAAAATAGAAGAGAAGAAAAAAATAAGAAAAATTAAAAGATATAACAAGTAAATACTAAATTATCCAAATTATGGTATGTAATGGAATACTATTTTATTTTTATCTACTATCTTTAATTTTTTATAATGTAATTGGATAAAATTTAAAAATTAAAGAGAAAAATAATAATAATAACTTAAAACACAAAACTATTGTATCAACCGAAATTAGAGTTCTTAAAAATACAAAAATTTCTCAACCTAAAGTGGAGATGCAATAAAAAATAAAAATCCACCAAAACATTGAGAGAGAGAGAGAGAGAGAGAGAGAGAACTTTTTTGTGAGAGAAAACTATACAAAAAAGGAAAAGAGTGACAAATTTATAGTAAGAGGGAAGGGATAAGAAAAGACAAATAAAAGAAGATGAATGGAAAAATGAATAGCTATATTAAAGTAGAGGGTAGTGGAGAGATGAAAAGGTAAGGGAAGAAGAAATGTTGAAGAAAGTATAAATATTTATAGATGTTAAAACCGACAAATATGAATATGTAAAGTCAATAATCTATTTATATATTTTTTTGGTAAAAAAAGAAATAAATAATAATTAATAATTATGTGGCGAATGATGTGGCGATGAGGTGGCACAACAGGAGTTTAGCAACAATAAATGTCACGCTTCAGCTTTTAGTAATTTATAGAAGAGAAGAGAAGAAAAAAATAAGAAAAATTAAAAGATATAACAATAAATACTAAATTATCCAAATTATGGTATGTAATGGAATACTGTTTTATTTTTATCTACTATCTTTAATTTTTTATAATATAATTTGATAAAATTTAAAAATCAAAGAGCAAAATAATAATAATAACTTAAAACACAAAAATAAATTGTATCAACCTAAATTAGAGTTCTTAAAAATACAAAAATTTATCAACCTAAAGTGGGGATGCAATAAAAAATAAAAATCCACCAAAACATTGAGAGAGAGAGAGAGAGAGAGAGAGAACCTTTTGTGAGAGAAAACTATGCAAAGAAAGGAAAATAGTGACAAATTTATAGTAAAAGGAAAGGGATAAGAAGAGACAAATAAAGGAAGATGAATGGAAAAATGAATAGCTATATTAAAGTAGAGGGTAGTGGAGAGATGAAAAGGTAAGGGAAGAAGAAAGGTTGAAGAAAGTGTAAATATTTATAGATGTTAAAACCGACAAATATGAATATGTAAAGTCAATAATCTTTTTTTTTTTTTTTTTGTAAAAAAAGGAATAAATAATAAATAATAATTATGTGGCGAATGACGTGGCGATGAGGTGGCACAACAGAAGTTTAGCAACAATAAATGTCACGCTTCAGTTTTTAGTAATACTAGTCGCTAACCCGTGCGATGCACGGGATAGTTAAACAAAATTTATACACATTCACTTTTATTGGCACAATCATTTGAAAATAATTCTAACTAATACCCAAATGTAAGAAACGTATTGACTTACTATTTAAAGTAGCCTTCTCAAGAATTTACATATTGTGTAATTGAGCCTTAATTTCTCATCAACAATAAAAACATGGAAAGAAAATAAAAATTACAACAATTAATTCCATTATCTTTCATGCTATTCTTTGTAATTGTACGGAATTAAGTCAACTCAATTTAAGTAGTTGTAATAAAATTGGCTTCTACTATTCTCTATTCTATAGAGATATGAACATATTGGATTTCTCAAACAATTACCGGTATTGTAATAAAATGATTTATTATTGAAAATAAGAAACAAAGAAAATCTGTCTATAGTTTAAGAAACACAATATAATAAAATTAAAGAGATAAAATTTTCGGAGGACAAAATATTATAGATAATTTTAAAAACAGATTATACACTTAAAAGGGTTAGTAATTTATAGCACTTATCCCCCACTATTAGTATACTGATACCAAGTGCGGTCGTCGTAACCCTTTGAAAGAACCTTTCCCAATTGGACCCTATATAAAAAAAAAAAAAAAAAAAAAAAACACCTACACCTAATTAACAAAATTGATCCAAAAGGGTCTAAAAAGCACACAAAATCAATTCGAAAAACAAAAATATGAGACAAAGTAATTACTTTCATTGCTAATGAAATTGTCTTTTGTATTGCTGTTCCAAATTGCAACACTTATCTCTCTACGGCCTTCAATTAACGAAAACACAAACTTCTCTTGAAATACCGGAGTATTATGACCATCTATACACACACATAAAACAAAATCAGCATAACTCACTATAACTCTATAGAAGCCTCAAAAATATAAAGAGAAATTAAAGAGGTTGAATTTGATATTTACGTTTGGAGAGGGAGAGTTTGCAGACTGTGGCTTTATATTAATTTGAGAGAGGGTAAGGTGGCTAGGGTTTTGAGGGTAAGGTTGCTAGGGTTTTGAGGTGTTATAATGTTTTTATTTTTATTTATTATTTTTTAAATATTGTGCTGACGTGGAAAATTGTGGTGCTAGCAGAGGCTTCGGTTTTATATATATATATATAGATAAAGATACTTTCAAACTCTTTTGCTGTGTTTTTTCTTTCCGCGTGACAGGACAGATGGCCAACGATCAAGTTCGGTTTCCACCTTCCAGAAGAAACAAAAAAAAGGATTCAAAGTTCGTTTGGTAGTGCTATTTGTTTTTTTGATTGCTTTGGCGGCTGATGTAACTGTTTTTAAGCAAGTTATAAATTTATAAATTTTTATCCATAAATAAAATAAAATTCTTTTATTTTACTTCCTCTTTTCTAATGCTTTTCTGCAATTTCTTGTTTGCCACCTAACTTTAGGCAGCTCTGTGAGGGCCCTCCAAACCTCGGATTTTTGCAAATAAGGTATTGTTGTAAAGCTTATAAGATTACCTTTACAATGGTATCAAAATTATTGATGATGTAGAAAGAACTATGTATATGTTATGATTAAATGTGCTAGTCTTTAATGGGAAATACTAGTAAAAGGTTTAGTCTGTTACAAAACTAAAGTGCAGGTGTTAAATTGTTCAAATAAAAAATACAAGGATCAAATTGACACTCACTTTTAAATCAAGGTTGACATTTGTATAAACCTCCTTATATTAATTGGGGGTAAACCTCACAAATTGGCTACAGAAATGCTAAAGAGGCGATAGCTTGTGTTCTAGAGATGGTCTATTGGTCACTAATATCTAATTCCAAATTTACAGTGGGCCATTCAATACTAAAAATATGTTCCCCTCCCTGACCAGAAGAATTGAACATATGACATATACCTTCTTATCGCTGCATAATTATAAATAAATAAAAATAAATAAAAAAAGGCATCTAACCAAGATAACAATTCCATTAAGGTCTAACAAATGTAAACAATTTCATTAGTGTCCTAGAGCAATCTGGCATTGAATTTCCTTCATTACTAATATCCTGAGCCCTAGAATTAAAGCATTACTAGTGTGATGAATAAACATGATCATCCTACAAAAACCAACAAGCAAACAACAGAGAATTGGCTTGACTAATAACCTGATATGCAAATTTGAATTGCAATAATGAATAGATTTATTTATATAAAGAAACAGCAGCCAATCACTATGTTATACTAAAGTATTTCCAAACAAACACAGCCTAATAAAAAACATTGCATAGCATCCAAAAACTGTGAAACTTGCCATTATTCTTAAATAGCAAATCACTCCCCATCTACTTTACTTCTTTGCTAGCCTTCCGTTACATGGTAGCCTCGGTGTTGCTTTATTTTGGTATTGGCTGCATTCTCACATATTGATAGTTTTTAGACCCCTTAAACAACTGATTAAACCTAGGTAATTAGCCAAGTTGTTACTTAGTCCAATTAAACAAGTCTAGGTTATCACAATAATAAAGATCAAATCATGCAAAGTAGCGGAAAATAAATAACACAAGATATGATCACCCAGGAAACCAAACCGGTAAAAACCTGGGGAGGATTTGACCTAACTATCCTCAAGGTAAACTTGAATCCACTATCTTGAAAGAATCGAAGTTCATACAAAAGGACTTACAAGCACCCCTGCTTGACTTTCTAATGCTACCAACCAGTAGAACTTACTGACACGACCACGTGCAAGCTCCGAATCCACGAACTCTTTCTTTCTTGGATTCCCACCAGCTACAAGCACCCCCGCTTGTGTATTCTTTAAGCTTTAATGGCAGCAACTGAATTGATCATCAAGGTGTAGAAAATATCTCCTCCTTGAAAACCCTAAGTTTGTGTAAAAGAAAGCTCCTCTAGATCTCACAAGAGATTTACACAAACCGCAATATGAGCAACCTTTAGAGAGCCTTTGGGTACAAAACCCTAAAAATAAAAAGAGGCACAAGAGGCACTCTAATCTCTCTAAAAACCACTTTAAAAAAACGTTCTAGGGTTTCCCTTATATATAGGAGAGTTTTACTTGAACCCTAATACATTTAAGTAGAGTTTAGGCTGAACTGGAACTCTGACGAAAAATAAATCTGCACGTGGTTCAATCGATTGAGTCTAATTTTTCGATCGATCGAGCCTTGCAGATTTAGTTCAATAAATTCTGCAATCACTCGATTCCAATTTCACAAATAAACATACTTTGAGCAAGCCTAAACCTAGACTCTATGTTTTGATCATGGTTTGCCAACATAATACAAATTGAAGTTCTAATACATTAGTTCCTAATTTCTTAGAACCTAACAATCTCCCCCTTTGGCAATCTGTGACAAAACATATCACAAACATGAAATGCTCAAAGTTACATATAGCCCAAAAATAATTCAACCTAACTACTATCTATTAGTTGCAAGTATAGACAGCAGCATGATTGAATCAACCTTGTATATTACCCGAAACACTCAATAAACGCATAAACGCATGTGTGACAGAAAAACAAAAACAGTGAATCAACAAATATGCAATCTAATTCTCCCCCTAAATTAGATACAAAAAAAAAAAAAAAACAATGTTAACTCCTCTTAAACAGAACATTCTTGTATTTTCCACACATTTCATCTAAATCTCTCCCCCTTTTTGTCACGCATTGACAAAGACAACTCAAACAAAGAGTTGACAGAAAACATACGCAACAGAGTAAGAGAAAATAGAGAAAGAAGGGAACACAAAACAATTCAACTCTATAAGAAATAGAGATAACTCCACCTATGAACAACAAAGGTTAAAAACAAGCTTCTCCCCTATAAAAATAGGAAAAACAAGACAAGTTTTGGGAAAAACAGTTTTGGGGAAAAATAAAGGGGTTAGGATAAATAAAAAGACACAAACCAAGTTTTTAAAAAAACAAAGTTGAGGATACACATGAAGAAAAAATATTCTCTTTTTCAATAAATGCAAACATGGCACTATGTGACCCATAAATAGTTGCATGAGTAGAGAAAATATTTGCACATTGATTATCCATCACATCTCTTAAGAAAAATATTTTCTACAGTTCACACATAAAAAAGCATATACTAGAAAGTACATAGCTCAAAAATTAATCAATCAATTTTTTGATCAAGTTGAGTACCCAATGTAGCAAAGTGTATGCATGTTATGTGTGAAAACAATGAGAGATATGACTGCAAAACTGTAAGGTGGATTCAAAAATCAATGCAATACATGTGAATCCTAAACATAAATGATGCATGGAAAAATCAAATTTTTGAAAAACAGAGCAATTTAATACAGAAACTCCACAAAGCACAATATTTCATGAATAAAGTGCATGAGTATGAGATTAAAAGTTTTTTTTAAAAACACTAGAGTTTAACCTGGATCTTCCAAAAACAAGATTTTCAATCAATTTGACCTCAAGTCTCAATCATTAAAGACATTTTGCATCAAAATCCAGGAATATGTAATCTTAGATGGCCACAACAAGATCACACACAATATAATGTACCAAGTTTAGCAAAGACTAACTTGTGTAGTGTGTGCAACTAGCAAAAGCTTGAGATACATGTGAGGTGATATGTGAATAGCAATCAATCACAAAGTCTACAAAATTCATCACATAGAATTTAAAAGAGACTATCACTTAAAGAGTTACATCATATAACTCACACATCTCCTAGAAAACAAGCTTGCAATCATGTAAGTTTCTTGAATTTTGCCTCATAATATACACACCAATTTTAATTATGTGATTTAGCATCAAGCCTAATAGTACACACCAATTTTAAGTATTAAACAATTAAACCGAGGCTTCACCTTATGTTCTTTTTGTGCATGTGCTACACTTTCTAGAGTACAAAATCTTATGATATGCACTAAGGTGTTCATGATTGGCTAGTGAACAGTGGTGAGATGGTTATTTATGCCTTTCTCAAAAGGATCAAGTCCGACAATCAAATAACATGTGACTTCAAGATTAAGACAAAGCGATAAACACCATAAACATCTTTCCCACACAACATGCACTACAAAGCTCAAACTAGTCAAGTGCAAAAAATAAGCTCATCAAAACTAAACAAGGTACATAAACTTGTTATGTAAAGATAATATGGCCAATCCTTGATTATAAATCCAAGACGTGAAATAAAAAACACAAAAAACTTTTTGGTTTTAAAAAATTAATGACCAAAAACAAAAAACACACATTATGCTAAATGAACAATGCAAATGCAATGCATGATAGTGCTTAACTAAGCTATAGAGGGTACACAAACAAGAAATATCAATTTCTTAATTAACCCTTGAGTACATGTACAAACTAGTACATACTCACATAAAATCCAAAATAGCTTAGCACTTATATAACACATACTATCCAAGTTTCTCCACATTATCAAGCATGTTCTAAATCAAGAGAGAGATATCATAACTCATGTAATCCTCAAGAAAAATAAAACTAGACACAAAATAAAATATTTTTGTCCTCTTGAAAAAAAATTTCAATGTTTTTGGATTTTTTTTTTTAATAAAAAACTACCTAAAAAAACAAAACAACCAAAAAGAAAACAAGACATGTCCACAACTAATTGAAAGAATTAAATCAGGGGACAAGTTAGCAACACTCACCTTGGAGAATCTTTTCTCACCCATCTAGCACGAGTCTTTGACTTTGTAGGTAAAAATCCATGAGAAGCGGAGAGTGTATTTGAGGGATTACACCAATCTTCCGAGAAAGACTAAAATCCTGCAAATTCCTTTCACAAGCCAACAAGCTTAAATTTTTCAAAATAATATGAAATAATTTATATGGACTTATGGCAGGAGAAATATCATCACAAAACCTAGATTGAAACATAGAATGCTTAAATTTCAATTTATGACAATTAGGACAAATGTGATCGGAGACACCACAAAAGTGACAAACAGGAACAAATTTAGGAACGTCGGTATTCCTAACAACAAGTCTAGTCTCAGATTTTGGTTTTTGCCTCAACAAAGAGCAATTTGGTCTAATATGACCAACAACACCACAAAGGTGACAAGTAGGCACAAAAACAGATTTATTATGCTCTCTAACAGTAGGTTTAGACTTAGGTTTAGAAACTTCAGCATCTACATCAAAACTTTTACCTTTGTCTAACCTAGCAAAATAAGCATTTTCTTTATTATTCCTCTTGAAAAGAGGGATATAAACTTTCTCGATTTTAGGCTTAAGAGAAGCAGAAACACTTTTGTTATCAACAGCAGGCTTGGTATTAGTCAAATTTTCAATTTTAGCTTTAGATTCATCTAACTCTTGTTCCAAGCTTTTCATCTTCTCATCTTGAGAGGAAATTTGATTTCTCAAAAATTCATTCTTTTTATTAGATTCATCTAATCTAACAATCAATTCCTCTTTTTCAAGATTAGCCAATTTTAATTCTTCTTTAAATTTCTTAGCAATTTTCATAGATTTCAATAATTTCTTACGAAGAGTTTCACAGACATCAATAAAATCAACAGAAACATGATCGAAAAGACACTTCAAATTATCCATGACAACAGGGGTCAAGGATCGGCTCTTAGATCAAAAGATCTAAAACAAAAGAGCAACCTGCTCTGATACCACTTGACAGTTTTTAGACCCCTTAAACAATTGATTAAACCCAGGTAATTAGCCAAGTTGTTACTTAGTCCAATTAAACAAGTCTAGGTTATCACAATAGTAAAGATCAAATCATGCAAAACAGCGGAAAATAAATAACACAAGATATGATCACCCAGAAAACCAAACCGGTAAAAACCTGGGGAGGATTTGACCTAGCTATCCTCAAGGTAAACTTGAATCCACTATCTTGAAAGAATCGAAGTTCATACAAAAGGACTTACAAGCACCCCCGCTTGACTTCCTAATGCTACCAACCAGTAGAACTTACTGACACGACCACGTGCAAACTCCGAATCCACGGACTCCTTCTTTCTTGGATTCCCACCAGCTACAAGCACCCCCGCTTGTGTATTCTTTAAGCTTTAATGGAAGCAACTGAATTGATCATCAAGGTGCAGAAAATATCTCTTCCTTGAAAACCCTAAGTTTGTGTAAAGGAAAGCTCCTCTAGATCTCACAAGAGATTTACACAAACTGCAATATGAGCAACCTTTAGAGAGCCTTTGGGTACAAAACCCTAAAAATAAAAAGAGGCACAAGAGGCACTCTAATCTCTCTAAAAACCACTTTAAAAAATGTTCTAGGGTTTCCCTTATATATAGGAAAGTTTTACTTGAACCCTAATACGTTTAAGTAGAGTTTGGGCTGAACTCGAACTCTGCAGAAAAATAAATCTGCATATGGTTCGATCGATCGAGTCTAATTTTCGATCGATCGAGCCTTGCAGATTTAGTTCAATAAATTCTACAATCACTCGATTCCAATTTCACAAATAAACATACTTTGAGCAAGCCTAAACCTAGACTCTATGTTTTGATCATGGTTTGCCAACATAATACAAATTGAAGGTCTAATACATTAGTACCTAATTTCTTAGAACCTAACACATATGGTTTCCTAGTCTATGTTTCTCGTCTCGGAGCAAAGAACACGGTCATTTGTGTCCTCTTTGCGCTGTAGCTCTCCAAGGTATTCAGCCAGTCTCTCTTCTTTCACTTTCTCCATCATCTAATTGATTTGCAATTTCAAACAATTGAATTGTCATGATTTTCTTTCACTTTGGAAAGAAAATGCTTCAAAGAAACAACCTCAAAATTGAGAACCTCTTTGACTAAACGATTTGCGGTGAGAACTTAAAAAACACAAGATCCTTTATGTATATCAAATAAGATATGAATTGGGAAAATCGCCCACTTACACATACACATACACTTAAATCAAAAGACACAAATCAACTCCCAGCTATATTATTAAAAACTACTTATGTAAATCATAGTCGATTATAATACTTGTGTTCCTATTCTATAGGTAAAAAAAAAGATGAAATAATTGACACAAAACAAAACTTAGGTACGATTCCTTAAATGCTATACCTTAGTTCGTCAATGTTGCATTGACCAATCAATACAAATAATGTTGTTGTTTCCCAAGGACAATTAAATTCAATAATATAACTTATTGGCCAATGCAACCACATGGGTTGAATTTAATTGGGTACTACATCTAAGTTTACTTGGACATTAAAACCGATGTTATAGAATCTTATGTTATAGACATATTTTGCAAGGTGTAACCAATAGTATCCTATCCAATAAGTATTGAAATGTTGTAACACAAAATTTAAAAAGGAAATGAAGTTAACATTTGGGATATGTTTGACAAGTAATGCATTGGGTAGGTAACAAAGATTACTAGACAAACATACATGTATGAAACATTTAAGTTCTGGTTTTAGATGTAACAAAGGTTACATTGAATCTCAGCCTCCACACAAAGTCAGAATCCAGCTCAATTAAGCCCCATAATTTTTTTTTTTTTTTTTTCCCTTAAAGATTTCAATTTTGAAACATTTGTTCATAACAAACAATTACTGTCACAACCCAACAAAAACATAAATCTAAGAACTTTTCATACCAAATGATAAAAAGCCCAATAACCTAGCAAAAATGATAAATGAAATGATGGGCATGGAAAGATTAAAAGAGAAAGGAAAACATTCCAACCCATTACTACATGGGCTTTCCCTTGTTTTATAAGCCTTTGTTTCAGGCCACAATATTTATATAAAACCTCAAATTTAATGCAATGCCCATGTCTATTCACTAACTGCTTCCACGAGCTTCACAGAGCAGAGCTTGAAGAGGAGGAGAGGGTGGTCGTATTTGGTGGTCGAATGGCGGAGATGCTCGGAAATGAATGAAGGGTTTTGGATTAAAGATTTCCATTGTTTTGCGAAAAGAGGTGGACTTAATGATGGATTTTATAGGGAGTCCCACATCGCTTCTTCTTTTTCTTGTTGAATGAATAATGAGAATTTAGGTAAAATTCTCGACATTATTGGCTGTTTCCTTCAACCTTCAAAGACAGAGATAAAAGGGTTAAATTCAGAATCGGCTAGCGAATGTAATTGAGTGAAAAAGTGAGAAAACAAAAAGAGTTATTATTATTTTCAAAATTAAAGTAGTGGATGGGCCCAAGCCCTTTCCTAGCCTAACCCTGCATTATCCAATATGGTATCTCACATAACCTTGGTTCACAAACCCCACCAATACCATCCTCAATGGCCCAATTCACACCCAATGTTTCAGACCTTCACAATTTTATTTTTACCTTCATTTATAACCTATATTTTTATCTGAGGGGTTTCACCTGATAAAACTACCTGACAAAAATGTTGCCACCCTCCTTGTCAAAAACGTATCACACCCTCCTTGTTGGAGCAATTATGCTTGCTAAACAGTACTGCAAGTGTAGGCTCCATCAAAGATCTCAAAGCAGACATTAGCAATTTTATTCATCAAGAAGAGCTATTTTGGTGACAAAGATCTCGCTCTATTTGGTCACCAACTGGGGACAAAATACCAAGTACTTCCATAATCATGTCAGTCAACACCAATGCCAAAATCATATCTCAGGAATTTTTAACAATGAGGGGGAGGTGGTGCACATCAGACTCCCAAGTTGTTGAAGCCTATTTTCAAGATTTGTTTCCTCAGCCCAACCAGATAATATAGAGAGTGTCTTAAACTCGGTTGAAAGCTGTTTCAAGCCACAAATGAATGAAAACCTTACCCAAAGGTACACCTTAGAAGAAGTCCGAACAACCCTATTCTAGATGCATCCATCAAAATCATCTGGTTCGGATGGTATGTCCCCCTTTTTTATAAAAATATTGGCACATTGTAAGCACCGATGTCAAGAACACTGTCCTATCAATTTTACACTCGGCCATATGTTGAAAAAAAGAACCATACACATATTGTTCTAATACCAAAAAAGGACCCAAAATATTTGGTTGATTATAGACCCATTATTTTAGGGAATGTTGTCTCTTGAATACTCTTAAAAGGTTATTGCTAATCGTTTAAAGTATATTTTTCCTAATGCTATTTCGATTCTCAAAGTGCCTTTGAGCCAAACCGCTTATTACGATAACACAACAATTTGCATATGAGATCCCCGCATAGAATGAGAAATAGAAGGAGAGGGAAGGTGGGACATATGGCGGTCAAGCTAGACATTAGCAAAACCTATGACCAGGTGGAGTGGCCTTTCTTGAAGGGTATCATGCATAAACCGGGTTTTGATAGAAGATGGGTGCAATTGGCCATGGAGACAAATCACCATGGCTTCTTACTCGATCTTTGTCAATAGAGAACCAAAGGGCTTCATCTCTCAATCTAGGGGCATTAGGCAAGGAGACCCATTATCTCACTACCTTTTTCTCATATGTGCTAAAGGCCTCTTGGCGTTGTTATGTAAAGAAGCAGAAAACAGGGTGCTTAATGGGGTGTTGACTAGTCAACATGGGGTGTGCATTTCCTACCTTTTATTTGTAGATGATAGCTTGCTGTTTTGCAAAGCCACAATTGGAGAATGCTAATAAATGCTGAATATCTTGGGCTAATATAAAGCGGCATTAGGTTAAGCCATCAATCGCTAAAAAACATCCTTGTTTTTTTAGCAAAAATACAAAGCTAGATGTAAGGAGGATGATTCAACATATGTTGAGGGCAAAAATAATGACAGACAGTGATAGGTACCTTGGCCTACTTATGGCAATTGGAAAATCTAAGGTTGACACATTTAAAGATTTACAAGAAAAGATTACAAAGCGTGTGATGGGGTGGAAGGAGAAATTCATATCAAAGGCGGGACATGAGGTTCTAATAAAAATGCTGGCACAAGAAATCCCCATATACTCTATAAGCCAATTCAAATTACCCAAATCCATATGTGATAATATAAATTCCTTGCTAGCAAAATATTGGTGGGGACAAAGCCAAGATGAAAGGAAGATTCATTAGATCAATTGGAGGAAACTTTGCACACAAAAAAGAAAGGGGGATGGGTTTTCATGATCTACATGCTTTTAACTTAACAATGCTCTCTAAGCAAGCTTGGAGGTTAACCAAAGACACCCACTCGCTATTTTACAGGGTATGTAAAGCCAAGTATTTTCCAAATTGCTCCTTCATGATGGCTGAACTAGGAAGCAACCCATTTTTTGTTTGGAGAAGTCTCTTGGTAGCAAGGGACATTATCTATAGAGGATCTCAATGGCGTGTGGGAGATGGTAGAGATATAGGGGTCTTCACTCATAAATGGCTACCCCACACCCCAACACCACTGCATGATGGTGCATTAGACATACGAGTAAGGAAGCTCATTAATGAAGACTCCAGGCGGTGGGACCAAGGGAAGCTTGAAGACATGTTTACTTAGGACACAGTGCAAGAAATCATGACAATACCACTCACCAATCTACATTCCCAGGCTCAACAAGAGTATAGTAACAATAAATGTTATGCTTGAGCTTTTAGATATAGATATAGACTAGCCTCAGATTCATGCAATGCATGGGAATATATAAATATTATGTAATAGGATGTAAATAGTTAATATATAAAAAGTAAGAATTACTCCAAGTATTATTTATTTATTTTTAAGTATCTCTACAATTATTTTTTTATCTTTTTATCTCTGCAAAGTACAAATATATATACTATTATATTTTGTCACGCCCCAAACCCGATTTCCGAATTTGTGACCATAACCGGCATGCTAATATCAAGTTTAAACCGGTTATTAACAAGAACCAACTTAACTTTTACAAAAGCTTCCCTCTTTCTTTTCATTCTTGTTTTTATACTTAAATGATATAACTTTTCACTTGACATTCAGAGCATCTTCATTGTACTCAAAGAATAATATAATCCACCAATTACTCAAATTTTAAATTTCACATTATATATCTCTTAATGCTTTAAGGTACACAACTTCCATTAGATCCTAAAATAAACAATACTACAAAGCTAAATATCAAATTGCTAATTTGGGATCTATAAATTAAAACTAAAACTAGCTCCTTCAAAAACTCGACCAAGACTCCCTCCGCTTCAAGTTAAAAACCCGTTGATTGAAAGAGTGGAGGGAGTGAGCTACACAACTCAATAAGGATAAGATACATAAGAATTTAATAAGAATGCATGTAAATCAAATCATTTTATTCTATGAATATTCAGATAGGAGAACATCTTTTTATGCATGGTATTTTATACCATTCATAACAATAACTTATACGCTCTTCATAGGAAAAAAATTATTCTCCCTTTTCTTATCATAATAATATTACCAAAACCTTTCAAATTTAATTTCTTTCGTTTCTTAAGTCGCCAAATATAATATTGATTGTTTAAAATCAATATATATGTATTCTCATTACAAAATAATCATTTTAATTTAAATCGGATAATTATTAATTTTGTCTTTAAACTAGAAACATCTTGTCGAATAAGAAAACTTTTCTTTATAAACTTCTTCTCATAAAATATTATAACTTTCATGGTCATAAAATTTAATGTTTCATAAAGAATAGATATTTGATAATTTTTTAACATAAACTTGTACTTTCATTAAAAGCTTTATCTCTACGAGACACTAAAACATTTTCATGAGATTCTTTATCTTTAAAGCACAAATGAGAACTTGAAACTTTTAACTTTAAAGAACAGCTTTTCTTTTCTTCAAAAACTTCTTTTCATAAGAGCTTTTAACTTTTCATAATGCATTTAAACAAAATCATTCTCTTATGATCAATAACATAATATAGTTGTTCATAACATATTGGTTAGTCCATATCTAATAAGTCTGTATAGAGAAGGCTTTATCACATTTGGGTGCCCTCGTGTGCATGATATTGTCCTCTTTGGGAGGCCTTATGGCACATCCCCTCAAGATTTTGTTCCTCCCCGCCATCCATACACATTGGGGAGGAGGCCTTGTTCATATTAAAGTTATGGGCAACCCTATTTCCTCTACTTTAAATGGCCAAATAGATAACATTTTTCATAGAAAGCCAATAATTTACCCTTTACGGCTAAGTTCGGATCACCAAAGGACATAACCCGAAAATATTTCATACTTATACACCATATTGAAATTCATAGTTTGCATTACGTTTCATAATAATAGCATTTCCATTATTTTCTTTAAACATCATGTTTGTGGAATTAGTAATAACATCAATATGCTTAAATCATATACATAAGGTTTCAAAAGCTCACGAACATATCTTTGTCTAAAATATGATTATATGTCATATCTCTAATCAAAAACCTTTTAATGTATAATACACTTTAAAATAACCTCATGACTTATCAAATGCTCATATAACTTATTCTTTACCTGAAAGCGGAGGAACCGAAAGCCTACGATCGAAGAAGCTTAGACTTGGGTACTGGTAACACCTAAACCAAATATCAAAACTTATTACTTTCAATTATTCTTATCATAAACTTACACATTCATCTCAAAAACTATATCTTAAAATCAAGGAAATCCTAATCTCACATCAATAAGGTTCCCACAAACACAAAATACATTCATCATACAACATAATGTACTAAATCATAGAAAATCAACATTCTCACATTAATCTCATATCTCTATAAAAGCCAACTGCATTTCGAAAGGTGCTTTGAGATTAGGGCAATAATGCATGCATAAATATAAACTTTTTTAAGCATAGTCATATAACCATATACACTCTTAAGGCAACATACAACATGTTGAATAAAATAGCTTCATAAATACAATCGTTGAATGAATTAGAACCCCTCCTTTGAGTACTAAACCTTGAACCAAGTTATACAAAATTAATTTATGATCCAGACATATCAAATGATGAGTGTATTAATTTATAACTCAAAACATTCACCCTAACTTTAGAATTAAATCCTCAAAGTCAGAGTTATCATTTACTATTTACCGCTCAATTCAGCAGCACATGTCTCATTTGTAAAATACAAATGGGCTATCTAAACACATCCAATCTTCATGTAATTTTATAGAGCAACTCCTCTAGATGTCTAGTAAATACCATATCAATTTCAGGAGTGAAATCATGAAACAATGAGTTACTAAAAATCATACAAGACAATATGCTCAAATCTGTCCTAACAGAATTTCATGCAATTTAGAAATTAAACCATTATTTTTATATTGATCCAAATTCTATGAGACCATTTCCATTAGAACCATGTGTCTTAGAATTCATAAAAACTACTCCTAGAATCCTAATTCATTGAATACAATTTAATACATATTTTATCATGTATAAACACGAGAATCATCACAAAGACATTTTTGCAACATTTTCTTGTAAATTCACAAACAATTATCAAACAATGGTATTTTCATATGAAATTTAATACACACCTTCTAGACATATCATATAATAATCTCCAATAAACCTTTTACCCATAGCTATCCTAGAAAAATACAGGATTTATAATGACCAAATAGGTTGACCAATGAGTGCAACTCTCAACAAGTTCATAAACCAACTCTCAACAAGCTTCAATTCTTCAATCAATCACACATTCAGCACCTCAAATAAAAATTTCATAAAATTTATATAGCTATTTTACTCCTTTTAACACTTAGCCATAACAAATGTTATCTTAGTCTATCATCTAGGAGCATATGCAAGCATAAAAATGATTCAATTCATATTCGGATAATCAACAATCTCTAAAATCCAACACACCCATATACAAAATCATATACCATCACTTAAGTTTAAAATGGATAATAGACTAAAAGAATTACATTTTCCTCTTACCCTAGACACGAATTCTTGGAGTGATAGAGCTAGAATCACTCTAGCTTCAAGTTGGGAACAAGTGCTTGAGAAGAATTTAAAGAAACCTTTTTCCTTATTCTTTGGACCCATAAGTTGAGAGGGAAAGAAGAATTGAGAGCTTTTCTTTCTTTTGGTGTTGGACCGTGGGTATGAAAGAGGGAGAGAGCTTCTTAAGTCTTCTAATTGTTTGAGAAAGTCAAAGAAGAGATAAGGTGTAGCCAATAAGAACAAAGAAGGAAGAAAACAAAGAAGCAAAGCAAGAGGGACCAAGGAAGTTTTTGGTGGCAACCAAGAAAAGATAAGGAAATGGATTTTGGGTGGGGGCATGTGTATTGCTAGGGAAAAGGGTTTTATTTTATTATTATTTTTTTTTTAGAAACCAGACCAAGCCTGGGAATTTTATTCAAAACCAAAATTAATGAACATCTCTAACCACCAAAGGGGCAATGTCTTCAGGTAAATCTTCTAACCAAACCTGTAGCCCAACACCAGAACTAGCTTTCTTAGCCAACGATCAAAGAACAGAGTTACATACACGACTAGTAAATGAAAAATCAATAAATTGGAAACAAGTTGATTGGAACCGAATGTCATCAAGAATGTTTCCGTAGGCGGCAAACCGGGCCTATTCCATTCTTAAGAGCCTCAATAACAAAGAATAGATTCTCCTTCGACCACCACTTGAGTCGGTCAATCTCGAGCAAACTGGACTGCCCTCGACATGCCACCATCTCCAACTCGCCACAGCATCGCCCGAAAGGAACAAGCATGGTTAGCGCCCCAATCGGATCACCCCCGTTGTCGCGAACAATCACTCCCACCCCGCCCGGTTTGAAGCTCGAAAGACCGCTGCATCAAAGTTGATTTTGTAAATATTCGGATCGGGAGGTCGCCACCGTTGAATCACCCGAGGAAGTGTAGGACTCAGCTCAACCTCACGGGCTTGAAGAAACTCCTAAAGTAAGCTACCAGCCTCCCCGCAAATGCTGTCCACAGGCCGGACTGCTCAATTGAAGTGAATGGCATTGCGTCTATTCCATACAAACCACCCAGCTATGGCAAAAATCTCACTTTGTAATCATCTAGGCTTGGCATAAACCCGATAGCCAACGGGCTGAACAGGGCAGCTCGGTGAAACCAATCCAGGACGACCAGGACTCAACTACCTCCTTGCATGTCCATATAGCATGAACGGTTTCCTCGGAAACTCTCCACACAGGTCGCAAATGTCCGAATCCGTGACATGCCGATGGTGCAGATTCATCTTTGTTGGCAACGCCTCATTACACTCCCTCCAAACAAAGTTTTTGATTTTGTTTGGCATCCGGAGTTGACATAGGCACTTCGAGAACTTCTTATGGTTTTCAACACTTGAGCTACCTACATTGGACATGGACTCATAAGATAGAATTAGTTTATAAGCACTGCTAGTTGTGAACAAACCCGAGGGAGTGTATTTCCGGGCAATACGATCAGGGGGTCGCCTTACACTCTGTGGTATGGCCAAAATTGAATCGGCCTCATAGGGGAGGAATAAATTTTGAACCATCTCCTCATTCCACCTAGCTTGGTCCTGATCAATGAGAGAGCTAACTTTTGTCTCCGCCGCCACTGGGGACAGCGGTGAAATAACCAAGTCATTGGCTTTATCCGGCAACCATCTATCCTCCTTAATCTTCACCCTCTCCCCCGTCCCTCACCACACCATCCCCCTTCAAATAACATCCCTAGCACTCAAAATACTCTTCCATGCATATGAACCCACAATAGAGTCTCTTGCTTCAAGAATAGAACAGTCCTAAAAAAATCTTGCCTTGAAAACACGATGGCAAAGAGATTCTGGATTATTAATCATCCGTCAAACCTGTTTGCCAACAAAGCATCATTAAATTTCTCAATTTCCTTGAATCCCATACCTCCAACCTCCTTAGCCTCACAAAGTCTATCCCATTTAACCCAGTGAATCTTCCTGTTCCCTCCATTGTACCCCCACCAAAATTTGCAAATCATGATTTCCAACTCCTTAATCAATCCTTTTGGGAGTTTAAAGCGACTCATTATGTACATGGGAATCGCTTGAATAACTGATTTGATGAGCACTTCCTACTAGCCTGAGATAAGAGTTTTTCCTTCCACCCTTGGAGTTTCTTCCACACCCTTTCCTTAATATAAATAAAGTTTTGTTTCTTTTCCCTACCCACAAGAGCTGGTAGACCCAGGTATTGTTCATATCGGCGAATGGCCTAACACCCAAAAGAGCTTGGATCTGATCCTTCATATCCGAAGTGGTATTGAAGTTAAAGAAAATATTAGTTTTGTCTCGATTTATTTTCTACCCCAACCCTTTCTCATAAATAGCCAAAATATCCAGTATCTTCCGACATTCCTCCTTTTTTGCATGACAGAACAATATCATCATCGGGGAAAAATAATGAGAGACCCTAGGTTCATTCCGATAGATAGCTACCCCTTGGATATGCCCTTCCATCTTAGCTGAATGAAGCAAACTTTGGAGGCCCATAGCACACATGAGAAAAAGGTAGGGCGACAAAGGATCACCCCGATGAAGACCTCGTTCCAGTTTATTAAAACCCATAGGCTGACCATTAAGGAGCACGAAATAAGAAATAGATGATATGCAAGGCATAATAAGATTCACCATTCTCATCACCCGGACCCAAATGTCACATGATTCTCTCCAAAAATTCCCATTCCACCCTATCATAAGCTTTACTTATGTCAAGCTTAAGAGTCATATGACCCACCTTACCCTAGGTTTTCCTTTTAAGATAGTGAAGAGTTTCAAAGGCCACAAGCACATTATCGGTTATAAGTCGACCAGGACAAAAAAGCACTCTAAGATTCGGGGATAGCCGTAGCTAAAAAAATTTTCAAACGATTAACCACAACCTTTGGGATCAATTTATAGACTACGTTGCACAAGCTAATAGGTTGAAAATCGTGAAGCTCTTTTAGGATGCTTTATCTTAGGGATTAAAGCAATGAAAGTAGAGTTAAGGGATTCTGAACCACTCTGTGTTGAAGGCTTTAAGCACCACCGCAGCGGTGACATCCTCCCCTTGTAACATCCTCCCTAATAGGTCGAAAATCGGGGTGTTACATATTTTTTCTGTTTGATTAATATTTTTTTAAGTGAACTATATTTTCTAACTTCATTTGTAGTATATTTTATTTGATATACAACTAAACTTTATAAGTTTCAAATTTATTATTCAAATTTCTCATCTCCTAAGGAATAATGAGATTATTATAATAATAATAATTCATCATAAAATTAGAAAGTTATCATAACCAAAATTACAATGAAACAAAAGGAATAAAAGATAGACTTTATAATAATTTATTACTCAAAAAATTGGTAGGCATATTTAAATTCATAGCAATGTAGATTGCATTTCGACATAAACTCAAATTCCTATTTCTAAAAAAAAAAAAAATAAGTATTAACCCAAATCAAAATTTAACCAAAGGTATAGAAGGGAGAGACAAAAATTTGTAATATGAATTTAAAAAAAAAAAATCATAATATCAAAACACATTTTAAAAGAAAAACCATCAACCTTAATCTAAATTATAAGAAAAAACAAAAATCTCGTAGAGAGAGAGAGAGAGAGAGAGAGTACTCAGTTTTTTTGTGGAGGAAAACATGGATTGATTGGAAGAGATGACATCAAATTTATACATAATAAAAGAGAGAGAAAAAAAGTCAAAATATAAGAAAGAGAAAATGATGAAGGAATTGTAACAGTCAAGTAAAGAGTAGTGGAGAGGTAAAGAGGGAGGAGAAAGTTCAACGAAGGGTAATATTAAATGTGGACTAAGAGATAGAAGAAGGGTTTTTTTTTTTTTTTTTTTTTTTTTTTTTTTTTTTTTAAATATGGAGAATAAAAGTTAGAAAGGGACAATAAGAGGTAGAAAATAAGTAGATGATATGGCATTGATATAACTCGACGGGAGCATAATAACAATAAATACTAAATTTCAGCTTTATACATACATACATACATATATATATACTAGTCGCTAATGCGTGCGATGCACGGGAAAACTATTTTATATAACGATGAAACTTTAAATTACTTAATAAAAAATAGAAATCAAACTTAAGTTTAAAAAAAAAAATGAAGAATTAAATCTTAAATATCCTCAACTATCCATAAAATGTATGAAACATAAAATCTTAAGGCTATTCATTGCCTTACCATATCTTGTCGTGTATGTACTACAATGACCAATCACCACTTACCAAGAGATGCAAATAAAACATTTTCTTTGACTTCATCACTGAATTGTAGAAAAAGAGCAGCACACTGTACGAACACACTACAGAATCTAAATAATGCCGAGCCAAGCAATAAACCGTAAGAGATAAAAAAGGCTTAATATCATATAATATATTATAAGCCAACTATATTTCAAAATCAAACAATGCAGCGTTGGCACAATACGCACATACGAGCAAATATATAGACCAATGCTCACTCAAACAAAGATTCAAGAAGACAAATATCTTAATATAATATAATTTAATTAATCCCACCACTACTGTGTCAAGCATCAAAACAACTTTATACAATGGTTGGAAAATATCTCGGACACAAAGCAAACACAAAGAAATATGTCAAAGGCAAAACACTTTATCGGCAATTGGTTTACTCTGCGCAAAAATTTTCTCAAACACATGATTGTGAAGAAAAGAATTACCAATAGCGATGGCGTCAAGGGTGCTCTGTTTTTGTCCACAACCTTCGCTGGGTTTGTTCACGCAAAGGGAAAAAAAACATAAAATGGAAAAACGGAAAGAAGAAAACAAAAAGATACAATAAGTAGTTACCCACTAAAGTAGTGGCGACGCAGCGTATAGGTCAGGGTGTTCCTGGGAACACCCTGACCTGAAAAAAAAATTATATATAATAAAAAAAAAATTTGTATTTGTTCTATGCTGGGAACACCCTCAGCCACAAAATGAGGAATACCCTCAAATTTTAAAAAAAAAAAAAAAAAAAAAAAAAAAAAAAAAAGCCCAAAAAAAATTTGTACAGAGGCAAGCCCAAGTGCCCAACAGATTACAAACAAACCCACAGGCCACAAATTCTCACCAAAAAAAAAAAAAAAAAAAAAAAAGAGAGCAACGTAGTATATTAATAAAAAAAAAAAAAATGACAAACCCACAAATTCTCACTAAAGGCTTTATAAAAATAAATGAAATCACTAAGCTAACCCTAACCTAAAGACAAACAGAGGTCACAGAGAGCAGCGCCGCTTGTTGAGGCTCATCCAAGCCAAGTAGCCAACGCCGCTCGTCGTCACTCATCGGATTGGAGGACGGAGATCGCCCGATGCGGATCGGCGACGCTCGCCCACCAGCTCATCCGCTCGTGCCCGATCCCGATTCAGGCCTTCCGCCTCCCTCGCTGCCGCTGCTACCGCTGCTCCAGTGCTCCCTCCAACCCTCCCTCAAGGTATTTCATTTTTTTTCTAAGCTAACTTCTCTCAGCCTCTCTCTTTCTCTCTGAGTCGCTCTCGGTCTCTCGCCTCTCTCTCGACTCTCTCTATCCGAAATGAAAATTATTAAATGACTCTCACTCTCTCTCTCTCTCTCTATTCTTTAATAAGACCAACTCAAGAACTATCTCTCTCTTTTGATTGGCCGAACTTTAGTCTTTAGCTTTATTAAGTTTTGTCTATTTTTGACTTTTTGAAAATTGAATTTGGCTTTGTCATCTGCTGGTGTTGGTGTTGGTGTTGGTGTTGGTGTGTGTAGTGTGTTTGTGCTGGTGAAATATTAATTATGTTTTAGTGTAATGCGTTATGTGTTATTTGTGAAATTTTCTGATTGGCGGGGCATGTGGATGAGCACATGGGATGGAGCCGGGTTGTACAAGTGCACATTACACGCTTTTAGTGATTTAATTATTGTGCTACATATGCTCATGGCATGTGTAAATAATGTGCACATTAGTGGCTCTTTTAGTGCTTTTAGTGTAATGTGCACATAGGACTAAACAATATAACAGATTAAAGCAATATAATTAATGACAATCAAATTAAAGTAATATAGTTTATTGTTGTATTAAACAATAATAATTGAAGCAATATAATTAACCAATAAATTATAAAAGACAAATAAATTAAATTATATTAGGTTAAATAACAATTAATAATTTTATAATTAATAAAACAACGATATAACAAATTATAGTTTATAAAAGGCAAACAAATTAATGAAACAACTAAACAACAATAATTAATAATTTTATTAATATTTCAAATGAACTTATAGTTTATTGTATAAGTACCTCTGTTCATTTATTTTCTTTTCACTTTTTTTCCTTTTGAGGTTTTTCGGTGTACAATATGCAAATTTGTTTTGGTTTTAAGAACATTTTTTTTTTTTTTAAGCACAAACTTCATGTTGGTCAAATCTTAAATTTCGGCTAGTATTTACCGAAACATCCCAAAACACCCGAAATTTTTTCAAAGTAGAATAGGAACACCCTGGACAAAATTCCTAGAATCGCCACTGCACTAAACTAATATCTTAATATAATATAATTTAATTAATCCCAATACTACTGTCAAGCATCAAAACAACTTTATACAATGGTTGGAAAATATCTCGGACACATAGCAAACACAAAAAATATGACAAAGGCAAAACACTTTATCGGCAATTGGTTTACTCTGCACAAAATTTTCTCAAACACATGGTGTGCACAAAATATTTTAACGCCTTATTAGTTATAAATGTTTGTTATTATAAAAATTAGAAATTAAAAACAGAAAACAATAGCATGATTGTGAAGAAAAGAATTACCAATAGTAGTAGTGTCAAGGGTACTTTGTTTTTTGTCCATAACCTTTGCTGGATTTGTTCTTGCAGAGGGAAAAAAAAAAAAAAAAATGGAAAACGGAAAAACAAAAAGAAGAAAACAAAAATAAACAACATATATAAACAATAATAAGTAGTTATCCACTTTGAAACTAAATAAGCAAACCACCGAAAAGATACAATTGTTTAGTGTTTTAAAGTGAACGTGTCGAGCAATTTATGTAACCATGTGGCGGAATGAGGAGTGGTCAATGAAAAGTCAAACGTTTCGGCTATTAGTTATTATATAAATATATATATATATATATATATATATATATATATATATATATTGCAAATTCTTATTTGGCTGCTCTTCAAGGGCCCTCTGGACCTCAGGTTTGTGCAAAATAAGATAATGTTGGAAAGCTTATAAGATTATATTTACAACCGTACCAAATTTGCATCAAATCATATATCCAGATCAAACTTATTGACGATAGAGAAAGAACTATGCATATGCCGTACGATTAGATGCACCAGTCTTTAATGGGAAATACAAATAAAAGGTTTAAATTTTGACAAAATTTAAGTGCAAGTGGTTTATTGTTCAAATCGAAAATGCAAGGATCAAATTCACACTCACTTTAAAATCACAAGGGTGACAATTGTATGAACCCCCTTATTTTAATAGGGGTAAACCTCACAAATTGGCTACAGGAATGCTAAAGACTTAAAAAGAGGCTTTATAACATATGTTCTAGCCTGTGAAAAGCATACGACAAAGCTAGTTTATTGGCCTCTAATATCTAATTCCAAAGCTAGTCTATTAGCATATGATATCCACCTTATTGCTGTATAATTTTTGTATTTTAATTATAAAAAAGAAAAAGAAAAAAAAAAGAAGGTAACGGTTCCATTAACGTCAGACAAGATATTAGAACAATTTGGTTAGTGTCCTAGAGCAATCCGGTCTTGAATTTCCTTCATGACTAATATGCCAAGCAAATAATTAAAAGTTTAAAACTTACCTAGAGTAATGAATAACATGACCAACCGACAAATACCAACAAGCAAACAACAGTGAATTGGCTTGACTAACAAACCTGATATGTAAAATTTGAATAGCAACAACAGATAGATTTATTTATAAAAAATAAAAATAAAAATAAAAAACACACAATAAATAGATTTAGCTATTACAATTATTCCTAACAACTTTCCTATATCCCCCAGCAAGGAGTCGCTCCCTGTAGTTTGTGCCCTCTTTGCGCTGCAGCTCTCTTAAGATATTCTGCCAGTCTATCTCGGTTCAATTTCCAAATCACTAATTGATCCTTCCGCATCAATAATTGATTCTTCCGCATCAATAATTGATTCACAATTGCATGCAATTGAATTGTAAGCAATTACCTGCCCTTCCAAAATCCCTTCCAAGGTACTTTGTATGGTGTTAGCAACCTTAGTCATTGAGGGGCGAAGTTCACGTTCTTTTGGGCACAATCCAATGCTAGGGATGCAACATTTGCCAGTGCCTCCATTTCCAATGGGGTAGGTGGTGGTAATTTTGGGTCCAAAAATTTGTGAATTTCCTTTTTGGCAATGTATGGCACTACAAAATCAACTATAAGCCTTTCCTCATAATTATCATTTGCATGATATGCCTTGCGCCCGGACAACATTTCTAGCAATACTACTCCAAAGCTGTACACGTCAACTTTGGTTGTCAAATTGCCATTAGTTGCATACTCAGGCGCCATGTACACAAGAGTGCCCACCACGTTTTCACATTCGTAACCAGACCAATCCTTGTCCACATGGGCTTCCACAGATAAGTTGAAATTAGACAGCTTAGCAGTCAACGTGGCATCTAAGAATATGTTACGCGGTTCAATACCACGGTGTATGATTGGTGGTACTGCATACGCGTGTAGGTATTCAATGCCTCTGGCTATGTCTAGTGCCACTTTAATCCGGGCAGCCCATGACTTTAGAGAAGTACTTTCAGGATTGTGAAGATGGTGATGAAGGGTACCATTTCCCATGTACTCGTAGACCAATAAGCCATCCTTACTATCTTCACAAAATCCCAATAAGCGAACAACATTCTTGTGATCAAGTTGGGACAAAGCTTCCAATTCACGAGGGAATTCATTTACAGCACGATAAATAGCCACTTCTCGGCCATCATCTAAAATGGCATGGTACATTTGGCCAAAGTAATCTGCTTCAATCTTGTGATCTCTTGAGAAGTTGTTAGTGACTTCAAGTAGCATTTTCAAAGGAAATTTTTCCCTATCTATAATTTCCAAGCCTTTCAATCTTGTTGTTAGGAATGTGTGTCTAGGTCTTTTGGACCTGTTTGTTAGTGACATGGCTGCGAAAAATAATGATAATATGGAATTTTTTTGGAATGAGTGAATTTTGGAGGTGTTTGGTTAGAGTTTGAATTATTACTGCTCTTCGGCTTAAGAATCTCTTTGAAGGATGCTGTACGTCCAGGGCTTGCTGTGCTGGAAGGATCAGTAGGAATAATTTCATAAATTTCAGAACTACTGTCTGTTTCAGACCTACCTGGTGGGAAGCATGACGATATAGAATAAGAGAATTGTGCTGCTGCACGAGGTGTTTCATTAGATTCTGAACAACTATCATCTGTTTCAATTTCAGACATGGCAGGTGGGAAGAGTAACGAAATGGAAAGACTTCTTGCTCCATTAGCGTCAGTGTCAGAGTTGTTGGCTGGAATTGGATTTGTTCCATTCAATACAGAACTAACAGACTCCAACTTGGCTGATGGTGTAAATGAGTACTCTACGAGTGATGGAATTCTTTCTTCACTAATTGTTGGACTACCAAGTTCTGAGTTGTTGGCTACAAATTCTGCAACCAAAAATATTGAAATCTGATGAGAAAATATCTAATTCTCATTAATAATCAAAAGAAGTTATAACTCTGTTATTATACTCAAAAGAGTACAAATCCTATCTGTTAATTACAATATGATAGTTGTACATGGACAAGCACGCGATAAGCACAGTAACTACTTTAAATACAAAAAAATTGTGGCGTAGGAAACTACTGTTGTTTATGCAGACTATACAAGAAACAAAATGCTTATTCCATTGTTTCATTTCTTTGACCTCAAAATGGACTATGGGAGCATGGATACTGATCACAACCACTTCTCAAAAAAAGTATTGATCACAACCATCTTGGAATAAGTGTTGAAAATTAATAAAGTTCAAAGCCTTTGTCACCAAGTCTACTTGTTGGGAATGTGTACCAACATGAAGTAACTTTATAGTCCCAGCTTGTACCTAGTCCCTCACAATATGGAAATCTATTTCAATTTGTATAGTTTGCTCATGAAAAACCGGATTAGCCCCCATATGAGGGGCTGACTGTCACTGAATAACAAAGTGAGTTGAGAATGAGAACATTGACCAGAGCATTGCATTTATTTTGATTTTAGTATTTATTTCTGATTTCAGCAATTTTATTTTATTTTATTTTTTCATAGAATTAAGAAATTCATAACTCATTGGCAAAACATACATACTATCATCCCTAGAGATAAAGCATGTATTAGTGGAGAGATCAAGTAACTTGTAACTCTTAACAGCAAAAGGGTACCCTAAAAATGCACATTGCTTAGGTTTTGGATCAGATTTGGACCTATTATGGGCTATAGTACAGGCAAAACAAACGTAATTAAACACTTCAAGGTGTGAATAAGAAGGAATCTGCTTATAGAGTAGTTTATAGGAGACATTATTCAAAATTAGGGTGTGAAGTTTGTTAATAATGTGCACTACAGTGAGTATACAATCACCCCAATACATCAAAGGAACATTAGAGTGTAACCTCAAGGCGCTTTCTATACATAGTATGTGTTCATGTTTCCTATCTACAAATGAATTCTATTGTGGAGTAGCAACACAACTTTGTTGGTGTATGACTCCATGAGTTTAAAACAATTCAATCATGAAAAACTCAAAGGGCATTGTCTAGACAATAGTAAAGGTTTGGTGTTTGACTTGGATTTCATAAGATAAATCCAACTTGATATAGTGTGATCATCAACTATGGTACAAAAATATTTGTAACCTGCCACACATCACATAAAATCAAATCAAAAGCTTCAACGCAAAAATGATAATGAAAAGGAAATGGAAGCCTCTTTTGTTTTGTATGAGGAAAAAATGTCACAAGTCCTATTTGAAGTGCCATTTACATCTGGTAGTACATCCCTTAAACACAAAACCTGAGAATTTGAGGGATGCCCCTGTCTAAGGTGCCACAGCTTACTCATGTCACTAGAGTTCAAAGTAAAATTCACAAAGAATTTGTGTACAGGAAGATGAAAGGAATGAAGAATAGAATTACAGGTGTTTGAGAAGTTGAATTTCGCAGCAAGTTAAGTCCATTATGAACCTCACCCACATCAATTGGCCTTCAGCATATAAGGTCCTATATGAAGCAGAAATTTGATAGTTTGACAAGACAACATAGGAGTTTTTTGAGTAGGCAGACTAAGATATAATAAATTGAAGGAAAATGTAGGCACACGTAGGACATTTTCAATGAAAAGGTAGACTGAAAGTCTAACAGATCCTATGAGAGTAAACATAGCTATTTCACCAGTTGGAAGTTTCACAACACACTGCTTAACAAATGAGATAGTGGTATGTAGAGCGACAGAATGCACAATGTTATTTGTAGCCCTGGTATCCACAACCAATGTATCTCCCTCATATGCATGTCTACTAATCACTTCCTTTTCTTTTCTTTTTTTCTTTTCATAAAATACGAATGCCTCAAATCACAACTGAAATCAGGACTATGAAAGTTCTGCAAAGGAGGAAAATTACCTGCCATAGAAGTGGAGTTAGTTCCCAACATAGCCAAGAATAGTTGACATTGCTCCTGAGTGAATGTAAATGAAGTAGATGCAGAACTAGAATTCTTTTCAACAGTGTGACCATTCATTCCAAAGTGATTGCAAGTGAGCTTTTCTTTCCCCTTAGAGTTCTTGTTATTTTTGTTTCCTGAAGAAGAAGATACCTTAGTAACTGAGGTTGATGATTCCACATGAGGACTTGAATTGTTTCCCACACTACAACGCCTTTCTTCTTGAATTAGCAAAGTGTACACTTTGTTGATGGGTGGGACAGGATCCATCAACAAAATTTGTGCCCTAACTTCAGCATAGGAGTCATTAAGACCCATTAAGAATTGCATCACTAAATCTTGATGCTGAAGATCATTGAGTTTCTGACCTAAGTTGCAAGTGCAAAATCCACAAGAACACATTGGAAAAGGTCGAAATTTTTGCAATTGATCCCAGAGCACATTCAATTGAGTGAAATATGATTTAATTGATGATTGACCTTGAGTAATTCCAGCAATATCCTTCTGTAATTGAAAAACTCGTGCTCCATTTGCTTGTGCAAATCTTTCCCTAAGGTCGTTCCAGATTTCATGAGCAGTGTCCTTATAGACTATACTTGTAGCAATTTCTTGAGAAACAGAATTGAGGATCCATGAAGCAACCATTTTGTCGCAATGAATCCAAGTTGATTTGCCAATGGTGTTTTGACCATTGGAGATGAGAGAGTCAATGTGCCATCAATAAACTCTAACTTGTTCTTGGCAATCAGTGCCATTCGCATTGATCTTTCCCAAGTTGGGTAATTCTCTCCTACGAGAGTTTGATACACAAGCATAGCACCAGGGCTTTCTTCGTGGTGCAGGTACAAAGGATTTGATGGATCATCCAAGATGGATGAGCTTCGTGAAGGGGATGAAGAAGTTGAAGTCGAAGCCATTGAAATGTTAGTGTTTTCAACTTACTGCTTTGACAATATATCGAAATCTGAAAAGAAAATATCTTATTCTCATTAATAAGCAAAAGAACTTACAACTCTTGTTGTTTCTATACTAGAACAGAGTAATCAAATTGGGTACACACTGATTCTCAAAAAAAAAAAAAAAAAAAAAAAAAAATGGTTACACGGTAAAATGTAACTAACTTAACCTGTTGGTTAATTACACAATGACAGTTGTACACAAGCACGATAACTAGTTGCTAACAAAAACTGTATACCATAACAATTAAAATACTGTATGCAGACTGTACAAGAAATTCAGGAGAATCCTTATTGCTTTGTTTCAATTCTTTAACAAAAAAATAAAATAAAATAAGCTGCAATTATATATTCAGATACTAAAATTAAAATATTCTTGTCTAACTCGAAATTCTTTGAAACTTACTTGGATCAACTTGGTGCTTCCACGTAATGATCCTGGACATAAAATTCTGAGAGATAAATATGAGTGAGAGAGAGAGAGAGAGAAAAAAAATTGCATATCATAATGGTGTGTTGGTATTCATAATTTATAAGAATTTGGAAGTTTCAGCAAAGATACATTTCTCATGCACTCTCTTGCCCTGTTCACTTTCCAGAGGAAATAAAAGCGCGTTTGTTAGCATTATCCCACTTGTGACTTTGGCCAATTTATTTGCCGAGACCATTCACATCTTGTTCTAGAATCCCACTTGGCTATTAACTTCTCAGAAAAATAAATAAATAAATAAATAAATAAATAAAAAAGATTGGGATTTTCGATTGCTTTAATTTTTAATTTATTTTTTACAAATGCTCCGTTTGACCATCTCACTGAGGAAATTCACATGCAGGTTCAAGGAATCCGACTTTAGTCAATTGAATATGTGGGTATATGGATATAGGAAGTACAGTGTTGTTTTTTAATCTGCTTTGGCGGCTGATGAAACTGTTTGTTAAGCAAGTTATAAATTTCTAAATTTTTATCCATAAATAAATAAAATTCTTACAATTTTCTTTTTCCAATTTTCTAATGATTTTCTGCAATTTCTTATTTGCCACCAACTTTGGGCAGCTCTATGAGGGCCCTCCAGACCCCGGACTTGTGAAGATGAAGTATTGTTGGAAAGTTTATAAGATAAACTTCACAATGGTACCAAATTGGCATCAGTCAGACTTCTGAATCAAAATTATTGATGATGAAGAAAAAACTGTGTATATATTATGTTTAAATATGCTAGTCTTTAATGGGAAGTGCTAGAAAAAAGGTCTAATTTTTTACAAAACTAAAGTGCAGGTGTTAAATTGTTTAAATAAAAAATACAAGGATCAAATTCACACTCAGTTTAAAATCAAGGGTGACATTTGTATAAACCTCCTTATTTTAATAAGAGTAAACCTCACAAATTGGCTACAGAAATGCTAAAGAGGCTATAGCTTGTGTTCTAGAGATGGTCTATTGGTTGCTAATATCTAATTCCAAATTAACAGTGGGCCATTCAATACTAAAAATATGTTCTCCTCCCTGACCAGAAAAATTGAGCATATGACATATACCTTCTTATTGCTACATAATTATAAATAACTTTTTTATTTTTTATTTTTTTAGAAAAGGCATCAAACCAAGATAACAGTTCCACTAAGGTCTAACAAATGTAAACAATTTCGTTAGTGTCCTAGAGCAATCTGGCATTGAATTTCCTTCATGACTAATATCTTGAGCCCTAGAATTAAAGCTTTGCTAGTGTGATGAATAAACACGATCATTTTACAAAAACCAGCAAGCAACAGCAAAGAATTGGCTTGACTAATCACCTGATATGCAAATTTGAATAGCAATGGTGAATAGATTTATTTATATAAAGAAACATCAGCCAATCACTATGTTATACTGAAATATTCCCAAACAAACACAGCCCAGAAAACATTGCATAGCATCCAAAAACTGTGAAACTTGCCATTATCCTTAAACAGCAAATCACTCCCCATCTGCTTTACTTCTTTGCTGGCCTTTTGTTACAGGGTAGCCTCAGTGTCGCTTTATTTTGGGATTGGCTGTATTCTCACATATGGTTTCATAGTCAATGTTTCTCGTCTCAGAGCAGCAACATAACAGTCTTTCGTGTCCTCTTTGCACTGCAACTCTCCAAGGTATTCTGCCAGTCTCTCTTGATTCACTTTCTCCATCATCTAATTGATTTGTAATTGAAAGCTCGAAAATGTGTTAAAAACACAAGAGCTGTTTAGACCCCCAAATTAAAGTTACAGCTCGATAGATTTTACACTAACTTAGTTCTAAGTGCGGAATAGTGTAAATGCGAGCAGATAAATAAACAAGCTACTCTAATCCATAATCAAAACAACACAGCAATAAAATGGAATGTAAAAAAGTAGGGAAGGGAGCGTCACCTAATAAAACTACCCAACAAAAATAAAAACATATCACACCTTCGATAAGTCGGTGGAAATACATATAAGTGAAAAAGTGTATGAAAATACGTGCAATATTATTTAAACACTGAAAACTATTATTTAAACAATAATAACAAACACCCCCTGACTCTCCTCCTTAGTTCTTTCTCAAATTCAATTTTTTTTAAAAAAACAAATGTCCTGGAATTTCTCACACACAACTTCAAACTTCCACTCAACAATTTAAAATTCCCTATTATCATCAACCAATTATAAGTTTGAGAATAAATGGTATAATGGATGGTTAGGTATAATTTTCAATTAATTAAATTTATTTGAAATTGTTTTTTCAAAGTTTGTAGCTTTTATGGATTGGTAATTTGATTATCTATTTAGGATGAAAAAGGTTAAAATTTGTTGGCTTTTTTTATTTGGGTTAAATATCATTTTCATCCCTAAACTCTCACAAAAGTTAGTTTTTGGTTCTTAAACTTTCAAAAGTTCATTTTGGTCCCTAAACTTTGCAAAATGTTCTACTTTTCGTCCTTCCGTATATGTCTGTTAGTTTAGGTCCTACATGGCTTAACAGAATGCTGATGTGGTATTTGACATTGACCAAACTAATTTATTTTTAAACTTATAAACACATAGCACACAATGATTGACCCACATAGATTAAAAAATTCTATTGCTGAGAAAAATTTACACTTACACCCACACAACCCAATCCAAACCTCAACCATCTTAAAAATCCCCAAATCTAAAACACTTAAAACTCCAACGCCACAATCTCACAGGCCATGGCCTCAATCGATGACCCTAACCGGCAACCCTAAACCAGAAACGAAGTACCGGCGACGGAGTGTTTGAAGGTAACTCCTAGTACCAATTAAGAGAAATCCACAAGAAAGTTTTGACCAAGACACAACTCATTAAACTCAAATCCACCAACAAATTTCAAACAATACAAGAAGAAATGTGACAAAATCAAATACTGATTCAAGATGAACTATGAACTTCACTAAACTTGAAAAAAAGAAAAATAATAAACCCATGCACCCATATCAAATTTTTGGCATATCATGGGCTCATCTTTAGTGTGAAACTCCATCATGGATACTTGAACCTCGACTCTTATCTCTCACATCTCACAAGTACTTATACTTGTGGAGTGACCACCGCACCAAGGGTATTGAATGGTCAAATTTGTTGACTTGAAGTGTATAGTTATTAACTCACATTTCTAATTGGACCAGTAGGTTTTATTAACTCAATAAAAGTGACATGCTAATCTATTAACTGACTTAATACATTGAAGGAATGACTTAACTCAATAAAAGTCATGACTTAAAGGTTCAAATGACAATTAATTTACCTCAAATCTTTGGCATATCATGGGCTCATCTTTAGTGTGAAACTCCATCATGGATACTTGAACCTCGGCTCTTATCTCTCACACCTCACAAGTACTTATATTTGTGAAGTGACCACCGCACTAAGGGTATCGAGTGGTCAAATTTGTTGACTTGAAGTGTATGGTTATTAACTCACATTTCTAATTGGACCAAGAGGGTTTTATTAACTCAATAAAAGTGACATGTTAATCTATTAACTGACTTAATACATTGAAGGAATGACTTAACTCAATAAAAGTCATGACTTGAAGGTTCAAATGACAATTAATTTACCTCAATCTATTAACATAGTTGGCTTCTTTTTTTTTTTTTTTTTTTTTTTTTTTTTTTTTTTAACTCAGGTACCTTCAAATTGCTGGACATAACTTGAAGGACAACCTCGTCGGGAGCAATGAAAATCCTCGCTTGAACTGCTGGGGGCTTGGGAACCAATGTGCAGTAGATGTGCTCTCTCACCTTATGAGGGAAAAAGCTCCCAAGATTTTGTTTCTCATGGAAACAGAGCGATCAATAGTAGAGAGGAGTCTGATTCAAGCTGAACTACCTTAACGTTGTATGTTTGCAGCACCTAGTATTCAATGGAGTGGAGGTCTAGCATTGTTATGGAAAGAGGAAATTGACTTGCACATCCAAACATGCACGTTACACCATATAGATGCTCTTGTACATTTTTAGACCCCCTTAAAACACAATTAGATTAACCTAGCTAATTAGCCAAGTGATTACTTAGTCCAAATTTCAAATCTAGGTTAACACACAATCATATAATCATATTAATGTAAAATGCGGAATATAAAGAACACAAAGATATTATGGCCCAAGAAACCAACCGGTAAAAACTTGGGGAGGATTTAACCTAGCTATCCTCAAGGTAAACTTGAATCCACTATGAAAGAATCGAAGTTTAACAGTAGCGACTTAGACCACTAACATCCTATTGCTACCCACCAGTAGAAAACTTACTGACATGACCACTTGACAGCTCCGAGACCACGGACTCCTTTTTTTTGGATTCTCCAACAAGTACAAGCACTCTTGCTTCTATATCTTTAAACTTTTATTGCAGCAATCGAATGATCATCAAGCTCTCAATGAAATCTCCTTCTTGATAATCCTAAGCATGTGTGAAGGCAACCACCTCTCGGATCTCACAAGAGATTCACACATACAGCAAATAGAGCAACTTCAAAAACGTGGCTAGGGTTTCCCTTTTATACCTAGGGCAAAACATAAAACCCTACACGTCATATGGGCTTAGAGCTGAGTTGGAAATTCTGCAGAAAAAACATTCTGCCTGACTTTCGATTGGTTGAGCCTAATTCTCAATCAATCGAGCCAGACCGAATTGTACAATGAATTTTGCAAATGACTCGATTCCAACTTTACATAAAACACATACTTTGAGCAAGTCTAAAACAAGACTAAACCTATTTTGATCATGGTTTGCCAACAATACAAATTAGATTTCTAATACATTTGTTCCTAAGTATTTAGAACCAACAGCTCTCATTCTAGACGATCCCGCCAAGTCGTGGAGTTAACAGTTTTCTAAGGATGGCCGGATGAACAACAGAAACATAAGTCCCGGCAGCTCTTAAAACATCTCCACACTAAACACTTAGTCCCTTGGCTTTACTTTAGGGACTTCAATGAGATCTTGTAGTCAAAAGAAAAACAAGGGCTCCCGCCAAAGCCACTAGCACCTATGCAACAATTTCGAGTAGCCCTCTTACACTATGGACTGGTGGATTTAGGCTTTAAGGGTAATTTATTTACATGGACTAATGGTCGTACTAAAGATGATTTTGTGCAAGAAAGGTTGGACAGGGCATATGCCACAATTGACTAGAGAGACAGGTTCCCTTAAACCCAAGTCACTCACCCGCAAGCACCATATTTGAACCACATTCCAATACTTATCACTACACAAGACCAAAGGCAAGTGGCAATACGGAAAAAAATACCACAAAGATTTAAGGAGAGATAGGCCACCCACCCCGAATGTGGTAATGTGATCAAAATGGCATAGGAGGCCAAAGTGCTCCCCGGGAGCCCAATGTCAAGACTTTTTGAAAAAACAAAGAGATGCAGGTTTGCACTTGCAGATTGGGGCCATAACGCTTTTTGGTCCACAAAGACTCAATTGCAAGAAAAACAAAAAATTTTGGAGCAATTATGCTTGCTAAATAGTGCCGCATGTGTAGGCTCCATCAAAGACCTCAAAGCGGACATTAGCAATCTTATTCATCAAGAAGAGCTATTCTCGCGACAAAGATCTCGCTTTATTTGGTTACCAACTGGGGACAAAAATACCAAGTACTTTCATAATTGTGCCAGCCAACACTTACGCAAAAATCACATCTCAGGAATTTTTGACAATGAGGGAAGGTGGTGCACATCAATTGTTCGGATTTCCTAGGTTGTTGAAGCCTATTTTCGGGATTTGTTTTCCTCAGCCCAACCAAATAATATAGAGAGTGTCTTCAACTCATTTGAAAGCCATGTCATGCCACAAATGAATGAAAGCCTTACCCAAAGGTACACCTCAAAAGAAATCCAAACAACCCTATTCCGTATGCACCCATCAAAATCACCGGGTCCGGATGGTATGTCCCCCTTCTTTTTTCAAAAATATTTGCACATTGTAGGCACTGATGTCACGGACATTGTCCTATCAGCTTTACACTCTGGCCATATGTTGAAAAAAATGAACCATACACATATTGTTCTACTACCAAAAAAGAAGGACCTAAAATATTTAGCTAATTATAGACCCATTAGTTTATGGAATGTTGTCTCGGGATATCACAAAGGTTATTGCTAATTGTTTAAAGCATATTTTGCCTAATGTTATTTCTGATTCTCAGAGTGCCTTATTACCGATAAGCCAAACCAGCTTATTACTTATAACACAATAGTTGCATATGAGATCCCGCACAAAATGAGAAACAGAAGGAGAGGGAAGGTGGGACATATGGCGGTCAAGCTAGACATTAGCAAAGCCTATGACCGGGTGGAGTGAACTTTCTTGAAGGGTATCATGCATAAATTGGGTTTTGATAGAAGATGGGTGCAATTGGCCATGGAGACAATCACCATGGCTTCTTACTCAATCTTTGTCAATGGAGAACCAAAGGGTTTCATTACTCAATCTAGGGGCATTAGGCAAGGAGACCCATTATCTCCCTACCTTTTTCTCCTATGGGCTGAAGGTGCCAACAAATGCTGAATATGTTGGGCCAATATGAAACGGCATCAAGTCAAGCCATCAATCGCCAAAAAACATCCTTGTTTTTTAGCAAAAATACAAAGCAGATGTAAGCGGGACGATTCAACATATGTTGGGGGCAAGAGTAATGATGGATAGTGATAGATACCTTGGCCTACTTATGGCAATTGGAAAATCTAAGGTTAACACCTTTAAAGGTTTACAGGAAAAGATTACAAAGCGTGTGATGGGGTGGAAAGAGAAATTCATATCAAAGGCAAGATGTGAGGTTCTAATAAAAACAGTGGCACAAGAAATCCCTACATACTCTATGAGCCTATTCAAATTACCCAAATCCATATGTGATAATATAAATTCCTTGCTAGCAAAATATTGGCGGGGACAAAGCCAGGATGAAAGGAAGATTCATTAGATCAATTGGAGGAAACTTTGCACAAAAAAAAAAAAAAAAAAAAAAAAGAATGGGGGAATGGTTTTCGTGATCTACATGCTTTTAACTTAGCAATGCTCTCTAAGCAAGCTTGGAGGTTAACCTAAGACACCCACTCGCTATTTTACAGGGTATATAAGGCCAAGTATTTTCCAAATTGCTCCTTCATGATGGCTAAACTAGGAAGCAACCCATCTTTTGTTTGGAGAAGTCTCTTGGTAGCAAGGGACATTATCTATGCAGGATCTCAATGGTGTGTGGGAGATGGTAGAGATATAGGGGTCTTCACTCATAAATGGCTACCCCACACCCCAACGCCATTGCATGAGGGTTCATTAGACATACGAGTAAGGGAGCTCATTGATGAAGACTCCAGGAAGTGGGACCGAGGGAAGCTTGAAGCCATGTTTACTTAGGACACAATGCAAGAAATCGCAGTACCACTCACCAATTTGCATTCTCGGGCTCAATAGGAGCGTAATAACAATAAATGCTACGATTCAACTTTTAGATGTAGATATAGACGAGTCGCAGACTCATGCGATATGTGGGAATATATAAATATTATATAATGGGATATAAATATGTAATATATAAAAAGTAAGAATTACTCCAAGTGTTATTTATTTAATTTTAAGTATTTCTACAAGTATTTTTATTTTTTATTTTTTTTATCTCTACAAAGCACAAATATAGATACTATTATATTTTGTTTGTTTGATTAATATTTTTTTTAAGGTGAACTATATTTTTCAAACTTTTTTTGTAGTATATTTTATTTGATATACAACTAAACTTTATAAGTTTCAAATTTATTATTCAAATTTCTCATCTCCTAAGGAATAATGAGATTATTATAAAAATAAAAATTCATCACAAAATTACAAAGTTATCTTAACCAAAATTACAATGAAACAAAAGGAATAAAAGATAGACTTTATAATAATTTATTACTCAAAAAATTGGTAGGCATATTAAAATTCATAGCGATGTTGATTGCGTTTTGACATAAACTCAAATTCCTATTTCTAAGAAAAAATAAGTAGTAACCCAAATCAAAATTTAACCAAAGGTATAGAAGGGAGAGAGAAAACTTTGTAATATGATTTAAAAAAAAAAAAAAAAAAAAATAATATCTGTTAGGACATATGTGATTCACTTGTTAGGAACATATGTCACTATTTTATGTAATTGACTAATCCTTTGACAAAACGCACTTTACTTGTATTTAGGTAGATTTAGGATGTGTTTAATACTTCAAAAAACAATGTTTCAAGTTCAAGTGTTAAAACCATGCAAGTCTGTCCAAGAACCAAGTCGAAAAGTGCTATTCATTAAAGTTCGACAACTAGCATCTATCGAGGATTAAAAAGCTGTGAAGCTCGTGCCTCGACAACTAGCTCGATAGATAGTTATCTATCAAGGTTTATGAAACTCGCCAGATCGCTTTTCATCCAATCCGTGATTGTGTGTTTGGGCTTTCTTTTCTCACAACCCTAAACATATAAAAGGATTATTTTAGGGTCACAAAGGAGACACAAGTTGCACAAGTGTTGAGCAAAATTTGTTCAAGCAAATTGTGACCAGAGACAGAATTTGCCCTAGTTCATCTTTCTTGTGAAGAAGTCTTTGTGTTTGTGCACCGTAGGGTTTTGTAACCAAGGAGTTTCTCGATCTTCATTGTGTGATGAATCAAAGAACTTTGCAGCCAACAACCTTCTCTAGTTGGTGATTGAAGCGCGTACTAGAATCCACGTAATTGGTTAGTCACGTACTAGGAGGCGTGCATTAAAAGGAGAGATTGTCACTACGTAACAACTCCAATTGGGTATTGGGCTAAGGGTTCAACCGTAGGTTGGTATAAGGTATTGGGATTCTTTTACTTGTAACCACTTGTTTTGATAATAATTGATTCTCGGGAGTGGTGACCTTAAAATCACCCAATGAGATTTTTACCGTATAGGTTTTCCCCATTTGTAAACAAATCACCGTGTCAATTTATTTTCCACTGCAAACTTAGTTTAATTGGTGATTTGTTTGTGCTACCATGCATCTTTCATGTTAATTCGATTAATTAACAAACTTGGCTAATTAATCAATTAATTTATCACAATGGGTCGATTAGTTTTTGGTCTATCAATATCAAAACACATTAAAACACATTAAAAAAAAAAACCATCAACCTTAATCTAAATTATAAGAAAAAACAAAAATTCGAGAGAGAGAGAGAAGAGTCAAAATATAAGAAAGAGAAAATGATGAAGGAATTGTAATAGTCAAGTAAAGAGTAGTGGAGAGGTAAAGAGGAAGGAGAAAAGTTCAACGAAGTGTAATATTAAGGCGTAAATGCATTTTTATTCCCTACATTTTAATTTTACCACTTTTAGTCCCTAAACCAATTAACACGTGTTATTTTCGTCCTTTTCGTTAGTCAATCGATGGAAAATAATTGAGGTGGCTGCCGGAGGAATTAAAATATTATATAAAAATGCCACATCAGCATCTAATTTTTTTAAAAATAATTTATCAATTTTAAATAAATAAATAAAACAGAATTAAAAACAATAAGAACACAAAAACCAACCCAAAACCAAACACAAACTCAAATTTAAAAACACAAACCCAGCTCAACCACAAACCCAAAACCAAACACAAACCCATAATATTGTAATATTATAATCGATTGCTCAACCATACCAACACAAACCCAACTAAATCCCTCTGGTTTGCCCTTTAACCTCCACATCTCATTTTTGTGGATCAAGCACCGTTTAAGATCTACATACCCATAAATTTGAAACCACAAACCCACCGATCTCCAACTCGAACACCCACCGATCTCCACCATCCTCTAGATCCCACTATTTCGCCATAGACCCATAAACCCACCGATCTCCAACTCAAAAACCCACTCATCGGAATCATAACCCACAAACCCACCAATCTGCCACAAATCCACAAACCTAGATCTCCAACTTGAAAACCCACTCATCGGAATCACAACCCACAAACCCACCATCGAAATACACGACCATCTATCTCAACCTCAACCGTGATCTCCACCACCGAGTAGAGAGATAGAGAGATGAAAGAGAAAACACCCATTGATTTGACAGAGACCCACCGATCCGAGAGAGGAAAACACCGATTTAAGAGAGAAAGACACCGATCTGTGAGATAGAATCTAGAGAGGATGAGCTTGAGCCATTTGGGTATGAGTTTGAGCGAATCGAGAGATATAGAGAAGAGGGTCGGTCAGAGAAAGAAAAGAAAAAAACACCACCGATTGTGGTGGTGGCAACGGCGTTGAGTGAAGGAGGCCAGCCATGAAGTTTGAAAGATATTTGTGTGAGAGAGAGAGAGAGAGAGAGAGAGAGAGAGAGAGAAAGGTTTGAGAATGTTTTGCAAGGGTTGGCTATAGGTTTATGTTTGAGCTGGGTTTGTGGTTAAGATGGGTTTGTACTCTTGTGTGTTCTGCCATTTTGGGATTTTGAATTCCTTCTTTTTTGTTTGTTTTTGTGTTCTTTGTGTTTTTAAATTTGAGTTTGTGTTTGGTTATGGGTTGGTTTTTTGTATTCTTTATGTTCTTATTGTTTTTAATTCTGTTTTTAATTTTTTTTATTTAGTTAAAATTGATAAATTATTTTTAAAAAAAATTAGATGCTGATGCGACATCTTTGATGTGGCATTTTTTAAAATATTTTAATTCCTCCAAAGAGCCACATCGCCTATTTCAATCGGTTGACTGATGGAAAGGAAAAAAATAACATGCGTTAATTGGTTTATGGACTAAAAGTGATAAAATTAAAATGTAGGGACCAAAATGGAAAAAAGCCAAAATGTAGGGACTAAAAGTGCATTTACGCTTAATATTAAATGTGGACTAATAGGGAGAAGAATGGTTTTTTCTTTTTTTTTTTTTTACTTTTTAGAATATGGAAAATAAAAGCATAGAATGGGGCAATAAAAGGTAGAAAATAAGTAGATGATGTGGTGTTGATATAGATCGACAAGAGTATAGTAACAATAATTACTAAGTTTCAGCTTTATATATATATATATATATATATTGCAAATTCTTATTTGGTCGCTCTTCAAGGGCCCTCCAGACCTCGGGTTTGTGCAAAATAAGATAATGTTGGAAAGCTTATAAGATTATATTTACAACTGAATGTTCAAATAGTGTGTAAAACACCAATGAACGTTTAAACTCCCAATTTACAAATTACCAACACAAGCTTATAATCAAACAATGTATGCGCGGAATATGAAAATAAACTAAAACAGAATTGGTAAAACAATCTTTAAACTAAATTAATCACAACCACAGCAGTAATTAAAAGGCAACAATTTAAGGGAAGAGAGATGCAAATACAAAGATAACATGGTAATGTGTTATCGAAGAGGAAACCGAAGTACTCAAATAAAAACCTCACCGTCGCCCTCCAAGCGGTCAATAATCCACTAGAGAATAAAGTTGGGATACATGAATAGCAGGAGACCCTCCAAGCCTAATCCATCCAATGCACCTAAGCCCTCCAAGCTTCTTGCTCCAATAAGGTTACACCGAATCTTGTCTTTTCTAGCTTACCGAATCTTGCAATAGCCCATTACATCAGCCAAAATGAATTGGTCCCTTCTCGAATCGCTCCCAAGTACCAAATAACCTCCTCACAAATATGGGTATCGTGAGATAAAGATTTGGCTAGTGTACCTCTCAAGGATATATCAATGGAGAGGGTGAAAGTAGAGGAATTTGGAGAATCAAAGGATAAAGATTATGGATGAGTCAATCTTGTTTTTCTCTAGGATTTCTCTCTCAAAATTTTCTCTAGAAGCTCTCTACATTTCTTGGGTATAAGGGTATTTATAGTAGAGTGTATGAGGAATGCAAAGAGTCGATTACAACCAAACAGGGCATTTTGGCAATTGAGCTTGCGACTAGAACGAGTCACGAGTTTGAGTCGCAAGCTAACTATTTGGCCAGACCGGAAGTTTTGTCCTATAATGCAACAACCGGCGTGACCATTTAACTCCCCCTGCATGCTTCACAAGTGTGCCATTCTCGCGACTTGCAAGTTGTGAGCCAGTCGCGAGACTCCCTTAAATTGCACACTTCCGAGATTTCTTCATACTCTCTCACACACTACCCTTACATAATTTCCACCTAAATACAGGGTATTTAATTGCTAAATTACAAGCAAATTTGGTACATAATAAAGCCAACAAATGATTGAATATTCAACCTTACAATCTCCCCCTTTGGCTATTTTGTGACAAAACCCTAAAACAGGCTCTAGACTTAACATGTGAGTTGGGAACAGTTGCCAAAGCTCACTCACACCTAACTCTAGAAATTGTGAAGTTCTTGAACCATAAGAACAAGTTTTTCCTGAAAACAACAACACAAGATGATCATTGTAAGCAAAAATCTTGAAATGCATATGGAGCAAGCACAATGTGATCAAGCAATAAAGATTAAAGCAATAAAGCATGGCTTGACCAAACAAGAACAATCACTATAAATAGTGATCACAATGATCATTCACACAAGGAATGAACATCCGGACATGCAAGCTAATAAGTTTAATGCAAAGTATCATTTGCATGTCCAACACTCAATTGATATAAAAACTCAAGGTAATTGCATCAAGGATACAAAATCCAACAAAGGGCACAAGAGTGATATACTAAAAGAAATGCATAACATTAACTAAAAGTACTAAGCTACAAAGCAAAGGTACCAAAAAAAAAAGTAATGAATAACAATTGAAATACATAAACCAAAGTACCAAAAGCTTTAAACGTAAGAATCAGAAATATCCATGATTTTAAACCAAAGTATTTAACAAAGTGCTGTGCAAACCCATATTAAAATTATTCAAACATAGCAACAAAAACCATGGACAACATAAATTAGACATAAAAAAAATAAAAATAAAAATAAAAAAATAAAAACTTAAAGTTTTTCTCCCCCTCAAAATGGTGCTCTCCCTTAAGAGCTACTCCTTCTTCATCTCCAAAGTTCTCCCCCTTTTTGACCAAAATGGCTAACGGCTCTTGCTAGGTAATGAAGTTGTCAAACTTTGCTGAGAGAAGATTCATCTATTCTTGGATAGCAACCAGCCTGTCAAATTGCTCATTCTGGACGTTTCAAAGCCCGTCAATCCTCTCAAGGATGATTTGAAATGCATCCGGAGGTACTGCAGAAGATGATGAAGCTCGACTCCTTTTGCCACGACTTCTTGAGCTTGAGGGTTGTCCTTCAGCTTTTGTTTCAGTGTCCATAGGTTCTGCTTTTGCTTGATCACCTTCCTCTTCATCACCTGGAAGACGAACTTTGATCCGTGCAATAGTTAGAGCATTGATAGTTGGAGGAGTAGTCATGAGGTTGATGTCTTGAGGAATTTCCACACCTTTTGCTCGAAAGAGCCTCATGAGTTGACTAGGAAGAACCAGCTTTGGCCTTGAAGATGTTCTTGTTTCATCAACAATAATGCATAAAGCATGAGCACTAATATCAATGCAAGTGTTCTCCCAAAGCTCCATGAGAAAAATGGCTCTTGCATTATTGATGGTGGTCATCTTCTTTATCAGGTATAGGTTGAACATCATAATGTATGTGAGACATCTAAGGTCCAGTGGAAAGGCGGTTGTGTTAAGACATCTTCCTTCTCGAATCCCACCAATATGTGATTGAACCGTCTTTATGGAGAGCATTATGTCCTTGTAGTGAGTGAAGTCATGCTCTAGATCCTCAAAACCAAGAACTTCATCAACATCCTCCAAATCAATGGTGAACTCATGGCCTCTGATCCAACAATCAATTTCATCCTCTTGCAAGATTGCGTTGGCATAGAATTCATGGATCAACGGTTCACACACTCCCGTAAGATCACCAAGGAGCTTGTCCCAACCTCTATCTTGAAAACAACCTAGGATAAAGTTATCCTTCAAATCCACCAAGTCCACAAATTGTTCTTCAATAATTGGAGCCTTCGCAAAGAACTGATTGTATCTTTCAAAGTGTTTGGTAGATCTGAACCGAGTATTGTCCATTTTCATCCTTTTGTCAGCCTTATGTGCAGTAATCTTTTTCTTTAGAGTCATCTGCAAAAACATAGTAGCAAAGGCCACAAAACAAAGCACAGCATATGGTAACACCAAAAATTAGTAACAAATTAGTAGCAATAAAATGGACTTCAAATCAAACCAAATATTTGATCTACAGCATAGTTCATCAACAACTTTACATGAGAAAACACATAGCATCAATGCTCAACAGAGTTTTATCATTAAAGCCCCAAACATATCACATTGTGTGTGTGTGAGCAAATATCATCATGTAAAAGCTAGGGCATGTTGCAAAGCACATAACCAAAGATGTAATTTTCAATCATTGAAAACCATGAAATTCCTACAATCATTGTATTCCATGAAATCCTCAAGAACACAAGAAAATGCCTATGAGACATTTTACCATGGGTATGATATGCATAACACAACACCAACAAAATATACAACTCAAAAGTGAGAAGTAAGCATGAAAACATGTGAAATAAGCATCATACAACCAAGATCAATGAAACCCATATAACAAACTCAACAAAAATTACCCAAACCATATTCGAACAACATATTTTTCTAAACTCAACAGCAACTCAAAATACAAGAAAACAAGGGCTGGAAATGTGAAGTACTTTGAGAGAATAAGAAAACCCATACCTTGTTCTTAAAGATTGGTGAAGAGATGATGAAGAAAAATGGAGGATTTTTGTGAGAACACGGTGAGTTTGTGAGAAAGAGGAACGGACAAGACAATGAACAGTCACAATGAGCGAGGAAAAACTGAAAAGTTTTTAAAACTGTCTTGAAAAAGACCCTTAAAGCGCAAAACACGCGTTTTTCACAACAGTATTGAGTTGCGAACAAGTCGCCAAGGCAAGCCGCTAAAAACTCTTGTGACAAAATTTGGAAAATTTTGTCTAAGTTTTTTTCGTGATTGGAAGTTCCACTCGCAAGTGAGTCGTGTAAGGAGCCACGAAATCTTTTGAGTAACCCTCACGATCGGAGCTTCCACTCGCGAACAAGTCACCAAACCGAGTCGCATGAAATCTTAAAAACCCAGATTTTTGAAAAAAAAAAATTCTAACTCTTTTTCGCGACAGGGGCTTTGACCCGCTAGAGAGTTGTGAAAACCTTTTGTGTTGGCTCGTGACTAGGGGCTCATGACCGGCTTGACCCACGAGGCAAGTCACCAAAACAAGGTTGTACAGTTTTTGAAATTTTTTAAAGTTTTCAAAATAAAAACACTTTCCAAAAACAACTAAAACACTCAAAAATCTTTTTGTGTTTGATCAACATATAATTGAGCATGTGCAACATATTTAATTAAGTACAATCACACAAATGAATAAGGCATTCATTGAACATAGACATGTGTAATGTGTGTGGGTACCAAAAATGAGATAGTCCTTAGTTTAATGTGAAGTTTTAATGATCAATTCAACCAAGTCATACACAATTAGCACTAGGAAGAGTGACCAATCTAAATTATAGAAATATGCACATATGACCTCCCACAAAAACTTGATAACATAATTTTGAAGCTTTTCATTTGGCTCCATACATATCATTACATTTGATCATTTTGAATCAATACATCTCATTTTGAGATCAATGCTTGAATTTTTTGATATTTCAATTTGATGAACAAGTCTTTGGTTTTTTGGACATCATATATTTTCATAAAAGTCGTTTTCCCTTTTTCCTAGTCAAATACTAGTATGTGCGACAGCTTTTACAACTCATTATCTCTTTTCATTTTGAGATTTACATTTGTTGAACTCTTTAAGCAAAAAAAAAAAAAAAAAAAAAAAGTGGGAAAATATATAGGCTTGTCTATGCAAGTTTCAAGATCAACAAAACCATTGACTAATTATTCATGACAAGTTTGAAGATCTATTTACAAAAGTCACATAGATGTTAAGATTTTTCCCACAATGATAAAGAGTGCATAAAGTACAAGCTACGCTCGTAAATGCATATAGCCATTAGTACAAAGGTACAAGACAAAACATGCTTGTGAAATACACAACAATGCCAATCAAACTTTTTGGATTTTTTACTTTTTATGTGTTTTTGAATTTTTGAGACAAAAACAAGTAAAGATTGATAATAAAAAAAATGTAAAAACATTCAAACCAAATAGCAAACACACAAACAAAAATTTTCAATACTTGCTGGAGAGTTAACACAAATCACACAACCAATCAATGTCACAAAACATAGGAAGTATTAGTGCATGGACATGTTGTAATGCTTATGCATGTGTACCCTTCTTCACCCACACGACACTTGCATTTTGGGTGATATCCCTAGAGGATTGGGTACGATTGTTATGACTTTCAAACCTTCTGGTGAAGCTTGTCAAGCAAGTGGTGAATGCATCAATCATCTTCATCACATCCCTCACTCCGAGAACCTTCTTGACCTTTTGATTGCTCAGCAATCCAATTCCCTTTGCCATGTTTTGGTCCTCTCGACCTTTGAGCACTTGAATTCTTCAATGCTTGAAGCTTATGACAATTGGGTTTGGTGTGTCCCCGAATTCCACAATGATGGTAGAAATGTTGAGTTCTCGGACCTCTTTGTGACTTTGGGAGAGATTTCCCTTTACCCTTAGGTTTGACCACTGATTGGTTAGGAGGTTTAGTCAATAACCTTTGGTCAAGAACATTCCGCTTCTTCTCCACCTTCACTTTCAACAAAGAGTTATTTCCACCATTGGTTCCTTAGCTTTCACAAACTTCATATCCTTGAACACTTTGACACTCAAACAACTCTCTCCGATGTATCCCAATCTACTTTTGTCGGAGAAAGGTTTTTGATGAGCAAGCACTTCGTTAAGCTTCTTGGAGGAGACCCACTCTACTTTAGCATCAGCTTGAATCACCTCAAACTCAAGAAATTTTATCTTTGAGTAGGATTCAATCAGCTCTCCATTCGGCATCTCGACTTCACACTTAGTCTCCTTGTATCGGACTAAAAGACTCTTCTAGTTTTGCTCTACTCTCTTCATTTTCTTAACGGCCGCTTTAACCACTTTTGCATATTCACCGGTCTTCTCAAGGAGGGAATTGTAGGTCTCTTGCAGTCCCTCTGTTCTTTCATCTTCCTCATCATCGGATTCCTCTACTATCCCCATTGACTCCAATTCAGTGTGCTAACCAAGCTCTTCCACTAGCACACTCAAATCATCCGAAGATTCCATAGGAGCAATGGTCATGAATGCAGAGAAGTTTCCCTCTCCATCACAACTTTCATCCGAATCTGAATTAGAGGAGTCGGTGTCACTAAGAGTAGTGGCATACACTTTGCCCTTCGCTCTCAAATAATTGGGACACTTTTTCTTGAGATGTCCATGACCGTTGCATCCATAGCACGTGACTCCTTGAGAGGATTGAGAGTCCTTCCCATCTTTCCTCTTGAAATCCTTTTTCTCTTTCCGAAATTTGGGAATTTTCCCTTCTCAGCAAACTTTCCATTCTTCTTGAACTTTAAGAACTTTGGAAATTCTTCACAAGATATGCCACATCTTTCTCGACCTCATCCTCATTCGATGAGTCGTGAGGTTCCACCCTCTCATTGATCGTCTTTAGAGCTAGGGATTTGCTCTTCCTTTGTGAAGGTAGAGACAGCTCATGTTTGAAGTGAGTCAATTAGTTCTTGAACTTTGATATTATCAAGGTCCTTGCTCTCTTCAATTGCAGTAACCTTTGCATGGAAGCTCTCCAACAATGATCGAAGGATTTCTCACTATCTTTGAGTCCTCCGTCTTTTCACCCAAGTTGAACTTCCCAATTACCACCTCATTCAGCTCCCCATAAAAAGAGTCGAATGACTCATCTTCACTCATTTTCAGCTCCTCGAATCGAGTGGTTAGCATCAGAAACTTGGTGTCTTTGACCTTTTTAGTGCCTTCATAGGTTGTCTCCAATATTTGCCACGCCTTCTTGGCAATTGTTACGTGAGAGATCCTATGAAACTCATCTGGAGAAACACCACAGAAAATAACATTTAGTGCCTTGCTATTTGCATTAGTTGTCATGAGTATCCAATGTGGATTTGGCAGCCTCTGCCCTAGTCCATCCTATATCTACAACATCCCAAACAGTCTCATCGATTGAACATAGGAATGCCCTCATGTAGACTTTCCAAAATGCATAATTGCTTCCATCAAAATATGGCGGAGCATTGAGCGATTGAGATCGATCCATCTCAAATGAGGTCAAGGATCGCACTTAGGTAATTAAACCACAACAAGTGCACCCGCTTTGATACCAAATGAATGTTCAAATAGTGTGTAAAACACCAATGAACGTTTAGACTCCCAATTTACAAATTACCAAGCAAAATATGAAAATAAGCTAAAACAAAATTGGTAAAACAATCTAAACCTAAATTAATCAGAACCATAGCAGTAATTAGAAAGAACTATGCATATACCGTATGATTAGATGCACTAGTCTTTAATGGGAAATACAAATAAAAGGTTTAAATTTTGACAAAAGTAAAGTGCAAGTGGTTATTGTTCAAATCGAAAATGCAAGGATCAAATTCACACTCACATTAAAATCACAAGGGTGACAATTGTATGAACCCCTTATTTTAATAGGGGTAAACCTCACAAATTGGCTACAGGAATGCTAAAGACTTAACAAGAGGCTATATAACATATGTTCTAGCTTGTGAAAAGGATACAACAAAGCTAGTCTATCGGTCTCTAATCCTTATTGTTGTATAATTTTTGTATTTTAATTATAAAATATTAAAATAAAAAAGCATCAAACCAAGATAACAGTTCCATTAACGTCAAACAAGACATGTGAGCAATTTGGTTAGTGTCCTAGAGCAATCTGGTCTTGAATTTCCTTTATGACTAAAATCCCAATCAAATAATTAAAAGTTTAAAACTTTCCTAGAGTAATGAATAACATGATCAACCGACAAATACCAACAAGCAAACGCCAAACAACAGTGAATTGGCTTGACTAATAAACCTGATATGTAAAATTTGAATAGCAACAACGGATAGATTTATTTATAAAAAATAAAAATAAAAATAAAAAACACACAATAAATAGATTTAGCTATTACAATTATTCCTAACAACTTTCCTATATCCCTCAACAAGGAGTCGCTCCCTGTCGTTTGTGCCATCTTTGCATTGCAACTCTCTTAAGATATTCTGCCAGTCTCTCTCGATTCACTTTCCGCATCACTAATTATTGATTCACAATTGCATGCAATTGAATTGTCAGCAATTACCTGCCCTTCCAAAATCCCATCCAAGGCACTTTGTATGCTATTTGCAACATTAGTCATTGAGGGGCGAAGTACACGTTCTTCACTTACACAATCCAATGCTAGGGACGCAACATTTGCCAATGCCTCCATTTCCAATGGGGTAGGTGGTGGGACTTTTGGGTCCAAAATCCTGTGAATTTCCTTTTCGGCAATGTATGGCGCTAAAACATTAGCTATTCTGGTTCGCTCACCATTTTCATTTGTATGAATTGCCTTGAGTCCGGACAACATTTCTAGCAATACTACTCCAAAGCCGTACACATCAAGACCGATTGTCAAACGTGAAGTAAGAAAGTATTCGGGATCCACGTAACCAATGGTGCCTGTTAGTGTATAGCTTAGACTAGTTTAGCCCATTGGGCTTAGCCCAAGATATCTTTGTACTTGTAGTTTACTCTTTTTACTTGTATCGCACACATATCTAGCCTATATAAGGCTCTCTATTGTACATTGTTCTATACACATCAATATACAGACTATTCAGTTTACAATCTTAACATGGTATCGGAGCCATTCCTCCGACTTTCTGTTCCTGTGGACATCTCCGGCGTTCTTCCGCTGCCCTCGCCTTCATCCAAAGAGCCACCGTCGAAGCGAGTCACCGCCGTCACGCCCACAGTCCCAACAACTCTCGGATCTTATTGTTCTGCTCATCCAACTTTCAAAGAAAAGGCATTGAGTGACGAATGAAAAATCCCGAGCAAAACCCAACAAAGAACGGCCGGAAACAACCTCACACGCGCCTCCACGCGCGCCTGAAGTTTCGCGCTCACGAACACGCGCTCCACACGCGCCGCCACGCGCGCCACGCTGCCACTATCATCACTCACGCGCCCACGCGCCGAACAGACGCCCTCCACGCGCCGGCCGACACGCGCCCCACGCGCCCGCCTTTCCGTTTCGGAACTCGCCACGTCGCCCTAGCGTGACGTCACACAGCCCACGTCAGCACACGTCATCGTTGACTTGACCAGGCCGCCCGTTGACTTTGACCTTTGACTTTGACTTTGACCGTTGACTTTGACCGTTGACCAAGTCAAAATTTTTCAACAGAACCTGTCTTGCTCATTTTTTCGCGTAGATTCTGATTTTGGGCTCTGTTTCTGCATTTGAGGTATCTAAATCTCACTTTTTGGTCATTTTCTTCATTATGGCTCAACAAAGTGAACGAGATATCATACGTCCTATCACCATCATGTTGGATGGTCCTACTAGCTATCATGCATGGTCTCAGAATATGACCGTCTTTCTCAAGGGTCGTAAACTATGGAGATATGTGACTGGTTCAATTCCTAAGCCAATTACTGGACCCTAAGTCCAAAGCCACAATTTCTGAAGAGTCTTCCAAGACTCACATTACAACAGATGATTATGAAGAACGTCTAGAGGAATGGGAGAGTATTCAGAGTAAGATCTTATCTTGGTTTATCAATACCTCTATTCCCTCCATTCATAATCTTCTTCCTCGTCTTGAAACTATTGAGGTTGCTTGGAAATTTTTGGCCGATCGTTATAATCGCACTAATGATTCAAGCTTGGAGTTTCACATTGAATCAAAGCTTTATCAAATGCGCCAAGAGACAAAGTCGATCTATTTCGATTTTTATTCTCGGACTTCTACTATGTGGGAACAACTCTCTCTGCGGATCCTCCACCGGTGTGTTCTAAGGACATTGAGCTATTTGTCAAATACCGGGATCGCCGTAGATTTATGCACTTCATGATGGGTTTACGTGAGGATTTTGAGCCTACTAGGGCTTCTCTACTTAGCCGGTCTCCTACTCCTTCTCTTGATGCTGCAGTAAAGGAGCTCATTTACGAGGAGAATCGTCGGCCTACTTATCACATGACATCATCTGATCATGTATTGGCTACACCCTCACCACAGCCTCCCATTGTTGCATTCACTGCTCCTCCGCGAATAAACTCCGGGCGTCCCACCTCTCGCCTCTTCCAAAGGTATTCACCGCAAGTTTTGCCGTGCCAAAGGTCATGACATCTCTGTCTGCCGTAAGCTACGAAATTTGTGCAAGAGCGAGAATAAAGCTTCTCTTCCTCGGGCAAATTCTTGATGTCCTTGAGATCCATCGGTTCCTACAGTCCATCTTTGGCTTCCTCACTTACTACGGTGATATTGAGGCGGTTGTTCAACAGTTTTTATCCCGCACTTCCACTGCCCTCTCTCTCACCTCGGGTAAACAACCTTGGTTTTTTGATACCGCATGTTGTAACCATATGACTCTGATGAATCTCAATTTTCTCGATAAGGCACCCTTAGAACATCCAATCACCATTTACACTGGCCGATGGAACTCCTATGCCTCATTAGTCATAAAGGAACAATCTCTTCTCCTTGTTTATCCCTTAGTGACACTTTTCATATTCCAAAGTTATCCCTCAATTTGCTTTCTGTTGGTCAACTTTGCGAATTAGGCGTAGATCTTCTATTTACTAATCATGGTGTGGATGTGCGGGATCCCCTGACGGGTCAAGTGCTTGGGACAGGCCGTAAGGTTGGTCGCATGTTTGAGGTTCATGACTTGAAGATTCCTTCACAAGTTGTTTCTGCAAATGCTACCACCGCCACCTCCTCACGATCTATGGCATGCTCGTCTTGGTCATCCATCCTTATCTCGTCTTCAATTATTAGCTTCTCAAGGTCATTTAGGTTCAGTTCAGTTTCAAAAATTTGATTGTACTTCCTGTCATTTTGGCAAACAAACAAAATTGCCCTTTAATAAAAGTGACTCCTTTTCTTCTGCCCCTTTTGATCTTATACATTCTGATATTTGGGGTCCTGCACCTATTCCCACTGAGGGGGGATCTAAATATTTTGTCATATTTGTGGATGATTTTTCTCGGTATACTTGGATTTATCTGCTTCACCATAGGTCCGAACTTGTGTCTATCTACCAAACATTTCATAAAATGATTGAAACACGGTTCAATCGCACCATTAAAGTCTTTCGATCGAGATAATGCTCAAGAATATAATGATAAAACTTTCCTATCCTTTTTAGACAGACACATGGTACTCTTCCTCGGCGGTCTTGTCCTTACACCTCTCAACAAAATGGTCGTGCGAAACGAAAACATCGTCACATTCTTGATGTTGTCCGCACCCTTCTCATTTCGCCTCTCTTCCCGAGCGCTTTTGGGGTGAGGCTGCACTCACCTCTTTGTGCACACCATTAATCGAATTCCTTCACCAACTACACACAACAAATCACCATTTGAGCTTCTCTATGGTCAAACTCCCGACTACTCCTCTCTTCGGGTTTTTGGTTGTGCTTGTTTTGTCTCTCTTCCTCATGAACGAACAAAGCTCCAACCTCGTACTCGTCTCTGTTGTTTCCTTGGTTATGGTGTGTCTCAAAAAGGATTTCGCTGCTATGATCCCATTTCTCATCGCCTTCGTGTCTCCCGTCATGTTGAGTTTTGGGAACATCGTCCTTTCACGAGTCTTCAGCTTTCCTACATCTTCTTCCTCGAGTCTCCCATTTTTACCGATCTTTTCCTTCCTCTCTATCCTGAAACTTGTGGAGGATTCTTGAAGATCGATTGCCTCTCCCGACGACTCATCTCCTGGGTTCTGTCTCCCGCATATGACCCTTTGTCTTGGATCCTGTGGCACCACCCTCTCCCGAGTCTCCTATTGGTCCTCGAACTTCGTCGTTCCACTCGGGTAAGCATTCCTCCCCCTTATCTCACTGATTATCATTGCTCTTTTGCTCTTGCCACTCTCTATGAACCTCACACCTATCGTGAGGCTCATATCGACCCTCTTTGGCAGCAAGCTATGAATGAAGAATTAGATGCCCTTCATAAAAATCACACTTGGGATATGGTTGATTTGCCTCTGGTCGATCTGTAGTAGGTTGTAGGTGGGTTTACAAGATCAAGACCAAGGCCGATGGATCTGTTGAACGATACAAAGCTCGCCTAGTTGCCAAGGGCTTTACTCGGGAGTATGGTATTGACTATGAGGAAACATTTGCTCCTCGTTGCTCGTCTTACATCATCATTAGATGTCTCATTCTTTGTGGTTCTGTTCGCCGTTGGCCTCTTTATCAAATGGATGTGAAGAATGCTTTCCTCAATGGAGACCTCCATGAAGAAGTGTACATGCAACCACCCCTGGCTATCCACACTCGGGCAATCAAGTTTGCCGCCTTCGCCGTGCTCTTTATGGCCTCAAGCGGGCTCCTCGAGCTTGGTTTGAGAAGTTTAGCTCGATTTGTTGCTCGGCAGGTTTCACTTGAGTCCTCATGACACTTTGCTCTCTTTGTTCGACGATCCTCTGCTGGTATCACTCTTATTCTTCTTTATGTTGATGATATGATTATTAATGGAGATGATTCTGCGGTATCCGCTCTCTTGAAACTTCCTTAGTCAAGCATTTTGAGATGAAAGATCTGGGCACTCTCGGCTATTTTCTTGGGCTTGAGGTTACCTCATCCTCGATGGATACTATCTTTCCCAAGCTAAATATGCTTCGATCTTCTCTCCAAAGCCGGTGTCACCGATAACAAGATCTGTTTCCACTCCTTTGGAATACAATGCAAAGCTCACACCCTTGGACGGTGAACCTATATCCGATGCTACTCGCTATCGTCGGTTGGTTGGCGCTTTTGATCTATCTCATCATTACTCGTCCGGATATTTCACATGCCGTGGGTATGGTTAGTAAGTTCATGGATGCACCTCGCTTACATCCACTATGTCAGCTGTTTCTTGATTCTTCGATATGTCAAAGGCACACTTTATCATGGTCTCGCATTACTCCTCTCGATCTTCTCTCGAGCTTCATGCTTATTCGAGATCTTTTTCGGGGCGGGTGATCCGACCGATCGATGCTCTATCACGGGTTTTTCGTTTCTGTTAGGTACTTCTCTGGTCTCGTGGCGCGATAAGAAGCGGGGATGTGGTTTCCCGTTCAATCTTGATCGAGGCCGAGTATCGTGCCCTTGCCGACACCACTTGTGAGCTTGTTTGGCTTCGGCTCTTGGGCGACATGGATGCTCCACACCCCACCGCCACTCCTCTTTATTGTGACAATCGTAGTGCTATCTACATTGCTCATAATGATGTCTTTCATGAACGCACTAAGCATATTGAGATCGACCGCCACATCACTCGCCAAAGATCTTAAGAAAGGCAATCTCAAGTTATTCTCCATCTCCTCTGTGACCCGACCACTGCCGATATCTTTACCAAGACTCACCCGCCTGGTCGTCTTCGAGATCTTATATCCAAACTCCAGTTGGCTTCCTCCTTGCCACCTCGAGTTTGAGGGGGATGTTAGTGTATAGCTTAGACTAGTTTAGCCCATTGGGCTTAGCCCAAAGATAATGTACTTGTAGTTTACTCTTTTTACTTGTACTGCACACATATCTAGCCTATATAAGGCTCTCTATTGTACATTGTTCTATACACATCAATATACAGACTATTCAGTTTACAATCTTAATAAAGGCCCAACACTGTCTCGGTGATATGATCGGACAATTTGGGGACAACCCTAGATAGGTTGAAATTACACGACTTGGCGAGTCAACGTGGCATCTAGTAATATGCTAGACAGCGTGATATGGCTGTGTATGATTGGTGGCCCCGCATACACGTGTAGGTATTCAATGCCTCAGGCTATGTCTAGTGCCACTTTAATCCGGGCAGCCCATGACATTAGAGAAGTACTTTCGGGATTGTGAAGATGGCGATGAAGGGTACCATATCCCATGTACTCGTAGACCAATAAGTAATCCTTACTATCTTCACAAAATCCCAATAAGCCAATAACATTCTTGTGATCGAGGCGGGACAAAAGTTCCAATTCAACTTGGAATCCATGGACCTTGTATGCACGCTTAATAACCACTTCTCGGCCATCATCTAAAATGGCACGGTACATTGAGCCATGGCGATCTGTTTCAATCTTGCAATCTTCTGAGAAGTTGTTAGTGGCTTCAAGTAGCATTTTCAAAGGAAATTTTTCCCTATCTATAACTATAATTTCCAAGTCTTTGAATCTTCTTGTTAGGATTGTGTGTCTAGGTCTTTTGGACCTGTTTGTTAGTGACATGGCTGCGAAAAATAATGACAATATGGAATTTTTTTTGGAATGAGAGAATTTTGGAGGTGTTTGGTTAGATTTTGAATTATTACTGCTCTTCGGCTTAAGAATCTCTTTGAAGGTTGCTGTACGTCCAGGGCTTGCTGTGTTGGAAGGATCAGTAGGAATTATTTCATAAATTTCAGAACTACTGTCTGTTTCAGACCTACCTGGTGGGAAGTATTTCTCTATGGAATTAGAGAATTGTGCTGCTGCATGAGGTGCTTCATTAGATTCTGAACAACTATCATCTGTTTCAATTTCAGACATGGCAGGTGGGAAGAGTAATGAAATGGAAAGACTTCTTGCTCCATTAGCATCAGTGTAAGAGTGGTTGGCTGGAATTGGATTTGTTCCATTCAATACAGAACTAACAGACTCCAACTTAGCTGATGGGGTAAATGAGTACCCTACGAGTGATGGAATTCTTTCTTCACTAATTGCTGGACTACCAAGTTCTGACTTGTTGGCTACAAATTCTACAACCAAAAATATTGAAATCCGATGAGAAAATATCTAATTCTCATTAATAATCAAAAGAAGTTATAACTCTGTTATTATACTCAGAGTACAAATCCTATTCGCTAATTACAATATGATAGTTGTACATGGACAAGCACACGACAGGCACAATAACTACTCAAATATATATATATATATATATATATATATATATATATAAAATTGTAGCATAGGAAACTACTGTCGTTTATGCAAACTATACAAGAAACAAAATGCTTGTTGCATTGTTTCAATTCTTTGACACTCCCCCTCAAGATGGACTATGGGAGCATGGATACTGATCACAACCACTTAATCAAAAAAATATTGATCACAACCACTTAATCAAAAAAATATTGATCACAACCATCTTGGAGAGAAGTGTTGAAAATTAATAAAGCTCAAAGCCTTTGTCAGCACGTCTACTTGTTGGGAATGTGTACCAACATGAAGTAACTTTATAGTCCCAGCTTGTACCTTGTCTCTCACAATATGGAAATCTATTTCAATTTGTATAGTTTGTTCATGAAAAACTAGATTGGCCTCCATATGAAGAGCTGACTGTCACTGAATAACAAAGTGAGTTGAGAATGAGAACATTGACCAGAGCATTGCATTTATTGTGATTTTATTTTTATTTTAGTATTTATTTCTGATTTCAGTATTTGTATTTTTTTTTTCCATAGAATTAAGAAATTCATAACTCATTGGCAAAACATATATACTATAATCCCTAGAGATAAAGTAATTATTAGTGGAGAGATCAAGTATCTTGTAACCCTTAACGGCAAAAGGGTACCCTAAAAATACACATTGCTTAGCTTTAGGGTTGGATTTGGACCTATTATGGGCTATAGTAGAGGCAAAACAAAAGAAATTAAAAATTTTAATGTTTGAATAGGAAGGAATCTGCTTATAGAGTAGTTTATAGGGAGACATTATTTAAAATTAGGGTGTGAAGTTTGTTAATAATGTGCATTACAGTGAGTATACAATCTCCCCAATACATCAAAGGAACATTAGAGTGTAACCTCAAGGACCTTTCTATACATAGAATGTGTTGATGTTTCCTTATCTACAAATGAATTCTATTGTGGAGTAGCAACACAACTATGTTGGTGTGTGACTCCATGAGTTTAAAACAATTCAATCATGAAAAACTCAAAGGGCATTGTCTGGACAATAGTAAAGGTCTGGTGTTTGACTTGGATTTCATAAAATAAATCCAAGTTGATATAGTGTGGTCCTCAACTATGGTACAAAAAATATTTGTAACCTGCCACACATCACAATGAATCAAATCAAAAGCTTCAACACAAAAATGATAATGAAAAGGAAATGGAAGCCTCTTTTGTTTTGTATGAGGAAAAAAATGTCACAAGTCCTATTTGAAGTGGCATTTACATCTGGTAGTACATCCCTTAAACACAACCTTAGAATTTGAGGGATGCCCCTGTCTAAGGTGCCACAGCTTACTCATGTCACTAGAGTTCAAAGTAAAATTCACAAAGAATTTGTGTACAGGAAGATGAAAGGACGGAAGAATAGAATTACAAGTGTTTGAGAAGTTGAATTTTGCAGCAAGTGGAGTCCATTATGAACCTCACCCACATCAATTGGCCTCCAGCATATAAGGTCCTGTATGAAGCAGAAATTTGATAGTTTGACAAGACAACATAGGAGTTTTTGAGTAAGCAGACTAAGATATAATAAATTGAAGGAAAATGTAGGCACTCGTAGGACATTTTCAAGGAAAAGGTGGACTGAAATTCTAACAGATCCTACGAGAGTTAACATAACTATTTCACCATTTGGAAGTTCCACAACACACTATTTAACAAATGTGATAGTGGTAAGTAGAGCTACAGAATGCACAATGTTATTTGTAGCCCCGGTATCCACAACCCATGTATCTCCCTCATATGTATGTCTACTAACCACTTCTTTTTTCTTTTTCTTTTTTTTTCAGAAAATATCGAATGCCACAAATCACAACTAAAATCAGGTTTATGAAAGTTCTGCAAAGAAGAAAAATTACCTGCCATAGAAGTGGAGTGAGCAGCTAGCTGAATTACATTGTTGGTCATGTGAGTTTCATTATTAGTGAAAGCAAAATTGCTTGACTGAATCTGAGTTCCCAACATAGCCAAGAACAGTTGACATTGCTCCTGAGTGAATGTAAATGAAGTAGAAGCAGAAGTAGAATTCTGTTCAATAGTGTGACCCATCATTCCACAGTGATTGCTAGTGGGCTTTTCTTTCCCCTTAGAGTTGTTATTTTGGTTTCCTGAAGAAGATTCCTTAGTAACTGGGGTTGATGATTCCACATGAGGACTTGAATTGTTTCCCACACTACAACGCCTTTCTTCTTGAATTAGCAATGAGTACACTTTGTTGATGGGTGGGAGAGGATCCATCAACAAAATTTGTGCCCTAACTTGAGCATAGGAGTCATTAAGACCATTAAGAATTGCATCACTAAATCTTGATGCTGAAGATCATTGAATTTCTGACCTAAGTTGCAAGTGCAAAATCCACAAGAACACATTGGAAAAGGTCGAAATTTTTGCAATTGATCCCAAAGCACATTCAATTGAGTGAAATATGATGTAATTGATGATTGACCTTGAGTAATTCCAGCAATATCCTTCTGTAATTCAAAAACTCGTGCTCCATTTGCTTGTGAAAGTCTTTCCCTAAGGTCGTTCCAGATTTCAAGAGCAGAGTCCTTATTGACTATGCTTGTAGCAATTTCTTGAGAAACAGAATTGAGGATCCAAGAAGTAACCATTTTGTCACAGCAAATCCAAGCTTGAATTGCAGATGTTGTTTTGACCATTGGAGATGAGAGAGTCAATGTGCCATCAATAAACCCCAACTTGTTCTTGGCAATCAATGCCATTCGCATTGTTCTTTCCCAAGTTGGGTAATTCTATCCCACAAGAAGTTGATACACAAGCATAGCACCAGGGCTTTCTTCATGGTGCAGGTACAGAGGATTTGATGGATCATCCAATACAGATGAGCTTCGTGTAGAGGATGAAGAAGTTGATGTCGAAGCCATTGGAATGGAAGTGTTTTCAACTTACTGCTTTGACAATATATCGAAATCTGATAAGAAAATAACTAATTCTCATTAACTAGCAAAACAAGTTACAACTCTTGTTGTTTCTATACTCTGTTTAAGAACAGAATAATCAAATTGGTTACGTAGTGATTGTGATAAGAAACATACATGGACCAACTTCGTGCTTCCACCTACTGATCCTGGACATAAATATAACTGAATTGAGAGAGAGTGTGTGTGTGTGAAAGAATTGCATATCATAATTGGAAAACACATTGTCATGCTCTCATGCACTCTCTTGCCGTGTTCCTTAATCCTTTCCGCATGACCGAGGAGGGCCCAAGTTCAATTTCCGCTCAACTGTTTTCTACTAGCGTCAAAGCGCGTTTGGTAGCTCTATTTTTGTGAGTAAAAAAATGTGACTTTGGCTAATATACTTTGCCGAGACCATTCACATTTTGCTACGTCTCAAATTCTAGAATCCCACATGTTCATAGCCACTAAGACTCTTTTCTCTTTTGGATTTAATCCTGGCCATTAACTTCTCAGAAAACAAATAGAATTGGGATTTTCGATTTCTTTAATTTTCAATTTATTGTTTCCAACAAGAATGTTGTACAAATGCTTCGTTTGACCAACAAGGAAATTCACATGCAGGTTCAAGGAATCCGACTTTAGTCAATTGTATACGTGGGTATATGGATATAGGAAGTACATTGTTGTTTTGTAATCTGCTTTCGAGGCTGATGTAACTGTCTGTTAAGCAAGTTATAAATTTATAACCTTTTATCCATAAATAAATAAAATTCTTAATTTTTTTTTCCTGCAATTTCTTACATGCCACCAACTTTGGGCAGCTCTGTGAGGGCCCTCCAGACCTCGGATTTGTGCAAATAAGGTATTGTTGGAAAGCTTATAAGATTAACTTCACAATGGTACCAAATCCGCATCAATCAGACTTCTGAATCAAAATTATTGATGATGTAGAAAGAACTATGTATATATTATGATTAAATGTGCTAGTCTTTAATGGGAAATACTAGTAAAAAGGCCTATTCTGTTACAAATCTAAAGTGCAGGTGTTAAATTCTTCAAATAAAAAATACAAGGATCAAATTGACACTCAGTTTTAAATCCAGGTTGACATTTGTATAAACCTCCTTATTTTAATAGGAGTAAATCTCAAGAATTGGTTAAATGAATTCTAAGGAGGCTATAGCTTATGTTCTAGAGATGGTCTATTGATCTCTAATATCTGATTCGAAATTAACAGTGGGCCGTTCAATACTACAAATATGTTCCCCTCCTGACCAGAAGGATTGAGCAAATGACATCTATCTTCTTATTTTTGCATAATTATAAATAACTTTGTTTTTTTAAAGTATCAAACCAAGATAACAGTTCCATTAAGGTCTAACAAATGTAAACAAATGCAATCTGGCATTGAATTTCCTTCATGACTAATATCCTAAGCCCTAGAATTAAAGCTTTACTAGTATGATGAATAAATATGATCATCCTACAAAAACTAGCAAGCTACGGTAGAGCAGCTTGACTAATAACCTGATATGCAAATTTGAATAGCAATGATAAATAGGTTTATTTATATAAAGAAACAGCAGCCAATTACTATGTTATACTGAAATATTCCCAAACAAACACAGCTCAGAAAATGCTGCATAACATCCAAAAACTGTGACTTTTCATTATCCCTAAACAGCAAATCACTCCCCATCTACTTTACTTCTTTGTCAGCCTTCTGTTCCAGGGTAGCCTTAGTGTCACTTTGTTTTGGGATTTCCTGTATTCTCACATATGGTTTCCTGGTCAATGTTTCTCCTCTCAGAGCAGCAACATAACGGTCGTTTGTGTCCTCTTTGCGCTGCAGCTCTCCAAGGTATTCTGCCAGTCTCTCTTGATTCACTTTCCCCATCATCTGATTGATTTGCAATTTCAAACAATTGAATTGTCATGATGTTCTTCCACTTTGGAAAGAAAATGCCTCAATGAAACAACCTCAAAATTGAGAACCTCATTGACTAAACAGTTGCAGTGAGAACTTAAAGAATGCACAATCCTTTAAGTATATCGAATTAGAAATGAATTGGGAGAATATCACCCACATACAAATACACTTAAAGCAAAAGACACAAATTAACTCCCAGCTATATTATTAAAAACAACTTATGTAAATCATAGTCGATTATAATACTTGTGTTCCTAATCTATAAGTCAAGAGAAGATGAATTAATTGACACAAAACAAAACAAAACTTAGGTACAATTCCTTAGATTCTATACCTAAGGTTCCTCAACGTAAGGAAAAACGTACCTCCAATGGCGGAACACCAAAAGCACAACACAACGATTTGAAGAAGAAGGAAGTCTCGAGAAAAAAACGCGCTCGAGTATCATTTGGGTATTTTTTCTGTTTTGCTTTCTGAAAAGTAAAAGAAATTAGAAGAGGAGAAGTTTTAAACTTAGGCCAAAAAACAATTGAAAAACCAGCGGGAAACCCAAGAGTCATACCATTAATTCCACGGATCAACATGCGCCACGTGGCCACGTTGTGTGTAGCGCCGCCACTAAGCATTAAATTGAACAGAACCCCAAGAGTCACAAACAGCTCAAGAAAACTTTTCATCTTCCGTGATCGTCATGACACGTCACGGATGACCCCAGAACCTGGGGGCAAATCGATGGGAATGACGGGATTACATCCCAAAGACGAAGCTAACACTAATGACGAAGAAAGCATCCTTGACGAAGTCATCTTGAATAACGAAGAAAATAGTCATCAGCGACGAAGACAGGGGAGTCATTTAATGCGGTCAATCAATGACACAGGCGGTTACCAAATCAACCAGGCAGACCGTTGGGAGCCTCTTAAAAGTCCCATTATTGGACCAAAGGCGTTACTTGGGAAAGCATTAACAACCACAACGGCTAGCCCCTAAAGCCGCATGTATAAAGCCCTCACACAGTCAACAGAAGGTACACACATACACTCACACTTTGAGAGAGCACTGCGGTTCTTTATCTTGTTTTGTCATTATTCTAACTTTGGCATCGGAGGCGTTGTGGCGGACACCACACCGATGACCCTTATAGAGTATACACTCACACCAACAAGGGATTCCATCTACCCACTCTTGTCTTTGTGAGCTCGTGCTTCATCAGTATGAACCCCCTTATTTTAATAATGGTAAACCTCACAAATTGGCTACAGGAATGCTAAAGACTTAAAAAGAGGCTATATAACATATGTTCTAGCATGTGAAAAGCATACGACAAAGCTAGTCTATTGGCCTCTAATATCTAATTCCAAAGCTAGTCTATTGAGCATATGATATCCACCTTATTGCTGTATAATTTTTGTATTTTAGTTATAAAATATTAAAAAAAAAAAAAAAAAAAGCATCAAACCAAGATAACAGTTCCATTAACGTCAGAGTTATTTTCGAATTGACTTTTTTTTTTTTTTTCTTTTTTCATTCTAATAAATAAATAAAGGATAAATTTCATTTAAAAAAAAATTAAAGGGTAAATTACAAAGTTTTTTTTTTTTTTTGAGAAATAATTACAACATGCTGCTAACTCCGCAGTTCGAACCCTTTCCCCCCTAGACCCCCAAGCACTTTGTGCATGGGGAGGTGCCAATTCAGCTACAAGGGCTTTGGCAAACAAAGTTTGTTTCCATGCATTACATCTAAAATGGCATAGTACATTGGGCCAGTGTAATCTTTTTCAATCTTGCGATCTTCTGAGAAGTTGTTAGTGGCTTCAAGTAGCATTTTCGAAGGAAATTTTTCCCTATCTATAATTTCCAAGTCTTTGAATCTTGTTGTTAGGATTGTGTGTTTAGGTCTTTTGGACCTGTTTGTTAGCGACATGGCTGCGAAAAGTAATGATAATATGGAATTTTTTTTGGAATGAGAGAATTTTGGAGGTTTTGGATTAGATTTTGAATTATTACTGCTCTTTGGCTTAAGAATCTCTTTGTCGGTTGCAGTAGGGCTTGCTGTGCTGGAAGGATCGGTTGGAATTATTTCATAAATTTCAGAATTACTGTCTGTTTCAGACCTACCTGGTGGGAAGTATGACGATATAGAATAAGAGAATTGTGCTACTGCACGAGGTGTTTCATTTGATTCTGAACAGCTATCATCTGTTTCAATTTCAGACATGGCTGGTGGGAAGAGTGATGAAATGGAAAGACTTCTTGCTCCATTCGCATCAGTGTAAGAGTTGTTGGCTGGAATTGGATTTGTTCCATACAATACAGAACTAACAGAGTCCAACTTGGCTGATGGGGTAAATGAGTACTCTACGAGTGATGGAATTCTTTCTTCACTAATTGTTGGACTACCAAGTTCTGAGTTGTTGGCTACAAATTCTGCAACCAAAAATATCGAAATCTGATGAGAAAATATCTAATTCTCATTAATTATCAAAAGAAGTTATAACAAAGTGAGTTGAGAATGAGAATATTGACCAGAGCATTGCATTTATTGTGATTTTATTTTTATTTTAGTATTTATTTCTGATTTCAGCATTTTTAGTTTTTTATTTTTATTTTTTTTTATTTCATAGAATTAAGAAATTCATAACTCATTGGCAAAACATATATACTATCATCCCTAGAGATAAAGCAAGTATTAGTGGAGAGATCGAGTAACTTTTAACCCTTAACAGCAAAAGAGTACCCAAAAAATACACATTACTTAGCTTTAGGATCGAATTTGGACCTATTATGGGCTATGGTAGAGGCAAAACAAAGGCAATTAAAAACTTTAAGGTGTGAATAGGAAGGAATCTGCTTATAGAGTAGTTTATAGGGAGACTTATAATTTAAAATTAAGGTGTGAAGTCTGTTAATAATGTGCACTACAGTGAGTATACAATCACCCCAATACATCAAAGGAACATCAAAGTGTAACCTCAAGGCCCTTTCTACACATAGAATATGTTGATGTTTCCTCTCCACAACTGAATTCTATTGTGGATTAGCAACACAACTATGTTGGTGTATGATTCCATGAGTTTAAAACAATTCAATCATGAAAAACTCTAAAGGGCATTGTCTGGACAATAGTAAAGGTCTGGTGTTTGACTTGGATTTCATAAGATATAAATCCAAGATGATATAGTGTGGTCATCAACTACGGCACAAAAAATATTTGTAATCCGCCACACATCACAATGAATCAAATCAAAAGCTTCAATGCAAAAATGATAACAAAAAGGAAATGGAAGCCTCTTTTGTATTGCATGAGGAAAAATTGTCACTGAGTCCTATTTGAAGCAGCATTTACATCTGATAGTACATCCCTTAAACTCAAAACCTTAGATTTGGAGGGATGCCCCTGTCTAAGGTGCCACAATTTACTTATGTCACTAGAGTTCAAAGTAAAATTGACAAAGAATTTATGTACGGGAAGATGAAAGGAAGGAAGAATAGAATTACAAATGTTTGAGAAGTTGAATTTTGCAGCAAGTGGAGTCCATTATGAACCTCATCCACATCAATCGGCCTCCAGCATATAAGGTCCTAGATGAAGCAGAAATTTGATAGTTTGACAAGACAACATAGGAGTTTTTGAGTAAGCTGACTAAGATATAATAAATTGAAGGAAAATGTAGGCACACGTAGGACATTTTCAAGGAAAAGGGGGCTGAAATTCTAACAGATCCTATGAGAGTTACCATAGCTATTTCACCATTTGGAAGTTCCACAACACAATGCTTAACCAATGTGATAGTGGTAGGTAGAGTTACAGAGTGCACAATGTTATTTGTAGCCCCGGTATCCACAACCCATGTATCTCCCATATGCATGTCTACAAACCACTTCCTTTTTTTTTTTTTTTTTTCAGACAATATCGAATGCCTCAAATCACAACTGAAATCAGGACTATGAAAGTTCTGCAAAGAAGGAAAATTACCTGCCATAGAAGTGGAGTGAGCGGCTGGCTGAATTACATTGTTGGTCATGTGAGTTTCATTATTAGTGAAAGCAATATCCTTCTGTAATTGAAAAACTCGTGGTCCATTTGCTTGTGAAAGTCTTTCCCTAAGGTCGTTCCAGATTTCAAGAGCTGTGTCCTTATACACTATACTTGCAGCAATTTCTTGAGAAACGGAATTGAGGATCCATGAAGCAACCATTTTGTTGCAGCGAATCCAAGCTTGAATTGCGGATGATGTTTTGACCATTGGAGATGAGAGAGTCAATGTGCCATCAATAAACCCCAACTTGTTCTTGGCAATCAGTGCCATTCGCATTGATCTTTCCCAAGTTGGGTAATTCTCTCCCACAAGAGGTTGATACACAAGCATAGCACGAGGGCTTTCTTCATGGTGCAGGTACAGAGGATTTGATGGATCATCCAAGACGGATGAGCATCGTGAAGAGGATAAAGAAGTTGAAGCCATTGAAATGGAAGTGTTTTCGACTTGCTACTCTATCAGTATTCAATACATCGAAATCTGATAAGAAAATATCTAATTCTCATTAATTAGCAAAAGTAGTTACAACTCTTGTTATTTCTATGTCCTTTTTAGCACAGAATAATAAAATTGGTTACACAGTGATTCTAAAAATAATAATTGGTTATACAGTAAAACGTAACTAACTAACTTAACCTATTGCTTTGTTTCAATTCTTTGACAAAAAATTATGCAATACAAAACGATAAGCTGCAATTATAATTCAGATATTAAAATTTTCTTATCTAATTCGAAATTTTTTGAAACTTAATTGGATCAACTTGGTGCATCCACTGCTGATCCTGGGCATAAAATTCTGGGAGGTAAATATGACTGCATTTAGAGAGAGAGAGAATTGCATATCATAAAGGTGTGTTGGTATTCAAAATTTACAAGAATTTGGAAGTTTTAGCGAAGATGCATTCTCAAGCACTCGATCTCTTGCCGTGTTCTTTCCGCGTGATTGACTAGACCGAGGGCCAAGTTCCCTTTCCAGAAGAAATAAAACTAAGAAGAGGAAGTCTCCACTGCGCTTAACAGTTTCCTACTAGCGACAAGCTCTATTTGTGAGTCAAAATGTGACTTTGCTGTGTCCATTCACATCTTGCTACGGTTCAAGTGCTGTTATGACGGGAACGTGTTCTACAATTCCACCACGAGTTCATAGCCACTTGGGACTCTTTTCTCTTTGGAAATTCACATGCTGGTTCGAGGAATCCGATTTAGTCAATTTGTATATGTGGTTAATGTAGTCACTCTCTAATATATGGATACAGGAATTACAGAGTTTTTTCTTAAGCTGCTTTGGCGTCTGGTGTAACTGTTTGTTGAGCAAGTTATTGTAGTGGGATGGATATTGGGCCATGGAACATGGCCCAAACAGTGGAGACAAACCCAACATTGACTAGCCCATTTTGATAATAAACAGAGATCGTCAGGCTTAATGCTCCTCTCCTATGCCCAATACCAAGTTCACATCCGGAGGCTTGTCCGAACTACCGAGGTAAAATCCCAAAGAAGGTAAAACTTCTCCAAGGTAGCTTTTTGAAGCTTCCTTATGATTCCACCAGGACTAGCTCAACTATTGATGCAATTGCCTAAGATCTCTAAATAAAAGAAGGCCCCCACTTGTAAAAAGAAAATTATATATATATATATATATATATATATTTATTTATATATTTTAAGTACAAAAAAAAATTAAATCCTTTTATTGGTCGATAGAGTGCATTAAAAAGACCTCATTGTATCCCAAAATACAGTACTGCACAGTCTGCCCATAGCAATGCACGCAACACTGCACATTCTGATTCTACACAAAGGCCATAGGCCTATAGCTCAAAGCTCATAGCTGGCCCCCTCACACTAACCCACCCACACTTAATGTCTATATGCACACGGTACACACCCACTATATCTTTCTCTCTCTCTCTCTCTCTCTCTTTTATTTATTTATTTTTTTACGCAAACTTTTGACTTTATTAAATATTATGAGTTATCACGCCAATTAATAGTTTGATGTGTGTCATATCAACTTATTTATAAGTTATCACTCCAATTAATAAATAGATTTTAAATAAAAAATTCAATAAATATTATTTAATTTAAATTTAATACTTAAATATAAAAAATGCCCTACTTAAAATTTTCACATAGAACAAAGTTTAGCTATAAAATTGATTGTAGCATAAGACTACAACTTTACTCAATATCTTTTTATTAGAGGTGAATTTTGATAAATTCACCATTGGATTACATTTTCTTCTTATACCTTTCATACTTACAATATTTCTATAAAATTAAAGATTAATAACTATGTCATCAATAAGTTGTTAAAATTGCAAATTTTTGTAGTTTAAAATTATGCATAAAATATAATTTTATAAATCATATAGTAAATAATATCATTGACACAAAATTTGACATGTATATTAAGAGCATAAAGAACATGTAATTCAACGGTTAGATTTTCAAAATATATAATAATATAAATGATATTGAGTAAGGTTGTAGCCTTAGGCTACAACCAATTTTGTAGCTAAATTTTGTCTTTTCACCTAAGACTCTGAAAGTTGTTGAGCTGGCCCTGGATTCCACAACAACCTCCACATTAATGAAAGTCACCGCTCTGACACCATTGCATTCAATGCAGAAAGATAAGCCTGAACAGTGAAAAGAAGCCCCCAAAGTCTCCATTCATGATGAATAACCAGGAAAGAAGAGCCCAATAAGACTGAAAGTTATCTAGTTGGACATAAGAAGAAACCCTAGAAGACTATATTCATGATGAATAACCAAAAAAGAAACGTCGATAAGACCATAAGCAAGGGCGGAGGAGAGGGAGGGGACATTTTTGTACAATATAGCAGTATTATTAGAGAAATTTTTGGAAGTCCAAGGGGGGCACTTCCCCCCCCCCCCCCCCTCTATACAAAAGGACAAATAACTTTTCTCTTTTTTTCAATTCCCACAACAGCTTCTCTTACACATAAATAGACCTACAATCCAACTCTTATATTAAAATAATGGTAGAATTGATAAAGGATGTTTTGTATCCATTGTTTTACTCGTTAGTGACCTTGGCATTGATCTTACCAGTTACAACACTACGATTGAAAGAATTTTTTCAGCAATGAACATAATTAATAATTGATTACACAATCGAATGGGAGATCAATGGATAAATGATTGTTTAGTCACATATATTGATAAAGATATATTAAAGACTATTGAGTGTGAAGAACTCATGCAACAGTTTCAAAATCTGAAAAACCATTGAGGGCAATTAAGTAAATTAAACCATGTGCAAAAAAATAAATTAAATTTTATATTTTATGTTAGATTGTGTATGAGAATTACATTAGCATATAGTGCTTATTTACTTTGTTATTAATATTGATTAATATTTTTTAGATTTATTTTTTACTTTCAATTTTGTCTTTTAATCTTACCCCCCGACCCAAATTCCTAGCTCATCTAGATGGACAAGGACAAAAGACTAAAAAGAGGGAGATGGCTCATATAAAAAAGAAGAAAGAAGAAAGAAGAAAGAGAAGAACAACATAGAATATACAAAAAAGAGAGATATAGAGTGTGAATGTTCTTGAGAATTATCTTTGTAACACAACACATAAGATTAAATAAACAAGGTAATATTTTGTGTCCCTTATCGGGATTAGGAATTACCCAAATCTATCTGAGGTATTGACCACACAAGATCTTAGTTCAGAATACATCAAAGTAGCCTACACTTCATGTTTGATTTCACATTCCTCTATTAGGAACCCATGGATAATGTTGTAATGTTTTATGTAATTTTTTTTTCTTTGGAGAATGTTATACATATATTATAGCATATTTGTTATGAAAATTTGTTAGTAATGAGTTCATCATAAAAAGCAACATTTATAAATTGCACCCACATATTCATTATAATTATTATGTTCCAGTAATGATCCAAAAAAAAAAAAAAAAAAAAACAAAAAACAACTTTTGGAGTAATATTGTATAACAAAAGTTGATAAAAGCATATTAATTCACTCCATATTATTGATCTTTATTATGTGATGTAATAAAGAGCTTCATTATGATTTTTTTTTCCCCTCAATGATTTGTTATTGTGTTATGGCGACACTTGTAAAGCTTGTTGAGGGCTATGTTATCATCATCTGTTTCTTCATCTTTAACACTTGAAGTTTGGTCAATCCCAATTTGTTAAAATTTTTAAGCTTTCATCACTTTTTTCTTTTGTTGCATTATTTGTGTTAATCACTAATGAATTGGCACTGTAAGATTCTTGATTGGATCTTACAAAATTTGGACCTCTGAATTTGTTGTCGCTAAGACTTTTCGTATGTATTTGCATTCATATTAAATTTCAGTGATATGATAGTTTTTTTTTTTTGAAAATGTTTTTATATTTTTTTGTAAATTTAGGAACAGTGTAGCAAAAGGGTTAATATAGCATATTGGATTGTGTATTTTTCTTTTTATTTTTTCTATACCTTTTTGTCATTTGAAGGTGCATTAAAAAATCTTAGCAACTATGCAATTTTCAAAATCATCCTTTAGATTGAATTCATTTAAATGAAGTAGGAAAATGTTTTTCTTTTTTTTCCAAAAATTTTCTTCAAGTCATATGGGATCTCCAATATCAATTTACATATGAGGACTATAATATATATATATATATATATATATTATGATCAATAGTTTTATAATAATTTAAATAAGTTGTACCTTTTGCTTTTCAGCAAGATCTCTTGTAGATTTATTTAGGATTTTCTCAGCATCTCGATCAAATATCATAAAATTTGTTTTATTAGTTGCATCAAAAACTTCAATTGAATCCTATCTTTGAAGTAGTTTGTAATTGTATATCTAGTAGTTAAAGTGAGATGAATATATTATAAATATTTGGAGAGTATGTAGTTAATGTGAGTACCTCTAACTTTGGGATAGAGAGATTTGTTTTTTGTTTCACATTTTGCACACAAAAATGATCCTTATTGTGGTTTGACCTTCCTTTTGACAAAGTATGCACAAAATATAATACCAACCCATTGTTGTATCAATCTTGCTTATAATTGCAATACCCTAGCAATTCACATCCTACAATGAACTTTGAAGTTTATATGTATTATTTTTTATGTAAATAATATGATGTATTATTATTTTTTCATCTAAATGATAAGTATAATTTGAAATGATTAACAAACATGTTTTGTAAGATCCCATTCAATGCATTCTATCTCTGTTATTATATTCATATTCTTTAAAGATAAATCCTCCGATGAATTGTTTTGCATATATTTTTTGTATTTCTTAAATAGGATCATGTTTTTTACCATTCCTATCATTGAATTTTTTTCAAAAGAAAATATCTTGTAAATGGCATTTTGTGAGACAGTATATGTTATTTATTAGACAGTTTTTTTGTTATTATAAATTGTAAAAATATGCACTTGTGAATTATTTCAGCAACTTTAGGAATCTCAAGATTTATATATATTTTTGTTGCACCGATCGATGACAAAGAGAATTTTCTTGAATAAATTGTATAGAACATTATTAATAGACAAAAGCAAGTTGAATTGAAATTTAGAAGAAAAAAGAAGGAATACATGATTTCATGAGAATGAGATTTTCTAGAAGTATCATCTATATGTGGGGGAGGAGGAAGAGAGTTTGTAAGTGAATAGGAGTTTTGGCTTTGATTTACATGTGAAAAGAGTCGGACTTAGGTCATAATATGTAAGGTAATAACTGGGATTGGGTTTTTCATAAAGTTTGGTCTATTTTTAAAAGATAGTCCATTTTGTAGAGATTAACATTTGGTCTAATTGTCAAGAGCAACCCATATATTATATAATAGTAAAAATAAGTTACAATGATCTATCGGGTAATAGTAAAAAAAAATTAATAAAAAGAGGTAAAAATGGCTAAATGCAAAATTAAAGTGCCATATGGCAACCTTATACACTCTCGCATAAGGTCTCTGCTTTTATATATATACTAGTCGGAAACTAGTGATTCGAAAAAGTATGTTGGTCTCAAGCTTTGCATAAAAACTATAATTTTAAATTATATTGGCCTCAAACCGAGACAATAAATACTACAGGAAGACTTAAAAAAAAAAAAATTGGTTATGCATCTAACTAAAAGTTTTTGTAGTCCTCTAGTTTCTATTGTGAGATACCAAAATTATTTTTGCATCATAGATTTTATGCCAAATATTTGTGGCTAGAATCCTATAAATTGTTTAGATTTTCAGAATGAACAAATGCTATTAGAATCTACTAAAGGGACAAATGCTATTAGAATCTATTACCGTGATATCTCAATTGTTTATCAATATCTAAACTTGTGATCATATTTATGCTTATGATAGACCTACCACTTTCATGCATTTGTGTAAAAAAAAAAAAAAAAAAAGCCCTATAATTCAAAGGCACACAAACAGTTTGATCCAACTTGTGAATTTCTTAATCGGTTGTAAGAGCATATCAAAAGTCATTAACAAATTGGTTTTCATACCTATTATCATAGCATCACAGATGACTCGAAATTTGATATGAATATAGTTGAATGCAATATGACTATTGGTGACTGTGCCAAATCACATATCATTTGATTTTTTCTTTAACATGGAAAATTCTTAGTATTCTCGAAGTATAGTAAAATGGAGCTCTCTTCTCTTACATTAATGATAGACCCCACCATAAATTTAATGAGCGGACCCTATCATATATGTGAGATAAGAGAGTACTATTCACCATGCTTCGGGAGTACTTAAAAATTACTCCTGTAACACATGTAACACAGCAAGAGAAGCACTCATTATCTTAGTAGACAATCCTTCCAATGTGGAGCTCATTGGTAAGATTGAATACTATCTTCAATTTGGGGAATCCTAACATAGCACTCGGGAGAGAGAGAGAGAGAGAGAGAGAGAGAGAGAGAGAGAGAGAGAGAGAGAGAGAGAGAGAGAGAGAGAGAGAGAGAGAGAGAGAGAGAGTGGGACTATTGAGGTTAGACTGTACATTTCCTTTTTATTTTTATTTTTTGGAGTGGTGGGACTGTTGAGGTTAGACTGTACATTTCCTTTTTATTTTTATTTTTTGGAGTGATTATATATCTTCCTAGACCATACTGTTAGTTTTTAGACCCCTTAAAACCACAATCAGATTAACCTAGTAAATTAGCCAAGTGATTACTTAGTCCAAGTTTCAGATCTAAATTAACACAATCATATAATCATATCATGCAAAGCAGCAGAAAGATAAATAACACAATGATATGATCACCTAGGAAACCAAACTGGTAAAAACCTGGGGAAGATTTAACTTAGCTATCCTCAAGGTAAACATGAATCCACTATGAAAGAATTGAAGTTTTACAATAGGACTTAGACCACTAACATCCTATTGCTACCCACCAGTAGAAACTTACTGACATGACCACGTGCTAGCTTCGAGACCACGGACTCCTTCTTTCTTGTATTCTCCAGCAAGTACAAGCACACTCGCTTGTGTTTCTTTAAGTTCTTATGGCAGCAACTGAATGATCATCAAGCTCTTGAAGAAATCTTCTTCTTGATAATTCTAAGTTTGTGTAAAGGAAAGCTCCTCACGGATCTCACAAGAAATTTACACAAATAGCAATATAAGCAACACTAAAACGTGGCTAGGGTTTGCCTTATATACCTAGGGCTAAAACACAAAACTCTAAACGTTTTAAATAAACTATGACTGAGTTGGAATTCTACAGAAAAATGCATTATGCCCAAATTTCGATTGATCGAGCCTAAGCTTCAATCAATCAAACCAGGCCGAAATGCACTATTAAATTTGCATCAACTTGAATCCAACTTTACATAAAATACACAACTTTGAGCAAGTCTAAACAAGACTAAACAACTTGTTTTGATCATGATTTGCCAACAATACACATTAGAGTTCTAAATACATTAGTTCCTAAGTCTTTAGAACCTAACAAACTCCCCATTTGGCAATCCGTGACAAAACACAACTAAAACCTCAAAGTTTACAAAGAAAAGTCCTTCAAAAAAAAAATGCTCATAAAAACAAATCCAATCCTAACTACTATCCATCATTTGCAAGTGTAGATAGCAGCTTAATTGAATTAACTCGTATATTTCCTAAAACACTAAACAAAATGCATAAACGCATGTGTGGCAGAAAAACAAAAACAAGAAATCAACAAATATGCAAACTAACTCTCCTCCTAAGTTAGATACATCAAAAACAATGTTAACTCCCCATAAACAAAACATTCTTGTATTTTCCACACATATTCCCACATTTCATCTAAATCTCTCCCTTTTTGTCACATATTGACAAAGACAACTCAATAAAGAGTAAACATACGCAATAAAGGATAAAAGGAAATAGAGAATCAAGGGAACGCAAAACAATTCAACTCTATAGAAAATAGAGACAACTCCACCTATGAAGAACAAAGGTTAAAAACAAGCTTCTCCCCCTATAAAAATAGGAAACACAAAACAAGTGTTTGGAAAAACAGTTTGGGGGAAAATTTAGGAGGTGGGGATAGATAAAAATACACAAACCAAACTTAAAAACTAAGTTGAGGATATACATGAAGAAAAATATTTTCTCTTTCAATAAATGCAAACTTGACACTATGTGGTCCATAAACAGTTGCATGAGTAGAAAAAATATTTGCACATTGATTATCCATCATATCTCTTAAGAAAAAAAAACTTCAGCAGTTCACAAATAAAAATAGCATATACTAAAAGGTACATAACTCAAAAATTAATCAATCAATTTTTAAATCAAGTTGAGTACTCAATTTAGCAAAGTGTATGCATGTTATGTGTGAAACAATGAGAGATATGACTGCAAAACCGCAAAATGGATATAGAAAACAATGCAATGCATGTGAATCCTAAACATAAATGATGCATGAAAAAAAATTTGGTCAAATACTTAAAAATTGAAAATTTTTCAGTTTCGATCGGTCGAGCACCGATTGAGCTAGGCAGATTCAAACCAAAATTTTTAACGCAATTTTGATCGGTCGAGCAACAAATTCGATTGATCGAAAATCTGGAAAAATCATTTTTTTGAAAAACAGAGCATTTTAATGCAGAAACTCCTCAAAACACAATGTTTTACAAATAAAATGCATGAGTATGAGATGAAAAGTTTTCCAAAAACCCTTGAATTTAACCCAGATCTTCCAAAAACAAGATTTTCAATCAATTTGTCCCCAAATCTCAAACTTTAAACACATTTTGCATTAAAATCAAAGAATATGTAATCTTGGATGGCCACAAAAAGATCACACACAATAAAATGTACTAAGTTTGGTAAAAAGTAACTTGTGTAGTGTGAGCAACTAGCAAAAACTTGAAAAACATGTGAGGTGATATGTAAATAGAAATCAATCACAATTTCTACAAAATTCATCACATAGAATTTGAAAGAGACTATCACCAAAAGAGTTACATCATATAACTCCCACATCTCCTAGAAAACAAGCTTGCAATCATGTAAGTTTCTTGATTTGCCTCATAATATACACACCAATTTTATTTGAGTACAAACTTATTAAAATAGCTGGGATAATGTACACATCAATTTTATTTGATTGATTTAACATTAAGTCCAATAATGTACACACCAATTTTAACATTTAAACCAAGGCTACACCTTATGTTCTTTTTGTGCATGTACTACACTTTCTTGAGCACAAAATCTTACGATATGCACTAAGATGTTCATGATTGGCTAGTAAACAAAGATGAGATGGTTATTTATGCCTTTCTCAAAAGGTTCAAGTCCAACAGTCAAAGACATATGACTTCAAGATCAAGACAAAGTGATCAAAAACTATAAACATCTCCCACACAACATGCACTACAAAGCTCAAACTAGTAAAGTGCAATAAAAGAAGCTCATCCAAGCTAAACAAGGTACATAAACATGTTATGTAAAGATAATATGGCCAATCCTTGATTATAAATCCAAGATGTGAAATACAAAATACAAAAATCTTTTTGGTTTTAAAAAATTTATGACCAAAAACAAAAAGCACACATTATGCTAAATGAACAATGCAAATGCAAAGCATGATAGTGCTTAACTAAGCTATAGAGGGTATACGAAGAAGAAATATTAATTTCTTAATTAACCCTTGAGTACGTGTACAAACTAGTACATACTCACACAAAATCAGAAATAGCTTAGCATACTATTCAAGTTTCTTCACAATGTCAAGCATGTTCTAAATCAAGAGAGAGGTCATAATTCATGTAATCCTCAAAACAAATAACATAAGACACAAAATAAAAACAAAACATGTCCACAAATAATTGAAAGAATTAAATCAAGGACAAGTCAACAACACTCACCTTAGAGAGTCTTTTCTCACCCATCTAGCATGAGTCTTCGGCTTTGTAGGTGAAAATCCATGTGAAGCAGAGTGTATTTAAGGGATTACACCAATCTTCTAAGAAAGACTAAAATTTTGCAAATTCCTTTCACAAGCCAATAAGTTTAAATTTTTCAAAATAATATGAAACAATTTATATAGACTTATGGCGGGAGAAATATTATCAGAAATCCTAAACCGAACCACAGAATGCTTAAATTTCAGTTTATGACAATTAGGACAAATGTGACCGGAGACACCACAAAAGTGACAAACAGGAACAAATTTAGGAACATCAGTATTCCTAACAGCAAATCTAGTCTCAGATTTCGATTTTTGCCTCAACAAAGAACAATTTGGTCTAATATGACCAACAACACCACAAAGGCGACAGGTAGGCACAAAAATAGATTTATTATGCTCTCTAACAGTAGGTTTAGACTTAGGTTTAGAAACTTCAGCGTCTACATCATAACTTTTACCATTGTCTAACCTAGCAAAATAAGCCTTTTCTATATTATTCCTCTTGAAATGAGGGATATAAACTTTCTTAGTTTTAGGCTTAAGAGAAAAAAAAAACACTTCTGTTATCAACAGTGGGCTTGATACTAGTCAAATTTTCAATTTTAGCTTTAGGTTCAACTAGCTCTTGTTCCAAGCTTTTCATCTTCTCATCTTGAGAGGAAATTTGATTTCTCAAAAATTCATTCTTTTTATTAGATTCATCTAATCTAACAACCAATTCCTCTTTTTCAAGATTAGCCAATTTTAACTCTTCCCTGAATTTCTTAGCAATTTTCATAGATTACAATAATTCCTTACGAAGAGTTTCATAGGCATCAATAAAATTAACAGAAACATGAGCAGAAACATGATCAGAAAGACACTTCAAATTATCCATGACAATAGGGGTCAAGGATCAGCTCTTAAATTAAAAGATCTAAAACAAGAGAGCTACATGCTCTGATACCACTTGTTAGTTTTTATACCCCTTAAAACCACAATCAGATTAACCTAGTAAATTAGCCAAGTGATTAATTAGTCCAAGTTTCAGATCTAGGTTAACACAATCATATAATCATATCATGCAAAGCAAATGAAAGATAAATAACACAATAATATGATTACCTAGGAAACCAAATTGGTAAAAACCTGGAGAGGATTTAACCTAACTATCCTCAAGGTAAACCTGAATCCACTATGAAAGAATCGAATTTTTACAATAGGACTTAGACCACTAACATCCTATTACTACCCACCAGTAAAAACTTACTGACATAATCACGTGCAAGCTCCGAGACCACGAACTCCTTCTTTCTTGGATTCTCCAGCAAGTACAAGCACACCCGCTTGCATTTCTTTAAGTTCTTATTGCAGCAACTAAATGATCATCAAGCTCTTAAAGAAATCTCCTTCTTGATAATCCTAAGCTTGTGTAAAGGAAAGCTTCTCACTCATCTCACAAGAGATTTACACAAACAACAATATGAGCAACACTAAAACGTGGCTAGGGTTTGCCTTATATACCTAGAGCAAAACACAAAACCCTAAAGATTTTAAATGAAGGGCTGAGTTGGAATTCTACAGAAAAACGCATTCTACTTGAATTTCGATTGATCGAGCCTAAGTTTCGATCGATCAAACCAAGCCGAAATGCACTATTAAATCTGCATCAGTTTAAATCCAACTTTATATAAAATACACAACTTTGAGAAAGTCTAAACAAGACTAAACAACTTTTTTTGATCATGATTTGCCAACAATACACATTAGAGTTCTAAATACATTAGTTCCTAAGTCTTTAGAACCTAACACATACATCTCCATTTGATTACACAGAATGGCTGAATTAAGACTTGAAAAATGAGTAGGAACATTGGTTTGGTCAAATAAGAAGAGTGAATCTGAACTACGGACCATTGTTTGTAAAGAAGTAGAAGAGTCTGAAAGGAAGCTTGTACGAAGGAAGAGAGCTTCTAAGTGAGCCAGGGTCTTGGCTTTCAAGTTTCATCTATGCATTGAGGAGGAGAAAGAGAGTTTGTAAGTGGGTTAAGGTCTGGTCTTTCATCTACACATGGGAAAGAATCATACTTAGGTCATAATATGTAAGGAATAAGTGGGCTAGGACTTTTCATAAGGTTTGGTTTAGTTTTCAATAACAGCCCATCTTTTAGATAATAGTAAAAAGAAGTTAACGTGATTTTTTGAGTAACAATAAAACAACTTAATGAGAAGAGGTTAAAAATGCTAAATGCAATATTAGAGTGCCACATGGCCGGAGGTCATGTGCTCCTCCATTAGATCTCTGCTTATCATAAAAAGCAACAATTATAAATTGCACACTCATATCCATTTTAATTATTCAATTGAAAAAAAAAAAAAAAAAAAAAAAAAAACAACAACAACAACAACAACAACAATATTAGAGCTAGATGGGTGTTGTCGAAAGATTGAATCTAAATGACATTGTTTTTAGTCTGTATATTTGACATGTGATGGCATGAAGAGCTATGGGTGGGTATATATAAAGGGGTGAAAGTGCAAGAGGTGAAAATGGTGAATTAAAACACAAAATGTTTTGTGTGTATATATGAGGGATGAAAAGTCTTGAAACATTGAAATAAAAAATAAAAAGAATATTTGTTTTTCAATTAGAAAAGTCTTGAAACATTGAACCAAATGAAAAAAAAAAGTCAATATTTAATTTGTGATGTGACACTTGAGAATATTTCAATTCTCTTTGCATAGAATTCGCCACTTGGCGTAACTTTATGCTCTCCCACTTAAGGTCTCTGCTTTTAACCTTGAACCTTGCACTATACTTTTTGTAGAATTAGTTTCAACTATATTATATTAGTAAAAAGGAGAAAAGAAAAAAGAAACACTCTTTATAGTCCAACAGGAAGTTTACCACAACCATCTTTATAAAGAAAAATGAAAGGGTGAAATTTGACCATTTTGTTCAACTTATTAACAAAACCATAATGATTCATCTATAATGATTTTGCAGCCTCCATGAAGCTTCCAAAATACATTAATTTGGCTAAATATAGTAAGAAAAATATCCTTTTCCACTAATACCAAGTCTTACATACCAAGACCTAATACCAAAACAATGTCCAACACATAAGGGTCATTTTTACCATCATGAACCTTTAATCCAAGTGATGCAAATTGCCCTTGTGGTTATCAAACATAGTAGTCAAAACCTGAAAGAAAATTTTAAAAAGAAACTGTGTGAATTTTCATTTATAGATGAACTTTATTGCAATAACATTCAAAGGATGATAACTAGCTATTAAATTCCTAGAGAATTTCAATTAGTGAAGAGAAGTAGCTTTAGTGACCAAATTTGGTAGAAAGTTTTTCAAAAATATTCAAAGAATATTATATGCTAAGTTGTAGCTTAGTTCTAATTAAAGCTAATTCATCATCGGGAACTACATAAAATAAATTAAGAAACATTAGTTGCGATTCTTGTTTGGGCTGCTTACTTTCAACAGGAAGGCATGCCAATTCTCCATCTTAAGCAACACTTTATTCACCATTGAGATAGGCACAAACAATGTGATCCCTGTGTTGAAACCACTCTCAAGCTCCTCCTACAATGGTGTATTGGAAATCACACAAAGAAGAAAGGAAGAGAGTAGAAATCGAGAATTGTGAAAATGAATCTTCTCATTGATAAATATCTTGCTCTGTTCCTTATATAGCAAGATCGGAATGGCGGGAAAAGAATAACAAAAAGATAACTAACCAAATATCCTATAGCAGCTATACAAGTGTCAAGATAGAGAATAACTAACTAACTAACTATGAGTATAGACCAAAACTACAAGTCATTTAACTCCCCACTAATCTATCCTACATGTAGTTTATGTACACAACTACAATACAGTGTTACAATACATCATACAAACTAATCAATCTTTAACACCTAGGAAATTTGTTGTGTAGAAAAGCTCTTCGAAAACCACAATCCAACCAAGGTTATACCTATGAAGCCATTGAGGACGAAATTTCAAGGGCAACTTCAATTTGTGAATGACCCAAATATTCCTAGAATCATTCACAACATTAAAAGACAAATAGATAATGCAATAATATTTGGCAAGAAATTTTTCAGAAAATTTTTTTGAGGTGCTAATAAATAGAGAATTTAGGTAGGAGTACATATAGATAAATAAATAAAAAATTTAAAAAAATTTAAAAAAAAAAAAAAAAAAAAAAAAGAAAAAGAAGAAGAAGCAAAGCTCCTTGATGTGCTTTGTTGGAGACAAAGTTTCAAGGGCTGGCGTAGGCAAAGGCTTCCCCTACAGAATCCCCGAGACTCTTAAAGAAGCTCATAATCTGATTATTTTTATTATTTCAAAAATTGAATGAGAAAGAGAAGAGCATAAAATTTGAATTTTTAGAGAAGGAGAGATAGAGAGATTTATGAACCTGGTGAAATCGATGAAAACCGTGGAGAGCACCTTGATTGGTGGTATATTTGAAACCCTTTGAAGTCATTTATTCAGGATTGAGGGTATGACCAAATGTATGTCAAATACCATAAGAGAGGAGATTGATTTGCAGAATAGGAAGAGCTGAAAAACCATAGGTTTATGTAATTGAGGAATGGTTTGGGTATGCTGAGAAGAGAGTTGTGGATTGGAGAGAGTAAATGTGATGATTAATGAGGGAGTTTGGAAGATTGTAGATAGAGAGGCTCTGCTCTTTATATATATATATATATATATATATATATATATATATATATATATATATATTTGATTGATTGATGGGTAGGTATCTAATGGGATTTGTGTTATTCTCCACATAACCCTTACACTAATTCAGCCAATTACAAAGGTTATAGATAGATATAGATTTTTTAAAGGAAAAAGATAGATATAGATATTGATTTATAAAGAAATACGATTTTCTACATTAAATTTAAATGGGAACTCAAAACTTGATTAAGAGAAAGAGAGAGAGGTAAACTGGTTCAATGGTTTTTGTTGAAGCAATTAAATAACCCGCATCCTTTCAATTTCAAAAAAGATGTTTAAATTCCATTTTTTAAGAGTTGAGGTGGAAGGTCAAATGCAAAATTTGCTCTAATAGACTTTCTAAGATGTGTGGCTATAGGTTAGCTTCCTTCTTTTGAGCCCACTGTGCTCCCCTTTTCTATATGCACTACCCTTTGCTCTATGATGCTCTCCCCCTTACTCTATGATATATTCACAATAAGCTTTCTCCCCCTTTTTGGCACTAATAGCTCAAGGTCTACCTCTAGCTTACGCTGAATCTCATTCAACTGTGTCTCAATGGTGGTCAAGCAAAGCTCAACATGATTATTATGAGAATACATGATATTTGCAAGTCCAAATATGTGCTCATGTAAACCCTCCATCAAAGTCATCATCCTATCCACATGAGGGATAGATGATTCAGGTTGAGAGTGAGTGCTAGAAGGTTGAGGCTCCAGAGTGTGAGGAGAAGATGTCTTGGGAAGTTTAGAGACACTAGAAGTAGCTAAGCTTTTCCCAATGGGAGAGGCATGAGAGGAGGATCCACTCTTCGAAGGCTTGGAAAGGCTCTTCATTGCCTTTTTGACAGAGGAGTGAACCTTTATGCTTTGGAGAGAATATAAGAAAATCGAGACTTGACGAGATAAGACAGTTCCATCGAGGACAGATGCCCTTGAGAGTCATGATCTTCATGATAAGGCAGTAGAAAGGTAGACATATCCTTGTAGTTAATCACCTTGCAATTCTTCCCATAATCTGAAAGATGTGAGCAAAAATGTCAATTTGAGCTCTATTAATGAGATCACATAGGAATTTGGCTCTTCCAAGGCTAATGAAACCCGTGTTGATCAAAGGGTACAAGTTTGAATGCATAATCAAGGTAGAAGTCTTCATTTCCAGCTCAAATCTTGAAGTGCCAATTGATGTACCCATGGAGGAGACTTTATGGTGTGCTTCTAAAGTTTCAATAATTTCGACCTCGGGTGCCAGTCTGTCATCATAAGGGGATGTATCCACATTTTCTAGACGATTTATGTGAAGGATCTTTGCTAGATAGTTCGGAGTGATGACAAAGTCTTTTCCACAAACCCAACATTTCAGTTCAGCTCCAGTGAACCAAGCATTGGAGTAGAATTCTTTGACCAACTCTTCAATATGATCTTCAAAGCCACCAAACAAGTTAGCCCAATCTTTGTCAGCAAAGATTTTATGGATAAAAGTTTATCCCAATGTGTCAAACCTCATAACCCTTTCCACCATAGTAGGGGCATTCTTGAAATTGTTGTTGAAGGATTGAGAGTCTAGAAGAGTCTTGAATCTCTTGTTATCAAAGTTTGCCAACAATTGGCGAGTCCTCTTTGATATTGAAGATGATGTGAGATCAATCAAGTGTTCCTTACCGCATGAAGATCGATAAAGCATCTAAAAAATAGACACACAAGCACAAACCATGCACAAAAATGGTAATAGACTTGATTAGATACAAGTTAGTCCAAAAACAAGCAAAAATAGAAAAACAAATGCCCTAAAATAAAAACAAACGAGCATAACAATGGCACAAGAACATGTTATATGTCTTAAAAGGTCTAAAAAGACTTAACTAGCATGAATGAATGCAAAACATGTCAAGTTATAGGGTGTGTGCATAAAAGGTGCATCAAGTGTGCATGTGTAGTGCATGAACAAACACTCATGGACAAAGTGTGTAAAACACACTATTAATGATCAAAACGTGTTAAATATGAGTAAACATGGTAAACCCTAAAGACTGGTACTCATCGGAGTCCAAACAGATGAAAAAATACCATAGAGGCATTTTATCAAACACCTAGAGTGCACACACTATACATATATGATGAAAAATGCATGAATATGTGAGAATCTTGCCTTAATACATGTTATTTTTCCACAAGCGGCCAACATTTTCATCAACAATACAAATGGGACATAGCCCAATCAAGAAAAATTGAAAACATTTTTACAAAAATTAAGTTTTCGTAACCCTATTCAAAATAAGGATTTGAAAGATATAAAATGTTAAAACATACCTTAGAGAAGTCTTAGAGATGAAATCCAAGAAGATTTGGTTGAGTTTTGAGAGAAAATGGTGTTTTGGGTTGAGAGAGACACGAGGGAGGCAAAAACAAAATTTTGAAAATACTGTCACTATAAGCCCCTTAAAAACTGAATTTTCACTCATTTCACGAGTTAGTGACTCGTGAGTTACTCATGAAAAGCCTAATTTACACAAGGCAACTTTTGCGGGTAAGCATATCTCGTGAAGGACTCGCGAGGGAGTCGCGAGACTCTCTGTATAAATTTGTGAAGGAATTGAAAATTCACTTCCACATTTTCGAGACTTAAGTATTGGAACCCTTATTTGTTAAGCACTCGCAAAAATTCTGACAAAGAAGTTTTTCAACAGAACTGATTTGTCTTTTTGGAAAAACTTTCAAAACACAAGTGACAAATAAAATCACTTCCAAAAACAAATAATATACTCAAAAATATTTTCGAGTTTGATCATCAAGCTATTGAGCATACACACATCACATTTGAACACGTACAATCACACAAATGAAATAGATATTCTTTGAACATTAGTGTTTGTTTTTAGACCCCTTAAAATGCAACCAGATTAACCTAGTTAATTAGCCAAGTGATTACTTTGTCAAATTAATTAGATCTAGGTTAACACACATATATCATATCAATGTAAAGTGCGGAAAATAAAGAACACAAAGATCTGATGACCCAGGAAACCAAACCGGTAAAAACCTAGGGAGGATTTAACCTAACTATCCTCAAGGTAAACCTAAATCCACTGTGAAAGAATTGAAGTTTACACAATAGCGACTTAGACCACTAACATCATATTGCTACCTTGAGTAGGAAACTTACTACCACGACCACGTGACAGCTCCGAGTCCACGGACTACTTCTTTCTTGAATTCACAACAAGTACAAGCACTATCGCTTGTGTATCTTTAAGCTCTTATTGCAGCAACTGAATCGATCACCAAGTTTTTGACATAATCTTGAATCTTGGAAAACCTAAGTATGTGTGAAGGTAAACACCTCTTGATCTCACAAAAGATTCACACACATAGCATAAGGAGCAACTTAAAATGTAGTTAGGATTTTCCCTTTTATACTTAAGACAAAACATAAAACCCTACACATTAAATGGGCTTATGTTGAGTTGGAAAAATCTGTAGAAAAACAATCTGCACAAGCTTCGATTGATCGAGCCTAATTTTTGGTTGATTGAGCCAGGAAAATTTACATAATAAATCCTGCAGCTACTCGATTCCAACTTTACATACAACCACATACTTTGAGCAAGTCCAAACAAGACTAAAATGTTTTGATCATGGTTTGCCAACAATACAAATTGAAATTCTAATACATTTAAACCTAAAGTCTTAGAACTTAACAAACTCCCCATTTGGCAATCCGTGACAAAACACAAACTAAACAAAAATGCTCAAAGTTTATAAAACGGCGCATTACAAAATTATTGCCCAACACAACAAATAAAATCTAACTACTATCTATCAGTTGCAAGTGTAGACAAAGAAGACGATCAATCAACTCAGTATATTTCCTTAAACACTCAACAAACGCATAAACACGTGTGGAAAATACAAGTAAAACATAAATAACTTCTTGATTTCACATAACACAAAATAAAGACATATATCACGAATAACCTCATAAATATAAATCAATAAGCAATGTGAAACAAGAAACATATATAATCAATGTATCTCCCCCTATCATGAATAACCCAATCAAAACAAAGAATACATCAAGAGCCAAAAATGTAAATACACAATGAAGTACCTAGATACAATCTAATAGCTCCACAAGCTCCACAAATACAAAAATCTCCCCCTAACTACAAAAACCCTATACAAATGTACTCCGCCTTTTTGTGACGGAATGCCAAAGGACAATCACACATCATCAAAAGGAGGAGGCGAAGGCGACTGTCTCAAATGCTCCAAATCTGCTCGCAAGGCACGAAGCTCATCAAGCATGTCCATCAAAATGTGCATACATAATAAACTAAGCTTGTAAATACACTACACCATTAGTACAAAGGTACTAGGCCAAACTCAAAATGTGATATAACATAACATAAGCGATCAAACTTTTTGAGATTTTATACTTTTTATGAGTTTTTTGGATTTTTTACTCATTCTAAACAAAACAATAAAGTAAGATCAACAAAACAAGACAAACAAAGCAACAAGCATTAAAAGAAACATGCTAGGAAGGAGGCATTGAAGGAAGAAGACTACATATGATATGATGCATGAAACTATGACCCTAATACATTGGAAGTATTAATGCATGGACATAGTGAGTAATCATGCATGAGTATGCTTCTTCACCTACACCACACAGGTGCTTTGGGTGAGGTCCTTAGACGGTGGGGTATGACCAACATAACTCTTAAACCTTGGGGTGAAGCTAGTTAGGCAAGATGAGATGTTCTTAAGCATTTCCATGACATCTCCAATGAATTGACCATCATTTTTCTCCCTTAGCTTGCTTTACTCTTGGCATTTCTCTTGTATTTTCTAGAGCATGTAGAGAATCAGCCCTTTTGAGAGCATGAAGTCTGTAGCAATTTGGTCTTATGTGCCCTTGAATGCCACTATGATGACAAAAATGCTTCACTTGAGGTCCCGTTTGATTATTAGGCAATTACTTCCCTTTTGCCTTTGATTTTGGCCCAATTTCCTTCTACTCAACAATAGGCATCTCAATTTTGGGCTTTTCTACATCCTCCACCAATACAAACTTCATCTCTCTTCTTGGTTCGCCACTTAAACTTCCTTCACCGCTGTAGCCCAATTCGGTTTTGTCCGTGGAAGGCTTTTGAGATGAAAGTACATTATCAAGTTTCTTGGTTGTGATGCGCTCCATTTTGACGTTGGCTTGAATCACTTCAAATTCGAGAAACTGGACCTTAGAGTAGGCATTTAGCAACTCTTCAACATCACACTTGTCATATTTAAGTTGTGCAAGAGTGGATTTGTATTCTTCTTCAATTTTCTTCATCTTCTTGATTGCACTTTTAGCAACTTTAGCATATTTACTACAATCCTCAAGCAATGCATCATACACATCTTGAAGATTCTTATCACCTTCATTGAGGTACACATCCTTATCTAAATGTGGAACAAGAGTCAAGCATGCACAATAAACCAAGAACACTACTCTAAGCCATAAGCAAGTACAATAAGCAATAAATGTAAAGCTTAAAGAGTATGGAAGAGAGATGCAAACACAAGATAATGCCAAGACGTGTTATCGAAGAAGAAACCGAAGTACTCGGTGAAAAACTTCTTCGCTGCCCTCCAAGCCAAAATCGATCCACTAGTGAATAAGTTGGAGTACACGAATGTACTTGAGCCCTCCAAGCTCCTACTATCAATGGATTTCTCGTAGTCTTGTCTTCACTAGTTATCCGGATCCCGCAATTCCACCTGATTGCATCCGCCACTCAATGGCTTCTTCCAATGCTTCTTATAGGCACCAAAACTTCTCTCAACACTCGGAATAGGTGAGGTAAGTGTTCGGGCTAAGAAGATATGAAAATGGAGAGGTAGGAGTAAAGGAAAATCAAGAGAATTTGTGTAGATGATTGTGGGTATGACAATCTCTAACTCTCAAGTGTTTTGTTAGAGTTTTATCTCTGGAAAAGACTCCTTACAATGCGGGTATATATAGTGTGTGTAAAGAATTTAGGAAAGCACTCTTTTTATTTTTGCCAAATAGAGAGTTTTGCGAGTACCTCATGAGATGGCCTTTCTCGTGAAGTACTCACGAAATGATAGGTTGGCATGACTTTTCAACTTCTAATAATGTGCCTCACACATGGCCTTTTTGTGGCAAAATTTGCCAAATAGTATAATTTTGGAAAAAATTTAGGCGGATGGCATGCGTTCAAAGTTTATTAATTAGTTGGACTGTTTTTGGAAGTCGAGTACAACAAAATTGACTTCTAGCCAAAATAGAGTTTATTATACTCGACTTCCTACCGAAAATCAACTCTGACGTGGATTAAAAAAGAGAGGAAAAAGCCACGTAGACTATTGAAAATCAAGTATAGTATACTCGACTTCCACTGAAAGTCAAGTATAGCATACTTGACTTCCAGGCTAGTAAATTACACCACCTACCCCACCTATCTCAGTTATGCAAGCACGGTAAAAAAAAATTGAAATGGAACTCGAGTTCCTATAAATTTTACACCAACCTCAACCGTCTAAGATATAAACTCTTTGATACACTTTTCACCTCCCAACTCACTCAACTCTCACTTCTCCTAGCTCTCTCCCATGCCCAAACTCTCCCTTTCACACACATTATCATTCTACAAATTAAAAAGCTTTTTTTCTTCTTCAATTTGTAGGTAAATATTCAAACCTTTTTATTTTTTGGTTAGACCTGGCTAATATATATATATATTGAACTCAATAGTAAGATGCAAGTTGAACTAATGAAACAAAGAAAATTGTTCAGGGAAAATGCACGTTGGAATAATGCCAAGTGGAATGAAAGCAACAATCAAGAGACTTAATGTGGGCATTGAGCTTAACAATTTTATTGATGAGATTTGCCAGAGAGCGAAAATAAGGCATCCAAATTTGGTGAGTCCTGTGGGATGTTGTGACAGAGGAGATGAGTGTCTTGTTTATGAGTACTGTGTCAATGGTGATCTTTCAAGCTGGCTTCTCAAGTAGGTTTTTTCATGAAAATATGGGTTTTAAATTTATAGCATGCCACAAGGAAGTGCATACAAAACTCCCTCAATTCCTCTCTACAATCCTGTCACTTGCGCTTCCAATTACCTCCAAATACATGGGAAAATTTTAGTTTTAATTTTCTTTCTCCAAAAAAAAAAAAAAGATTGTATGCGCTTTTCAAAATTACTGCTAACCATTAGCATACAACTTTAGATAAAATAATTATCTTATGTATCCAACATATGCATTATTTCTCTCATAATATTTAGACCCCACAACTGTGAAGGATCCACATGTTGTGACACATGAGATAGATGAAGCATATAATGCCTTCTTCTTTAAATAATTTCTCATATATTATTGCCTTTTATTATAAATAAATAAATGATTCTCCTATACCATTTTCACAAACTTGGTAATAAGCAATGAATGTATCTAACAGATGACAACTAGATAGTAATCTTGGCATGGGAGCGGCTGATGCGGATATTTATTGGCATTGCAAGGGGCTTATGGTTTCTTCATACCAATCCCTTGGAAAAATTAGTTCATGGAGACATGAAGGTACAATTAATTCATTTCAGCTATAGCTAATGCTAAGTGCGATGGTGTTAATAACTAATACTCCAATATGTCTTAGTAAGTAAACATATTACTGACTGAGAAATTAGAGCCTAAGATTTCAGACCCCATCTTATCAAACTACAAGTTAAAGAAGATTGAAAGGATGGAAACCACTGCAAATGATGTTTTCAATTTTGGGGTTGTGCTACTTCAACTTTTGACAGAAGAAAGCGAAATCTCTAGTTAAAGAGGTATGCTCTAATTAACTTCTTGTCTCCCATATAGTCTAGCATGTTACTATTTTATAAGTAGTTTTTTCACCTCGGAAGGTATTTTCCAGCAGATTAGCTGAATATATTTCTATTGTCATTTGTCACCGATACAGGCAAGGAATGCAATAATGAAAGGAGGAGGCATAAGTGCCATGGCAGATCCATGCTTAAATGGGGCTTATATTTTATCTGAATTTCAAAATGTATTATCAATAGCTGTTCAATGTACTACTCCAAATGAACAAGAAAGACCAAACATGGATAAAGTCTTACAGAAACCTAGAGAAACCCAAATTTTAAGTCTAAACTTCAAATCCAATTGCAAGAATTTTTGAATTTTTTTTTTTTTGGGAAGTTGGAACCAGCAATGCTATAAAATATGTTTTATGGATTTGTAATATATATTTCTCATTATTTGTAATCTAAGGTGGGAAATCGTAATTAGCGTACAATTATAGTAGCGTGAATGGTGAGCCATTTCTTATTTGTTGCCTTTTTGTTGTCAAAAGATCTTTTCCAAGCCAATGCCAAATTTAATTAATTTTGAATACAACTTACACAATTACACACATTTTCAATACAACACATAAATTTTCTTGCAATTTTTTTCGTCAATCATTTTCTTTCTCACCCCAAAAAATAATTAACATGGCCTTAAAATTAAATGACCATAAAACATGCATTTTCTTGCTCCTTTTTTCTTCAATCATTTTCTTTCTCACCCCAGGAAAAAGAGGGGGCTCTGGGACAGTTCCAACCTGCCTTCCCCTCAACATCCCCTCCTCCAAGCCTTTTTCTATATTCCCTTCCCCTCCATCTCATCACTTGAAGATTGAAGACAAAATTCAAGGTCATTGGGTCGGTACAAGGAAAAACTAAAACTAAGTATTTTCTCAAGGCAATGTTCCAAAGCAACAAGAGCTACCACAGTAATGGCTTTCTGCCACATTACAAAGCTCACTTGGAAATTATAACAAAGAATACGATTAGGATAGTTCTCATGAGAATCAAAACTAATGTAATTACAATGTTATCTTAACTAAAATTAAAAAAATGAAACCAAAGACAAAAATGTTTGCCGAGTCACTTCAAAACTTCTCACATCAAACAAGTCAGAAACTCCACCCTCACTTTGATGTGAGAAAAATGCTCCAGGATATGTTCATAATTGTGGTCCTTGAGACTTGTACGGTTATCTGCAACCTGCACCAACCGCTTCAATGACAGACTTAAAACCATCCCTTTCTAAGCATTCGGCCAGTTCAGCCTAAGAAACAAAATTCACAACATTAGACAACAAGAAAGAAGGGAAAAAAGGATTTGAGAATATCAACATTAAACAATGCAAACACAGGCAAACAAAGTGGGTTTTTTTCGAAACTTAAGTACAAAACCAAAAATTACGTGCATTTTTGGGTTAAGGAACTACAAGTTTGAGTAATTCTCAATAGTTGATCATTGTAGGGTGAGCGTTTCCATCACATGGAGCTGTAACATGCTCTATTACTTGCTCATAATGTTATATTTTTAAGCTTTTACAAACAAACAAATTCATGCATAAAGAAACCCGAAAAATATATGAAATTACAATCAAAGTAAAGCACGTGGAATACCAGGTAGGAACCTGTGCTGCATCTCCTTGGTTAGATGGCGCGAGTTGATTTCCGTTTGGGTGGAATGTGAGCGTTTGCATCTTGTGGCTGCTTTGCTTGGTCAAGTTGCCCCCGCTCAACGTCACCATCATGTGGATGCATGGCTTGTGGAACATGTATCAAGGTGGAGGAGGTAGGAGGTGATTGTGTATGACTTGGGCTGGTAGACATGAGCTAAACGTGAGGTGTTTGAAGGCTAGGGGTGGGTATAACTATCCGGGGGGGAGCTATAGGACGAGGCCATGGGTGAGTTGTGGTCAACAGTGGTGGTGTGTGGGGAGGACTCGAATTCAGCATGGGTAAACCGCGAAGGAGATCCAGTGTCAATGGGAGGGATGGGTGGCATGGGAGGCCAGGTTGTGTCCCGAGGGGTGGACACGGGTGGAACAGAGGTCTCAATAGCCAGAGGAGGGGTGGAGGCAGGTCGATGACGTGTCACCGGAGCAGTTGAGCTCGTCTTGGGCCTTACATCTAGTATTTCAGTCTGGTTTGTTGCTTCGTCATTGGTTGGCACATCAATACGATCAACCTCATCCACATCCTCAAGGGCCTTCTTGATGAACTTGTATTCATAAGATTCTTCATTGAACCAGATTAAGGACAAACGGTTTGGGTTGCAAGTCATTTATTAAATCACTAGCATTATAAAGTACGACACATACATAATGTCAAACACAACATGCAAAACAAAATAAATTTATGCACATTACCAAAATTTCCATCTTAGCGCTAGCGTGGTCGATATACAATCGAGTAATCCTACAATACCACACCATATATGAATGATGACGTGACATCACCTCCTCCATCCTAAGTGCATTACAAACATACTCGTCACGATCATTCCACTTCTGAATATGGACTGCAAGTTCCACCGACCAATTTTTCTCTACCTTGCCCCTCGCATCTATTTTGTGCAAATCACGATTGGTATTAGCACCTTTGGGTTGTTCCTGCTTTAGCCCAAACTGTCATAGGACACAATCAGGTAGGTGGAACTCTACAAGCCAAAAACAAATAAGTGGAACAATCAACCTCCACACATTACTTCCCTCGATGCAAAAACTAAGAGGAAGGTGGCTCAAGTCATTTTCATATGGCTCTCACTTAACCTACAAAAGCCACCAAGTAAAGCAACCACATTCAGAAATTTTCTCATAATTTGCATAACAAGTAGCACAATAGTGAGCAATGAAAAACTTTTTGAAGGACATAAGATGTTATGGACGTATAAATACAAGTATTATACCTGGTCGGGCTGTGTTGTGGCAATTTGATTGCAATATGTGGAAAGCACGTGCGTGGAAGCATTCTTTGTACACATCGCCCCTAGTAGGGCTAGTATATAGCAATGAGCGTACTAATGAACTTGAATCTCATTGGCATCCGGAGACAGTGGTTGTCTGATTCGGTTGACAAGTGCAAGTATCGTAATCCTTTGAACTTTTAGCATAGTTTGACGGCCATTTGGAATTTGAATTCCAAACATTTCACCACACACTTCTGTCCAAGTTCTTTTAGTGGGCCCAACCATTGCCTCACCCTCGATGGGCAACCTCATGATAACTTCAACATCTTGCAATGTGATCGTCATCTCACTAAGTGGTAGGTGGAATATATGGGTCTATAGGCACCATCACTCTACAAATTGCAGTGATCAATGCATGGTCAAACTGTATGGATGGGACCAAGTGCAGACCCTCTAGACCAAGCAACCTCACAATGGCAAGGACACGATCATCTACCATAGGACCTCGAAGTGTCAACTCTTCATGGCGACTTCGACAATCCAGTGTGCTAGGAGGATCCTGCAAATATTATAACAATAGATAAAAATCTTATGCAAATATTTAGTATTTATGGCTAATTAGAGTTGTGATATGAATGTATAGTACAAGAAAACTCGTGCAATTACCTCCTCCTCCAGGGTTCCACAAAGAATCGGATCGATGTTTAACTTGTTTCGTCAATACACTACGATCGATGGGTCCAGGATCTATTGTCATGCTACAAAAAGTTTTTGTGTCAAATCAGCTATAAATAATAAGTTTGTGTAATGTGCAATATTGCAATGTGATCGTCATCTCACTAAGTGGTAGGTGGAATATATGGGTCTATAGGCACCATCACTCTACAAATTGCGATGATCAATGCATGGTCAAACTGTATGGATGGGACCAAGTGCGGACCCTCTAGACCAAGCAACCTCACAATGGCAAGGACACGATCATCTACCATAGGACCTCGAAGTGTCAACTCTTCATGGCGACTTGACAATCCAAAGTGTGCTAGGAGGATCCTGCAAATATTATAACAATAGATAAAAATCTTATGCAAATATTTAGTATTTATGGCTAATTAGAGTTGTGATATGAATGTATAGTACAAGAAAACTCGTGCAATTACCTGTCCTCCAGGGTTCCACAAGAACTCGGATCGATGTTTAACTTGTTTCGTCAATACACTACGATCGATGGGTCCAGGATCTATTGTCATGCTACAAAAAGTTTTTGTGTCAAATCAGCTATAAATAATAAGTTTGTGTAATGTGCAATATTGGTTAGTGACATTGAATAAAGAGAGACTTACACCATATATGGTTTAATATTGTGACATTGAATAGGGAGAGACTTACATCATAGATAGAAAGAAACCTCAATCACTCCAGCTCGGTATTTCTTAGAGAACTAGAGAATCAAAACTTTTGCAATAATAAAATAAGTACAATTTAGAAGTAGAGGCAAAACACGACTTGGGGTCGGGGTTTGGTCTCAACCCAAAACCAACCAAAAATGGGTTAATTCTTAGCCCAAAATCAACTTATTGACCATTAGTTGAAGAACCAAACCAAACCAAACCAAACCAATTCAAAGCATGCACAAGCCATGTAGACAAAACAATTACAAAGAATACAAAGAGTTATGTAGAAAACGATAGAGACTTACAAATAACAGAATGGAATCTCTATTTGTAAAACCCCATGCACAATACAGATAAAAAATAAATAATTAATAAAAAAGAATTTGGCAGAAATATATTACAAAAAGAAATCTAAAACTAAACAACTTCAGTTAAAGATTGGATGTAAACACACACACTCACACAAGTAGAACTTATCTACTACATTTTACAACTAATCCAATGACTAATTATATTTTATTTCCCAAGGTCTTTGGACCTATTGGCTTCCCCACCTTCATAAACAAGGGGTGGAACATGAGGCCATGGATTCTATCCTATAAGGGTGCCTGAATTGTGTTTGCCCAAGAAAAATATTTTCATTACCTCATGGAGATTTTACATATGCTCTTTTTTTCCTACGAAATACTTAATGAGGCAATTTATAAGGGTCTAGGGCTGGGTCTTGTAGAGAATGATCCTCCTAAAGTGGTGCACTATAGTCTATAGACCATTAGACCCCAGAAAGCTAGTCAAAATGCTCCAAATGCTAAGAGAGAATTTCTACATCCTTTCACGTGGATTAATCATTAATGTGTCCTGGAATTCAGTTCAAAGAGATCAATTCTATAAAAGCACAACAAACTTGAAAGGAACCCTGGCAAAGACACTAGAATAAGATTGGTGACAAGACAGGCACAAGCTGTCTGCATGACAATCTCTATATAAAACTTAGTTCAATATGTGAAGTCTTGCCAAACCCAACACAGATACATTTTGAATTAAAAGAGGAGGAGAGAGAGGGAGATGGGGGTGGGGGGGCGGGGTGGGGGTTGTGAGGGGGACAAGAGAGGAGTGTTCCAATCACACAAAATAAAAATCAGTAAAAGTCAATCCATACACAGAAGCTTAGTTCGCAGAAAGCAAGAATATATGAATTATGATCACAAGGTAGAATTGAATACCTGTTTGCTTATCAATATTGGTGCCAGTTTTTGAAGGATTTAGCACCCCACAAATATCACAAGCAGACAAACCCTCATCATTATCATAAGTGCATACAGAGCAATGCCAAAGGCCACGCTTAGAAGTTTCTTGCTCTGACTGAGGTGCTTTCCCTGTGACAAAATAAACATCAGAGTTTATACAATGAGAATATGTATATCCATGTTTAACAAAACTGCAATCCGGATCATGAAACATCATATTCCCCAAGTGATCCAACACACTTTAAATACCACGAATGCAGAATCAGTGCAGGATACAGATCGTATAATCACATAGATTTGAGGTACAGTTCCACATAAAAATCATGAATACAATGAATTCAAAACCAATCCACAATAGTCTCCTTCTTTTTATAAGATTATTTACTGTTAGAATTTTCCCCCAAAGACACAGTCCAAACAGAAAAGACTACTTTCATGGCTGCCATCACCCTCCAAATAGCCCTCCAATGAAAATCTACACTAGAAACCCTTCTCAAAACCTCACAGTACAAACAAACACAAAAAACACCATTTCTTATTCAATTTCTAACACACTTTACCATCCATTTTCAACACATACCTGAGTTAAATACAGAAAATCCAAAAAAAGTAGTAACTGAATCCAACTCCTAATCTTGAACTGGTCTAAGACTAAACATAAGGTTCCTATGCACTACATCACATGATGTTAACCCTAAGTATACCATGCCTTCAGCAAGTTTAAACATTATGCGGATAGCAAAGTGAGGGAAATTTGAAGCTTAATATTATGACTCCAGCTAATATAAATATTTTATTTGGAACAAATATATGTAATAGCACAGTAAAATTGAAATAGCACAGTAAACAAAACAATATTTGTAACCCGCCACACATCAAAAGCTTCTTGCAAAAATGATAATGAAAAGGAAATGGAAGCCTCTTTTGTTTTGTATGAGGAAAAAATGTCACAAGTCCTATTTGAAGCGGCATTTACATCTGGTAGTACATCCCTTAAACACAAAACCTTAGAATTTGAGGGATGCCCCTGTCTAAGGTGCCACAGCTTACTCATGTCACTAGAGTTCAAAGTAAAATTGACAAAGAATTTGTGTACAGGAAGATGAAAGGAAGGAAGAATAGAATTATAAGTGTTTGAGAAGTTGAATTTTGCAGCAAGTGGAGTCCATTATGAACCTCACCCACATTGATTGGCCTCCAGCATATAAGGTCCTATATGAAGCAGAAATTTGATAGTTTGACAAGACAACATAGGAGTTTTTGAGTAAGCTGACTAACATATAATATATTGAAGGAAAATGTAGGTACACGTAGGACATTTTCAAGGAAAAGGTGGGCTGAAATTCTAACAGACCATATGTGAGTTACCATGGCTATTTCACCATTTGTAAGTTCCACAACACTATGCTTAACAAATGTGATAGTGGTAAATAGAGTTACAGAATGCACAATGTTATTTGTAGCCCCGGTATCCACAACCCATGTATCTCCCCCATATGCATGTCTACTAACCACTTCCTTTTTCTTTTTTTTTTTTTCAGAAAATATTGAATGCCTCAAATCACAACTGAAATCAGGACTATGAAAGTTCTGCAAAGAAGGAAAATTACCTGCCATAGAAGTGGAGTTAGTTCCCAACATAGCCAAGAACAATTGACATTGCTCCTGAGTGAATGTAAATGAAGTAGATGCAGAACTAGAATTCATTTCCACAGTGTGACCATTCATTCCACAGTGATTGCAAGTGAGCTTTTCTTTCCCCTTAGAGTTCTTGTTATTTTTGTTTCCTAAAGAAGAAGATAGCTTAGTAACTGGGGTTGATGATTCCACACGAGGACTTGAATTGTTTCCCACACTACTACGCCTTTCTTCTTGAATTAGCAAAGAGTACACTTTGTTGATGGGTGGGAGAGGATCCATCAACAAAATTTGTGCCCTAACTTGGGCATAGGAGTCATTAAGACCCATCAAGAATTGCATCACTAAATCTTGATGCTGAAGATCATTGAGTTTCTGACCTAAGTTGCAAGTGCAAAATCCACAAGAACACATTGGAAAAGGTCGAAATTTTTGCAATTGATCCCAGAGCACATTCAATTGAGTGAAATATGATGTAATTGATGATTGACCTTGAGTAATTCCAGCAATATCCTTCTGTAATTGAAAAACTCGTGCTCCATTTGCTTGTGAAACTCTTTCCTTAAGGTCATTCCAGATTTCAAGAGCAGTGTCCTTATCGACTATGCTTGTAGCAATTTCTTGAGAAACAGAATTGAGGATCCAAGAAGTAACCATTTTGTCACAGCGAATCCAAGCTTGAATGGCGGAAGATGTTTTAACCATTGGAGATGAGAGAGTCAATGTGCCATCAATAAACCCCAACTTGTTCTTGGCAATCAATGCCATTCGCGTTGATCTTGCCCAAGTTGGGTAATTCTCTCCCACAAGAGGTTGATACACAAGCATAGCATCAGGGCTTTCTTCATGGTGCAGGTACAGAGGATTTGATGGATCATCCAAGATGGATGAGCATCGTGTAGAGGACGAAGAAGTTGACATCGAAGCCATTGGAATGGAAGTGTTTTTGACTTAATGCTTTGACAATATATCGAAATCTGTCTGATAAGAAAATAACTAATTCTCATTAACTAGCAAAACAAGTTACAACTCTTGTTGTTTCTATACTCTGTTTAAGAACAGAATAATCAAATCGGTTACGCAGTGATTGTGACAAGAAACTTACTTGGATCAACTTGGTGCTTCCGCCTACTGATCCTGGACATAAATATGACTGAATTGAGAGAGAGAGTGTGTGAAAGAATTGCATATCATAATTGGAAGGTACATTCTCATGCTGTCATGCACTGGTGTTCCTTAATCATTTCCGCGTGACCGAGGAGGGCCCAAGTTCACTTTCCACTCCAGAATAAATAAAAGTAAGTTTCCCCCTTTCCCCTGCGCTCAACAGTTTTCTACGCGTGAAAGCGCGTTTGGTAGCTCCATTTTTGTGAGTCAAAAAATGTTACTTTGGCTAATTTACTTTGCCGAGACCATTCGCATTTTGCTGCGTCTCAAATTCTAGAATCCCACGAGTTCATAGCCACTAGGCCTCTTTTCTCTTTTGGATTTAATCCTGGCTATTAACTTCTCAGGAAAAAAAAAAAATAGAATTGGGATTTTCGATTTCTTTCATTTTCAATTTATTTTTTACAACAGGAATGTTGTACAATTGCTCCGTTTGACCAACAAGGAAATTCACATGCAGGTTCAAGGAATCCGACTTTAGTCAGTTGTATGCGTGGGTTATATGGATATAGGAAGTACACTGTTGTTTTGTAATCTGCTTTGGCGGCTGATGTAATTGTTTGTTAAGCAAGATATAAATTTATAAGCTTTTATCCTTTTTTTTTTTTTTCTGCAATTTCTTACATGCCACCAACATTGGGCAGCTCTGTGGGGGCCCTCCAGACCTCTGAATCAAAATTATTGATGATGTAGAAAGAACTATGTATATATTATGATTAAATGTGCTAGTCTTTAATGGGAAATACTAGTAAAAAGGCTTAAGTTGTTACAAATCTAAAGTGCAGGTGTTAAATTGTTCAAATAAAAAATACAAGGATCAAATTGACAGTGAGTTTTAAATCCAGGTTGACATTTGTATAAACCTCCTTATTTTAATAGGAGTAAGCCTCAAGAATTGGTTAAATGAATTCTAAGGAGGCTATAGTTTATGTTCTAGATATGGTCTATTGATCTCTAATATCTGATTCGAAATTAACAGTGGGCCATTCAATACTACAAATATGTTCCCCTCCTGACCAGAAGGATTGAGCAAATGACATCTATCTTCTTATTTTTGCATAATTATAAATAACTTTGTTTTTTTAAAGTATCAAACCAAGATAACAGTTCCATTAAGGTCTAACAAATGTAAACAAATGCAATCTGGCATTGAATTTCCTTCATGACTAATATCCTAAGCCCTAGAATTAAAGCTTTACTAGTATGATGAATAAACATGATCATCCTACAAAAACTAGCAAGCTACAGTACAGAGGCTTGACTAATAACCTGATATGCAAATTTGAATAGCAATGATAAATAGGTTTATTTATATAAAGAAACAGCAGCCAATTACTATGTTATACTGAAATATTCCCAAACAAACACAGCTCAGAAAATGCTGCATAACATCCAAAAACTGTGACTTTCCATTATCCCTAAACAGCAAATCACTCCCCATCTACTTTACTTCTTTGTCAGCCTTCTGTTCCAGGGTGGCCTTAGTGTCACTTTGTTTTGGGATTTCCTGTATTCTCACATATGGTTTCCTGGTCAATGTTTCTCCTCTCAGAGCAGCAACATAACGGTCGTTTGTGTCCTCTTTGCGCTGCAGCTCTCCAAGGTATTCTGCCAGTCTCTCTTGATTCACTTTCCCCATCATCTGATTGATTTGCAATTTCAAACAATTGAATTGTCATGATGTTCTTCCACTTTGGAAAGAAAATGCTTCAATGAAACAACCTCAAAATTGAGAACCTCATTGGCTAAACAGTTGCAGTGAGAACTTAAAGAATGCACAATCCTTTAAGTATATCGAATTAGAAATGAATTGGGAGAATATCACCCACATACAAATACACTTAAAGCAAAAGACACAAATTAACTCCCAGCTATATTATTAAAAACTACTTATGTAAATCATAGTCGATTATAATACTTGTGTTCCTAATCTATAAGTCAAGAGAAGATGAATTAATTGACACAAAACTTAGGTACAATTCCTTAGATTCTATACCTAAGGTTCCTCAACGTTGCATTTACCAACCAATACAAATAATGTTATCGTTTTCCAAGGAAAATTAAATTCAATGATTTAACTCATTGGCCAATGCAACCACATGGGTTGAATTTAGTTGGGTATTACAACTAAGTTTTACCTCAAACATGAAAACCCATGTAATGAATCTTACGTTATAGATCCATGTAAGTTTTTATTATCCCAATCCCTAAACTCAAATAAATCTTATTTTGTAAGGTGTGTCCAATAGTATCCAATCCAAGATGTATTGAAATGTTGTGATACAAAATTTAAAAAGGAAATAAAGTTAACATTTGGGATATGTTTGACAAGTATTGCATTTGGTAGGAAACAAAGATTACTGGACAAATATACATGCATGAAACATATAAGGGTTGGTTTATAAGTATCAAATGCTCCATTGAATCTCAGCCTCCACAAAAAATCGGGATGGAGCTCAAGGCCAATTAACCCCCATAAGATTTTTTTTTCCTTAATGATTTCAATTTTGAAACTTTTTTTTTTTTTTTTTTATAATTTTAATTTTTGATAGGTAACAACAAATATTTTATTAAGAAAAAACTAGCCAACCCGAGCACATTGGGGATGTACTGTGGGGGCAAAAATCAAGGACCAAAATTACAATGATCAAGTAAAGCCAAAAGGGAAAAACAAGAAAATGCAACAAAGCCACACTCCAAACAAGGAGAGTATGTAAGAAAAAAGACTTAATCTCTAACAAGGACCGTTCACATCCCTCAAAGTATCTAGCCTTCCTTTCTCTCCAAGTACAGCACATCAAGCAATGCGGCACAAGTCTCCAAAATACTAATTGCGATGTCGCCCGAATTTACCTTGCTAAGACTCAAACAACTCAAATACTATAAGAGGCATAACCCAATGGAGTCCAAACACCAAAGACTACAACTTAGAAGCTATGGGGCACTAAAGCAGAAGATGATCCACCAACTCCCTATATCTCTTACACATATAGCACCAATCAAGAACAATAATACCTCTTATCAGATGTAAGAATCTTACCTAAAGAGGCTGACCATGAAAAGAAAGTCACCCTTGTAGGGACCTTCAATTGCCACACCAACCTCCAAGGGAAGGAGAGAGTAGGAGGGTAGAAAGAAAGATAGAAAAAATTATTCATAACTAATAACTAATGTGACATTCACAATCCCTCTCATTCTCAGACACATCAAAAACATAAATCTAAGAATTTTGATTTTTTTTTTTTTTTTTTTTTTTTTTTTTTTTTTTTTTATTGGCACCAGGTGTCCAGAGCAAAGTCCCGACTAATCATGGGGATGCACAAGCCCTCGGCAAGGAGTTTCCCGGAAGTGCACCGCGGGTAATTCAAGGGGCAATTAAATAAATCTAAGAATTTTAATATCAAACGATAAAAAGCCCAACAACCCAACAATCAAAACGATTAATGAAATGATGGGTATAGAAAGATTTCAAAGAGAACAGAAAGCGTATTATGATCCTAAACTTAGGTATAGTTCAATAGATACTGTACCTTAGGTTCCCCAATATTGCAATAATCAATGCAATACAAATAATGTTTTTTTTCTCCCCCAAGAACAATTAAATTCAATGATATAACTTATTAGCCAATGCAAAATTGTAACCACATGGTTGAATTTAATCAGAGAACCTAAGGTTCTACACTTACAAAACGTACCCAAATTTTACCCAGGTCGATAAACCCCATGTAAAGAACCTTTTGTTTATAGACCCATGTAAGTTCTTCATCCCAATTCCTAAACCTTAAAACAAGTCCTATTTTGCAAGAAATAAAGTTCACATTTGGGATATGTTTGACAAGTATTGTATTGGGTTGGTTTTAGAAGTACCAAAATGTTACATTGAATCTCAGCCTCCACACAAAATCAGAATCTAAGAATTAATGTCACAACCCAACAAAAGCATAAAATCTAAGAATTTCCCATACCAAATGATAAAAAAGCACAACAACCCAACAAGAAAAAAGACGAATTGAAATTATTCAAAGAGAAGAGAAAGCGTGCGTACGAGAGAATCGGGGCGAGCGGTCTGGCGAAGACGAGCTTCGAGCTCGGGGTTGTGTTTGTTGGTGAACTGCATGACGCCGTAGCCGATGACTCCAGGAACGACGCCGCATATGGTAGCGAAGGCTATGAAGAATGGCTTCGACTCCCTCGTCCTCCTCACCAGCCACCTCCACGACGTGCTCTTCTCCCACAGTAACGACATTTCTACCAAATCTGTCTCTGTCTCTGTCTGTCTCTCAATTTTCTCGACCTATTCCGACCAATTACTACATGGGCTTTCTATTTTTGTTTTGGGCCTCCCTTAGATTTGGTGGGCTGATATTTGGGCCGTTAGGCTCCTTGGATCAGGCCCAATGGGACTAGTCTTTCTAGCTTCCCATAACACATTACAAATCTAAAGGTTTGTTCAATATCACGTAATTTAAAATTTTATATGATGTCATACTTTATACATGATTAGAATATAAAAAAAATAAAAATTAAATGGTGAGAATATTTCTAGTGCAATAGATAGATTTTTTTTTTTTTTTGGGTGTGTTTTGGGCGGAACAATGAATGAAATCTGCATTTGAGAGAAGGGAGAGAGTTACATCCTATTAATTATTTATTTTAAGGAAATAAACAAAGTGGGTTATATCCTTGACACTACATATATATATATATATATATATATATATATATTACAGAGAAGTAATTTAAACCTTGAACATTTTCGTGGAAAATTATAAGAGATACATTGAATTATAAGATTAATGGCATATATAGGTGTGTTGTTAGGGTTATTTAAAATTAAGTTTTTACAATCTCATTTGTATGAGATTTATCAAAGATATTAGATATCACACACCTTGACAGTCCACATGGCATCTAATAATATGTTAGATGACTCGTGGTGTATGATTGGTGGTACTGCATACACTTGTTCTACTGGCATATAATTTGGACATACGTGTAATATTTTTATTAAGGTTTAATTAAATACACTTCCAATAATTTTTCATTTCATTTTATTTTTTGATTCTCTCTGAGGGCCCGTTTGGATTGAGGGGAGAAGAAAGGGAAGTAGAGTAGAGTACTAGAGTTAGCTAAAAATAGACTAATTTAGGCCAATCTATTTTACTCTACTCTACTTCTCCTTCCTCCTCCTCAATCCAAACAAACCATAAGTTTTCTTTAATGTCTGACAAGATATGAAAACAATAATTTCCCAGTGCAGTATGGCCTTGGATTTCCTTCATGACTGATGTCCTAATTCTCAGGCCTAGAATTGAAAATTTACTCGTGTGATGTATAACATGATCATCCTACAAATACCAACAAGCAAACAACAGAGAATTGTTTTGACTAATAAAACAGATATGCAAAATTTGAATAGCAACAATAAATAAATTTATTTATTAAAAAAAAATCAATAAACAGATTTAGCTATAACCATTATTCCTAAGCAATCAATCACTTTATTACACTGAAATATTAGCAAACAAACACAGCCCAGAAAATGCTGCATAACGTCCAATAACATTGAAACTTTCAAATATTCCTAAGCATGGAATCACTCCAAGTTAATATGTGGGTTCCTAGTCAATGTTTCCCCTCTTAGAGCATCAAGATAACGGTCGGTTATGTCCTCTTCGCGCTCCAGCTCTCCAAGGAATTCTGCTAGTCTATGTCGATTCACTTTCGCCATTTTCTGATTGATTCACAAATATCAAGCAATCAAAAATTGACAGTAATAAGGATTATGGCAAAATTTAAGTATAATTTCTTATATGCTTCTCCCCCAAAAAAAAAAAAAAAGAAGCAATTCCTTAATTATTGTACCTTTTTCTTAAGAATAAAGACACTTCTTTTTTATTTAATTAATAACAAGAAAATTTGCAACATAACAGTCATGAAAGTCTAGTAGAACAAACTCCATCCAAACAGAAATTAGAAAAGAAATCCTAGCTCTCTTGCCTAAGGCATGAGCTAAAGCTATTGTACCTTAGGTTCATCGATGTTATATTGAATAACACAATACAAAGAATGTTATTTTTTCCAAGAAGAGTTAAAACCCATGAAATGAACCTTTTGTTAAAGATCCATGTAAGTTTTTTATCCCAATCCCTACCTTAAAGAAGTCTCATTTAGCAAGGTGTTTCCAAGAGTATCCAATCCAAGAAGTATTGAAATGTTGTAATACAATATTTGGAAAATGAAATAAAATTAACATTTGGGATATGTTTGACAAGTATTGTATTGGGTAGTTAACAAAGATTACTAGCCAAAATAACATATGGTCATAGAAGTACCTAATGTTACATTGAATCTCAACCACTTGTTTAATAACAATGTCACAATTTTACAATCAGAAAAAATCCCTCTCAATCTCATCAGTCTGAGACACAGAAAAATCAAGGTTATATTTTATTATATATCAACTGATTAAAGCCCAAAACCCAACAAGCAAAGAGAAATGTTGAATGAATTGATTTTGGGATAGAAAGAGAAAAGCTTACGAGGGAATCGGATCAAACATTCTAACAGAGATGGGCTTCGAGCGCAGGGTGGCTTGTGCTTGTGAACTGCATGGGCCTCTCTCTTTTAATGGTGGTTTTTCAATTTTTGTTTTGGGTTTATGAGCCATTCACAAGTTTTATCAGTCTTGTTTTGGGCCACAAAATATATAGACCTCAAATCCAATTCATAGCAAGTGAATATCTTTGGTTGGTGTTTTTTTTTTTTTTTTTTTTTTTTTTTTGGTAACAAGGAAATTTCATTAATATTTTAAAAAATATATTATTTTTCTTAAATTATATCTCTTGTAATCATATGGGATTTAAAATTGAAGCCATATCTAGATTAAAAACGAAAAAGGATTATCTATCTAAAATTGATCCATTTTATAGTAAAAATTATATATTATAAATCTAAATTGTATCTAATGCTACATCATTTAAAATTTTAAATAATGTCAGAGTTTGTAAACTGTTTGAATCAATAAATAAAAACTAAATGGCGAGTATATTTTTAGTCTAATGGAGAAAATCTTGTTCTGCCATAACTGCATTTGAGTGAAGAGAGATAATTACTTATTATTTGCTATGTGTTTTCAAAGGATTAAAGGAAAAAACCAAGTGGTTTATAGCCTTGATTACATATAATTCAATAGTTGTAGATGATGAATTTAAACTCTAAACATCCACTACTGTTGGCTGAGTTTCTCCTATGTCAAGAGATTAATGAAGCCTGCCTGCCTAGTTGAGCTAAAGAGATATTTGAACACAATAAGTTTAGGGGCAATATTTTTTTCTCAGTATTAACATGGTTTATTGTGATTAGTACATAATAAAAGGTCATTACAACAATCATAAAAGGTCATTACAACAATTTTTTTTTTTTTTTTTTAATTTGACAATTACAACAATGAAAGAGAATGATTTAAACTTTGGACATTTCCATTGAAAGCACTAAGAGGTGTTTGTTAAGCAACAAGACTCTTGGGTTCATATGTGTGTGAGTGTATATATATATATATATATATATATATATGGAAAAAGATACACCAAACTTCTGGTTGAGTTTCTCATATGTCAAGAAAATGATGTAGCCCACAAAAATGAATAGTCTCTACCTAGTTGAGTTGAAGAGTTTTATCCATATATTTGAAATAATAAGTTTAGGGACACAATTTTTTATTTTTATCTTATTTAACACTTGTTAATATAATCTATCATGATTAATGCATAATAAAAATAATATCGATGGCGAAACAAAAAAAAATAATGTTACTTTATTCACATCAAACCATATCAACAATAGTAAAACAATTGTCCCTAACAACACTTTGATTGAAATGGCTTTGCACTATTGTATCAAATTGTAGGTGCAATACAAAGGCACTTGGTTTTCTCTATGGGGAGTCTGTGGGAGAGATGGATGAGGCAAAGAGTTGAAATTATGGGCCAAGACCTTAGGCCCCATAGCTTCAAGATGGATTCTAGGATCAAACTGATTCAGCCAATGATTAAGTCTCGGAGGCCTTCAATAAAAAGCATTATTTAGACTTAAAAAAAAAAAAAAAAAAAAGGTTTGTGTAATAAATATAACGAGCAATGGCCTGTGGAGGACCGTCGCTGGAGCTTGAAAAGACTTAAAAGTAAACAGGATAAGCTTTATTTTCAATCTGGTTATTAAAATGACTGCTATAACAAAGATCATTGGGCTTAAAAAAAACACAAAAACAAAAATAAAGATCTTAGCATTTTTCTTTTCAATTAGATAGAATAGAATTTTAAAATATAGTATTCGTTATAAAGGTTTTTTTATCGAGAAACTTTACCAATTAAGTTAACGTGAATAACATTTTTTTATGTTAAGTGACTTAATTAGTATATATCACACAATATGTTGGCCAAAGTTGAAGTTTACACTTAAATGTGACTTTTCCTTTTCTTTTTTTATAATCAGACTTGAATGTGATATTCACACAATCCCTCTCAAATTTCAGACACATAGCTAAAACTTCATATAAGAATTTATACATATCAAATGATAAAAAGCCCAACAACCCAACAAGTAGAATGATAAATTGAAATGATGGGCATAGAAAGATTTCAGTGAGAAGAGAAAGCATACTCGGGAATCATAGCTAGCATTCTGGCGAAGACGGGCTTCAAGCTCAGGGAGGTAGTCGCTATTGATGAACTTCATCGCGGGGTATCCGATCACTCCCGACATGGCGGTTAACATCAACATCCATCTCTTCTCCCCTAGTAGCGACATTTTCTCAATTGATCTCACTGTCTCTCTCTCTCTCTTTTCCCAGAACTGACTCACTGCATGGGATGGTTTCTAATTTTGTATTAGGTATTTTTGTGAGCCTTTGTTTGACAAGTTCTCTATAGGCCTTGTTTTGGGCCACAAAATATGTAGCTCTATTCCACTGCATTATAACAGGTGGATTTCTTTGGTTAGTCAACTTTTTTGGTTAGAGCAATAAGCATTTACATCGGGTCAACATAGATTTATCCAAATTTATTTTAAAATTATACTTTTAATAAATTTACATGATTGATTGTAATTAGAGAATCTAAAGAATAACACTTAAAAAAACTTACAATTTTCAATGAGATAATTACTTTTTTTTTAATCCATAAACATTCAGCCATAATTCAATAAACCACCACCAAGTGACCTATTCATTTTGTACCCCACGAAGTTCAAACAAAAAGTACTATATATATATACACACACTATAAACTAATGTATTAATTTTGAAACACGTGGGTTCTGTTAAATTTCCAATCCTATTGTATCTATTAAAATATCTCTTTAGCATAAAAAGATAATTTAATAAATTTATTTATCAGTCATTTTTCTAGTTTAAATTATAAAAGATTAATGCAATCATGTGGGAAAGGATACACCACACTGCAGGTTAAGTTTCTCCTATGCCTAGAACATGATGCAGCCCACTAAAACTTTGGTCCCGGCCTAGTAAGTTGAGCCCAAAGAGCTTTAAACAATGATATTTTTTTTTTAACATGGTCTTACAGTCTTACATAGGTACAATAGAAAAAGGCACTTCCTTTCCTCTCTAGGGAAATGGATGAGACAAACAGTTGAAATAATGGTTTATGATGGATTCTAAGAGCAAAATTGTTTCGGCTAATTTTTAGGTTTTGGAGGCCTTCAAAAAAAGCTTTGTTTAAACTTAATTTTACTTTCTTTTTTTAAATATATTATTTTTATAGATGTACGACTGTTGCTAGAAGCTTGTAAGGAATAATAGGATACACATGATAAGCTTTATTTTCAATCTGGTGATCAAAATGACTGCTATAATAAAGATGTTTGTCAACAATATCATGCAATATGTTGGCCAAAAGTTGAAGTTCACTTCGGAGTAAGCTTGGCTTTTAATGTTGTTGAGGATTTTGTGGGATTATGTTTTATGTTGAATTACTTTCTTTATTGTAGCAGTCTCTGGAGGCCTATTTAAAAAAATCTCCAATAAACATGTAAAGGAGATTTAATGAATGAAATTTGAAATTGGAAAATTTGAAATTGGAAAATTTTCAATTTGCTGGATGATGAATCCTAGCAACTTTGGTGCTAAGTGATTCCTAAGTTTTCTTTGCTTGGTTTTGATTTTAGAAAATGCGTTAGTGCTGATTCTTAGTGTTTATCATTTTTCTTATTGTTCAATTTTCCCTTCATCCTGCATTTGATATTGTTTGGCGCATCAAAGCCATGTACTTCTTCATACTTTTATAAGTTTTCATAGTTGTTTGCAACTAATCCTTTCATCTCAAATTGTTTAGTCTCTATTCTATTTTGAGATGTCCTAAAATAATATCCTATTTCCTATTTGAAATGTCATACCAAAATAAATAAATTTCCTAACATACCCTTCACTATATTTTAAAAAGTCAATATCTTTATTTTACTAAAGTTTTTTTGTTAAGGAGAGTAATTTCGGAAATTTGTACATTTTTATCTAAAAGATAATGCATTAAAAGATGTTCTATTAAAAAATTGAATTTTCTAAACCGAACAAACTAAATGGGATGGAGGGAGTATATTTTAAATTATTAATTGATACATTTCTCACTTTCTATTCATGAATAAGTTCTTTTGATGCATATATTTCATGCCTATGTTTATATGTATATAAAGTCCTCGCATAATGATATAAATTGGTTGAGCCTAAGAAAAAAAAATCTTGGATTCTTTTAGCAGGTTTTGCTCTAGGGAAAAATGTTAAATCTTTGTATAGGATTTTTCCCTCTTTATGTGACACTCATCTTAGCAGTTGGAAAAACTTTCTCTACAAAAATTTGTCTCCATACTCTAGAGCATAGCTTTAATCATTTCTGCATTAATCTTCTTATCTATGTAGTTAGATAAGATGTATGTGACACTTTTTTTTTTTTTTTTTTTTTTTTGAGAAAGATGTATGTGACACTTGATTTATTACGTTGTTTATGTCGGGAGCTCAAAGGCCAACATACCTTTGAGGAGGCTATGTTAAATTAAGTGTATGTTTGATTCGCCATGATATTACATTATACCATAATATATATTACATTATTAAAATCTTACATTAACGTAATCTTAATAAAAGAATAAATATTATATTATTTAAGAAGATGATGAGATTAAGATGATGTGATATAGTTTGTAATTTTAGATTATGGTAATATTATAAAAAATAAAATAAATCAAAAATTTTAATATCACATCATTATAATGTAAACTAAACGCCCTCTTACTTGTGTGTGAGTTCGAACTTTTATTTAGCACTATTTCCTTTATGTTATTTGCATCCCACAGATTTAGGTTAAGTTTCTTGTTTTCAAATACAGTCAAGTCAGGGAGGCCTAGACTAGACCTTGACCTCCAAAACTCAGTTGTGCGCTGGTCCAACTTGCCAAAGTGCCAATAATGGAGCATGAGATAAAGCATCTATAGGGAAAAAAAAAAAAAAATCAAGCTCAAGACCAAGGGCAAATCAGGAATTTAAATATAAAAAAAAAAAAAAAAAAAAACAAAAACAAAAACACTAAACTGTTGAAGCCAAATGACAGATGTGACCTCAGAACAGAACCCACATGAAAGCTACATCTCATAACCTGGAATGAAAGAGGAATCTGAACATTTGTCTTTTGTGCACAAACTAAAATAATAGACAAAGCTGACATTTGGGAATCTAATGCTCTCTATAGCCAACTACCACTACTCTACAGTCTTCCCCATCAGCCCCTCCCAATATAACCCTCTTTGCTCTTTGAACTTTATTTACTTTATATTTTCCATCCTCTAAGTTCGTGTGAAAGGTTGCATGGCTTTAGATCCCCCCATTTAACACACACACATCTCTCTCTCTCCCTCTCAAAAATTGAAAATGATTAAACCCCATGTGAGTTATAGAGCTGGAATGGCAAACAAAAGTTAGTCTAGCTCAATGAGGTTCATATAATGTAGGTACTACGTACTACTAATTAGAGCTTAGAATCAAGTTTGCTTTTTTTTTTTAGGAGAGTATGTATGTGATTTGTCATTTGATTGGCGAAATGGATGAGTTTGGAATCTCTTTATGCAAATCAAAAGCTCTTCCTTCAGGGTTTCACATAAGGATGAGAATGTTGTTCTTAGGAAATGAAAATTGTCCAGGACGGTTGGGAAAAAGATGCATGATAAAAAGGGATAAAAGAGTCTTTCGGCAAAAGATCCTCCGAACAAAACTCTTTGATGATCACTCTCTTTCCATCTCTATATGTAATTGGTCTTGCACAACTTAACACCTCTCATGTTTGAGGTGTAAAAACTATAAAGCAAGCCAAAGACACGCAGTAAAGGTCATAGAATGTGGCTGAGCTACTGTTGAATATGCTGTTGCCTTTATCTTAAATAGATAGAAATTAATGGTAGTTTGTAAATGACTCATTTGATGAAAACAAAATATACATAACGATCTTCTTATAAGATATCCTTAAATGGGTGAAAAGGGAAGTTCAAATTTTGAGGAAATTTTTAAAAAAAAAAATGTTAAAAATACTACCAATTTGATTAAAAATAGTTTACAAATTGACATAGGTAATGTGATTGGTACCACATTATCAACAATAAATAAATTTTTATAATTATTTTTATTTTGTGTTCAAAGTAATAAAGTTGATACAGTAATTTATTTAAAAAATTTAAAGATAGCTATACAAATTAAAATGGATAAACTCCTTTAATTATTTAAAATTTTCATACATTATTCTGGAATAGTTTTTTTTTTTTTTTTTTTAAAAAGCACTCAATCTAAGGAATCTATTAGAGGGAAATCATTTATAAAAAGGGATTGCAAGGTCACTTCTTGATAAATGGGGGCTCCCATAACACCTAGGACCAGAAAGTACAGCTATCCAATGAATTTTATATACTACTATTTTGTTAATTTATAGAGAGATTCTAATCTATATAATCCCTAGTTCTAAACACATGTCAAGTTTCATCAGCAAACAGCTGCTAAAGTTGTTAATGTAAGACTAATCAATCATTATACATTCCATCAATTAATGTTGTTCTAGAAAACAGTAGCAAATGTTGTACACTACATAGTATAACATATCATGAGAGAGAGAGAGAGAGAGAGAGAAAAAACCAGTCAAAGATTTTGTATAGTAATCATTAAAGGTTAGTATGTCTTTACCCAAATCAAAAAATGATATTTTAAGAAAAGGCAAAGGAAACTAAATAGCAACCAAAACAAAAAAAAAGAAAAGAAAAGAAAAGAAACAGTAAAGAAAAA